>BSUD01000008.1:2393199-2426330 GCA_033239045.1 Fagopyrum esculentum | reverse complement strand
TATTACTTTTTATGTGTTAATTTTTTATTTTTTATAATGTAATTTTTCATACTCTTAAAATTTAAAAAAACATAATTTAAAAAATTTTTGAATTAATATAAATTATATAAAATTTAAATTCAAAAATAAATAAATTGTATTATATTATAAATTTTCTATACTCTTAATAAAATTTTAAAAAACTGTTTTTAATTTAATTTTTTGTGTATTTTTAAAATTGAAAGTAAAAAAATATTTTAATTCAAAAATTAAAAATATCTTTATTTCAAAAAATAGAAAAAATATATAAAACTATTTCTATTATAAAATTTTTAGTTCAAATTTAATGAGGTCATAATTTTTTAAATTTTATTTTTTTGATTTTTAATTATTTTTATATTAAATTTTAATGTAATATATTAAGAATGGGTATTTAGAGGATACAAATAGAACCATAAGGGTACCAAAAAGAATTTGAAAACTTAGTGGATACCAAGAGAAAAAGTTCAAACCTTGAGGGTACCAAGAGGAGAAATCCTTTATATTACTTGAGTATTTTCACTATCATGTGATATCATATATGCTTCTATTTATATAAAGTAAACTGCTTATGTATCAGCTTAGTCTATGTGGAAGACTAATTCCACCAAGGTGGGGCTGATTATGTTTGTTTTTAAACATAATCAGGTACATGACCAGTTCAAGAGCATGAAGGATATGAACCCTAGAGTGAGTCGTGTCTGTTGGGTTTGGGCGGTCTTGTTTCGTTAGGACTTGATCCTAACTTTGATTATACCTTTTGGTTGGTTTACTATTATAAGTCCGGATTAAGTTGACCATGTTGGTTGTTTAGCATTGGGATTTGGATCCCTTTTTGGTTGACGTCGCGGGACGTCTTTTAGGTTTTCATGTCTTTATCATTTTGGCAAGCCAAGGCCGTTTGGGTTTGTTGTTGTAATTCATGTATATCTCGTTTTGGTTTATTCTTATCTAAAAGCTTTTGGGGGATCCCTGGCCCGGGTCCCTTGGCATTGTGACACCTAACCCGCATTTTGGGGGCGTTACAGAAGGTGGTATCAGAGGATGGTTCGGGTTTTGGTTTGGTTCGTTTTGATTGACTCGAGTTTGAGTTGATGTCTAACCCACATTTTGGGGGCGTTACAAGTCTTGCAATTGTTTCCTTCAATTGCTTCTTCAACTTGGGTCTATGCTCTCTTGTACCTGCTATCGATCCACTACATCTATAGCAAAGCCGGCCTTGCTTGTTGAACTTCTCTCATCCCGTCTCCAACTGAATTAGATGTCATCCTCGTACCCAAAGGAGATCAAGCCTTCCATTCCGGGGGCTATCCCGTTTTTAACCCGGTAGAAGGTGTCCAAAACGTAGAAGGTTTCCAATTTCCAATTGAGAGATTGCGCTTTAAGAGTGAATCTCTTATGCTTTACGAGGCTATCAAAAACGGAATCTCACGGGCATTTTTGGACAAAACGACTACCCTTGTGTTGACCGCTTCTTTTTTAGGAAGTTGCTAGGAGTATATTGAACTGTTTAGTATAGTCATCGGCATTGAAGAGTATCCATGGATGACAAGAGTTTAAAAAGACCGAAGTTATGAAGTTATAAAGTCGACACGAGACGTAAGAGAAGTATTGGAACGATTAAGGATTTAAAACCTCCGTTGTCAGATGGACATTGCAAAAAGAAGTGAAGTTGGATTTTTACACCTACTTGAAGAAAGGATGCTTATAGTACAAGCTTAGATAAAATACGAAGAACACCTCCCACATGTTAGGGATATCGAGGAAAGTGAAGAAGATAAGATCAGTTATTTTTGAGGTATAATTAAGTCATGCAGTTAGTACCCTTATGGTTGTCACGAGTGTAAAATGTTAGAAGATTTTTACAATCATGCCTTCAAGTGAAAAAAGGGGATTTAGCTTAAATATAACTTAAATAAGCCCCAAGAGTCAGAAGACTCGATCAAGTATTTCAAACTTAAGAGATGACTAATCTTTGAAAGAGAACGATCACCGTTATAGTTGAAGATGGAGCAATACCCGTGTATGAAGGATGTCACCCTAACAGATCAGGACTGATCGATAGTGTCATGAGCACCTATCAAGTCTTAAGACAAGGTTGTGTCGATTCTATGTGACGGAAGAAGGAAAGAAGGATCCCGGGATATCACGGATTCCAAGTATTCGTGAGTTTCCCGATGTCTTCCCTGATGACGTACCAAGACTTCCACCACGTCGGAATGTGGATTTTGACTCTAAGGTTGAGTTTGACTCAACTCCGATATCCGAGAATGAAACTTGTAAAGATACGCAAGTTGAAGAAGCAATTGAAGGAAACGGTTGCAAGACCTTATTGATAAAGATTCATTAGAACCAGAGCACCACCATGGAGAACACCATACATTATCTTGAACTCTTGAATTAAAGTTCATATTGGTTTATATCTTGAATTCTTGATTTGAAGTTGTCACGGAGAACACCAGTGTTGTTTGCGAAAAAGAGAGACAATCTCTCCGTTTGTACATTGATTACCGTGAGCCGAGCAAGATCACGATGAAGAACAAGTATCCCTTACGACGGATAGATGACCTACTCTCGAAGTAGAGAGCAGTTGAAGGTCACCTCATAATTTTCATTGAAGTTTTAAAAAGGGACAAGTGTCAAAAGAGTTGTTGAGTTAAGAGAAGAGCCATTGGGCAACTATTTTGACGTTGCCTCAAGGTATAATAGATTCATAGTTTACAATGATTCTCCAAGACAAGGTCTTGATTAAGTATTGAGGAACAATGGAAAATAATAGCATACGTGTCTTGTTAGTAGAAGGGGTGTGAAGTAAAGTACCTCTTTCATTACTTAGTACTTGCAGCAAGAATTGAGGAAAAGTAACATCAATGTCTAGTTTGGCAAGAGTCAAAGCCAACTGTGTAAACTGAAAGTTCGACCTTCTTTATTAGAGATAATCAAAGAGAAACAAGATGAAAATGTTGTGTTGAGAAAGATATGAGAGGAAAGTTGAACCTCATATTAAGGTAACCTATGAGATTATTGTGAGGAATGGACCTTTGATATATCGAGTACAAGGAAAATGGTATTTATGAGGAGCACCGGTGCATATTCTCGAGTATGAAGGAACAAAGTTATCCAGTTGATAAAAAGTTATATGATCTCGGAATGATACCTATACATCTAATTGGGAAACATGAAGCGTTGATAAGAGAGTGTTACCCTTCGCTTTTCAAATTCTAGTTTCGGGGACGAAACTCTTTTTATGGGGGAATGAAGGAACGCCCCAAATATATAATGCGTTTCCGATATATATATATATATATATATATATATATATATATATATATTATTTACATATTATCCATACTTAATTATTTTAATCTCGTAAATAAATTACAAGAATGGTTTCTGTATCGCAAAGTATATTTTATCGAGTTTATTTATATATTTGATCCATATATATTTTTCGTATTTTTTTTGGAAAAGTTTTTCCGATCCAAAAATCCCGTTTCAAGCATTTTGATCGAGTTTATATTGTTTTCATTTTGATTTTCTTTTCTTTTCTTCCTTTCCTCTACTATTCCTTTTCTTTTCCTAACTGTTCATCTCCCGGCCTATTCGTCTTGGCACCTTGTGTTGCCCAGCCTCTCCAGCCCTAGCTCCACCGCCTACACCTGCCCCTTACACCCCACCATTGTTTCTTCAGCTTCTCAAACCTCATCTCCTCCCTCAACTTTTTCGTCCCTCCTTCACCTCTACACTCCACATCAATCTCTCTCTTTGGAGCTGCAACTCCAAGCTCTGTAGCATCCCGACCTCACTCCCTCACCCTCTCTTCTCTAGCTCCCGGATCTCTCACTCTTCTTCTCTGTCCCTCAGCCTTTGAACCCCACACATCTCATATCCATACCTTGCTCTCACACTCAAACCTCCAGCATTACCCTCTCATCTCATCTCTTCTTCCTTCCTTCATTTTCTCTCTTTCTCCCTCGGATCTCTCTTTCGACCCTCCTCAGTGGTCTTCGTCCCTCCCTCAACATCAAGCTCGCCTCCCATTTCCCTCTTTGTTCAGTTTTTCCTCTTCCGGACTTCATTAAACCGTTCGAGGTCGAGTGTGATGCATCGGGAATTGACATTGAAGGAGTACTCATGCAAGAAGGTAATCCTCTTTGCATTCTTTAGTGAGAAATTGAAAGGAGCATGCTTGAACTATTCGACCTATAATAATGAATTGTATGCATTATTTCGAGTTTTCAAGAGATGGCAACATTATTTTTGCCCTAATGAATTCATCCTAAGAACTAATCATGAATCTTTAAAGAATTTTAGGAGTTAAAATAAGTTGCATATGAGGCATGGTAGATGTATGGAGTTTATAGAAACTTTTCCATATATGATTAAGTATAAGAAAGGAAAGGATAATGGTATTGTTGATGCCCTTTCTAAGAGACATTCTTTGATCACTACTATGAATTCTAAGGTTATAGGTTTCTATTACATTAAGAATTTGTATGTTGATAATATTGATTTTGGTGACATATATGAGATATGTAGGACACTAAAATTTCATGATAAGTTCTATTTATTTGAAGGATTTTGGTTTTGTATGGATAAAGTGTGCATTCCTAGATGTTCTCTTAGACTTTTACTTGTTGAGGAAGCTCATATGGGAGGTTTAATGGGACATTTTGAAAGGGATAAGACGTTTTACATGTTGCATTCACACTTTTATTGGCCTCATATGCTTAAAAATGTAGAGAGATATTTTGTGTGCTTGAAAGCTAATACTATATTGAAGCCTCATGGTTTGTGTACCCCTCTTCCTACGCCTACATCTCCATGGTTAGACATTAGTATGAGTTTTATTGTAGGATTACATAGGACTAAGAAGGGGATAGATTCAATATTTGTTGTTGTAGATCGATTTTCTAAGATGACCCATTTTATTGTTTGTCATAAGACCAATGATGCTTACATTGTTGCTAACTTGTTCTTTAGGGAAGTTGTTAGATTGCATGGAGTACCTAGGACTATTGTGAGCGATAGAGATGTTAAGTTCCTTAGTTTGTTTTGGAAGACCCTTTAGGAAAAGCTAGGAACCAGGTTTCTAATTTCGACCTCTAGTCATCCTCAAACAGATGGTCAACTGAAGGTTACTAATAGGACCTATACTACCATATTGCGGGTTGTTTTGAAGAATAATTTGAATGCTTGGTAAGATGTTCTACCTCATGTCGAATTTGCATATAATCGAACCATTCATTCTTCTACTAACTGATAGAATTATGGGGCGATCTAGATCGAGGAGAAACTTCAACTACTTCTTCTTGATCGTTTGAATTGAATCAAACGTAGAACGTGAGCAGCAGAAGCGTTCGGTTGATCCGATCTAGTTAGATCGAATCATCCACGAAGTGGAGTAGATTGAGTTGATCCTTCTAAAAGGATCATCGAGTATGAATGCTTGAATCAAAGACTAGATCCAAGATAGAACTATATGAGGATTGAAGAGGAAGTCATGCCTAAACCAAGTAAGAGGATTTTCCCTTCACAATACTTGGATTCAACTTAGACATATTTTACAATGAGCCAAGCATCCCCTTATATAGTGGATGGAGGCCATACAAAGAGTCGGAACATAAATGATGGAAATCAAATCCGGAATTAAAGTTCCAAAAATGAAAAGTCTAAAATATGAAAGGTCGGAATTTAAGTCACGGAATTATGTTCCGTAATTAAACTTCTGAATATAAAAATATTAAAAAGTCAATTATTAAATAGCAGAAATATTTAAATGTCTTCATAATGGTATCGGGTCCTTCTAGCTGGAAACACGGATGACATCGCCATCCGGGGGCGTATCATTCCCCTCCTCTTAAGTGTGAAACGTTCTCATTTGCACGGTCAAAAATGAAAGGAGTACTTTGGGAACGTGACCGTTGAAATTCAGCACCGGATGGATATTATCGGAGTCGGGCGGCTTGGACTTGTAGTCTTTCATAAGGATGGTGGGGCCGCCAAGCTTGTCGAACATAAATAGGACGAACTCCGGATTGGGAGGCTCAAACTTGTAGTTCGACATGGTGGTGGCGTTGTGAAATTTGTCTCTTGTGCCGTAAATGGTCTTGACTTTGAATGACGGAGGCATATTGAAAAGATTGAACGGAAAGCCGGGAGGTAAGTGAGTATGCATATTAAAGACAAACCTCGAATCGGGCAGCTTAATTTTGTTGTTTATCAACACCATTGTGCAGTAGTCGGAGTAGATGTCTTCTTCTTTCTCAATGATGGCTTCGTCTTTGTCATCTTCAAAGAAATTGCCGTGTAATGGATTGACTAATAGAATTGGAATTGCCGAGTGACCTTTTTAATGATGATATTTTTGTCTTCTTCTTTGCCCTCATCACTCAATGGGCTCACAAAGGGAGTTGGAAGTGTCGGTGCACATTCTTCAATTACGGCGTTGCCCACTTCTTTGACTTTGTCACAAAATGGTTCTTCTTGTTGGGCGGATGTCGTTTGGGCTAGAAGTTGTGCCCTTAAAACTTCTATCTCACGCTTGAGAGCATCTTTTTTTTCTTGAACATAACCAACTCCTCTTGGGGACTAGGGCGTAGTCGGGGGGAAACATTGACAACTTGCTCAAGATTAGAACGCCGTCTTGGGGAAATATACGTATCCTTAAAATAATCTTGTCGGTGTGGATACCGTTGGTGCCCGTCCATGGAATAAGTCGGCCTAGGTGGGTCCGGAGGAGGCAACCACTCCTCGTCATTATAATGAGAACTCCAACGGTTTTGTTGATACCACCGGTGCCTCTTTGTGGCCGCTTTGAGCGATAGTTCCTGTGGAGAAGGCAACCATTCTCCATACAAATCAAATTGATCATCATCATCATCATCATAAAACATGATGAACGATGAAGAACACTGAAGAACACAAAGAAGATCTTCAAAGAAAACCGAAGAACACTTGAAGATCTTCGAAAAATACCAAAGAAAAAAAAATTGTGATGATGAACAATCAAGAACACAAGTAAAGAACTTGACCTCGATCCCTTGCTTTGATACCAATTTGATGCGTCCTTGGACACATCAATGAAAGATTCCGCATCCATTTCTAAGCTTTCACCGCTCATGTTCTACATTTGATTCAATTCAAACGATCAAGAAGAAGTAGTTGAAGTTTCTCCTCGATATAGATCGCCCCATAATTGTATCAGAGGGGATAGAATTATGGGGCGATCTAGATCGAGGAGAAACTTCAACTACTTCTTCTTGATCGTTTGAATTGAATCAAACGTAGAACGTGAGCGGCAGAAGCTTAGAAACGGATGCGGAAGCGTTCGTTCGATCCGATCTAGTTAGATCGAATCATCCACGAAGTGGAGTAGATTGAGTTGATCCTTCCAAAAGGATCGTCGAGTATGAAGGCTTGGATCAAAGACTAGATCAAAGATAGAACTATATGAGGATTGAAGAGGAAGTGATGCCTAAACCAAGTAGTAGAATTTTCCCTTCACAATATTTGGATTCAACTTAGACATATTTTACAATGAGCCAAGCATCCCCTTATATAGTGGATGAAGGTCATACAAAGAGTCGGAACATAAATGGCAAAAATTGAAGCCGGAAATAAAGTTCCGAAAATGAAAAGTCTAAAATATGAAAGGTTGGAATTTAAGTCGCATAATTAAGTTTCGTAATTAAAGTTCCGAATATAAAAAGCCAATTATAAAATAGCCGAAATATTTAAATGTCTTCATAATGGTGTCGGGTCCTTCTAGCCGGAAACACGGATGACATCGCCATCCGGGGGCGTATCATTCCCCTCCTCTTAAATGTGAAACGTCCTCGTTTGCACGGTCAAAATAAAGAAAGGAGTATACTTGGGAACGTGACCCTTGAAATTCAACACCGGATGCAAGTACATTGTCGGAGTCGGGTGGCTTGGACTTGTAGTCTTTCAAAATTGTGGCTTTGTGGCGTTTGTTGAATATGTAATCCCTCAAGGTTGCGGTACCGTGGAGTTTGTCTATCATGCCATCAAGGTCCTTGATGGGAAACATTGAGGCCATGCTGAAAAGATTGAATGGCAAGCCGGAGGTAAGTGAGTGGGCATAGTAAAGACAAACTCGGATCATGCAACTTAGATTTGTAATCCAACAACATAATGGTGTCGTTGTCGGGGTTGATGACTTCTTCTACCTCGATAGTGATCTCATCTTTGTCATCTTGAAAATAATCTCCACATAACGGATTGACAAGTTGAATTGGAAGTACCGGGACACAATTTGCAACGAAGACATCTCCCTTGTCTTCAACTTCGTCACACAATGGTTTGACCATCAAATCACACCTTGTTTTTGACACCGCTTGAGGTTCGTTTTGTTGGGCGTACGTCGAGTGGGCAAGAATTTGTGCCCTTAATATTTCTGTCTCACGCTTGAGAGCATCTTTTGTTTCCTCGAGCATAACCAACTCCTCTTGGGGACTAGGACGCCGTCGGGGGAAACATTGACAAATTGCTCATGATTAGAACACCGTCTTGGGGAAATATAGGTATCCTCCAAATAAGTTTGTTGGTGTGGATACCGTTGGTTCCCATCCATGGAAAAAGTCGGCCTTTGTGGGTCCGGAGGAGGAAACGACTCCTCATTCTCAAAATATGGTCTTCGTCGGTCTTGTGAATACCGTCGGTACCTCCGGGAGGTTTGTGATGCGCCCTTGACCCCTATGTCCCAACATGAGGAAGACGAGGCACTCCGGGTTCGCTCCGATGGACCGCTCACCCGTTCACGTGCTAAGGCAATCGCCCAAGCTACCGGCTCCATCATTAGCCGGACCGTTGCTTCTCACGGACCCATTGGTTTCAAACCGTGCCTCAACGCCACTATGACATGAGCTTGTCAAGCCGGCACCGTTCCGGCGCATTTTCCGTATTTCCCGTATTTTAGCGTTTTGTAATAATAAGTCTTTTTATTTTCGGATTATTAATTTCCGGGACTTTATTTCCGGAACTTAATCTCCCGAATTTAAGATTAGACTTTTGGTTACGGAATTTAATTCGGAAACTTAATTCCGAACTTAAATTCTCAACCTTTCATATTTTTAGGTGTTTCATTTTCGGAACTTAAATTCCGACTTTATTTCCGTCATTTAATTTCCGACCCTTTGTATGGCCTTCATCCACTATATAAGGGGATGTTTGGTTCATTTGTAAAGCATGTTCAATTTGATTAAGTATTTGAGAAGTATTTTCCTCCTACTTACTTGAGCATCAATACCTCTTCCAATCCTCTCAAAGTTCTTCTTTTGGATCTTCGATCCAAACTCAACCGACCCACTTCAAGGCTTGATCGATCAATCTAGATCGACTCATCCATTCAACTTCCACCTCCATCTATAAGCTTCCGCAACCCATCTTCAATCGCATTTGCACTTCAGCTAAGGAGTAGTTGAGCTTAAGCTTGATCTAGATCCGGAATCTTTCATTGACGTGTCCAAGGACGCATCAGTTTGTTTGGCCGCTTTGAGCTTTAGTTCATGGGGAGAAGGCAACCACTCTCCGTACAAATCAAACTGATCATCATCATCATAAAACATGATGAACGATGAAGAACACTTGAAATCTTTGAAGAATACCGAAGAACACTTGAAGATCTTCGAAGAACACCGAAGAGATAAAAAAATTTTGATGATGAACAATCAAGAACACAAGTAAAGAACTTGACCTCGATCCCTTCCTCTGATACCAATGATAGAATTATGGGGCGATCTAGATCGAGGAGAAGCTTCAACTACTTCTTCTTGATCGTTTGAATTGAATCAAACGTAGAACATGAGCGGCGGAAGCTTAGAAATGGATGCGGAAGCGTTCGGTCGATCCGATCTAGTTAGATCGAATCATTCACGAAGTGGAGTAGATTGAGTTGATCCTTCCAAAAGGATCCTCGAGTATGAAGGCTTGGATAAAAGACTAGATCCAAGATAGAACTATATTAGGATTGAAGAGGAAGTGATGCCTAAACCAAGTAAGAGGATTTTCTCTTCACAATACTTGGATACAACTTAGATATATTTTACAATGAGTCAAACATCCCCTTATATAGTGGATGGAGATCATACAAAGAGTCGGAACATAAATGAGGGAAATTAAAGCCGGAATTAAAGTTCCAAAAATGAAAAGTCTAAAATATGAATGGTCGGATTTTAAGTCACGGAATTAAGTTACCGTAATTAAAGTTCCGAATATAAAAAGCCAATTATTAAATAGCCGAAATATTTTAATGTCTTCATAATGGTGCCGGGTCCTTCTAGCCGGAAACACGGATGACATCGCCATCCGGGGGCGTATCACTAACCAAATGCCTTTTGAGTGTGTCTACGGGTTGAATCTTTTGACCTCTTTTGATCTTATATTGTTACCTATAGAGAAACAAGTATATTTTATTGTAGGAAAACAGGTTGAGTTCATCAAGGAACTGTATAATAAGACACGCATAAGGCTAGAGGAGAAAGGGAAGCTAGTTGCGGCCAAGGCTAATAAAAATCACAAGGAAGTGCTATTCAAGCCAAGAGATCTAGTTTGGTTGCATCTAAGGAAGGAACGATTTCTGAAGAAGAGAAAGTCGAAGTTGTCACCAAGAGGAGGTGGACCATTTAAGGTGTTACGTAAGGTTGACAACAACACTTATGTATTGGAGCTTCCGGAGGAGTATAATGTGAGTCCTACCTTCAATGTAGGAGATTTAAGTCTTGTTATGACTAATGGTGAGCATGGACGAATCCTTTTCAAGAAGGGGAGTATGATGAGGGATAATCTCCAACACATCCTATACATGGACCAATCACTAGAGCAAGAGTATTGAAGAAGAAGGGGTTGACAGCATCTTCAAGTCCTATCATGGAAGGATCTATCACTGATCAATCCAAGAAGAGATTGTTAGCTTATTGCATCATCAACATCTAAGGAGACTATATTTGTGTCTAAATCTCCTTTAGTCACATTGACATCTATTGTTAAGGAGCCGGTTCGCCTCCCGAATGGGTGTGTTAATGAACGATAAAGTCTTAAATTTATACTTGTAATAAAAAACTAAAACAACTAAGCGAACCCACAATGTATGGATCGTTATGTAGATTAGAAAATATTTCAAGGTAGAACACAAGGACTACGGTGAAATCAATATAGGTGATAAATCAAAAATAGAATATACCAATGCTAAAAATAGAGAATGAGTCAAGCAAAAAATAAGAAATTTGATAAATATGATGATCGGGCGATGCAAATTCTAGAGATCAAGGTATCCAGTTGTGGTTTTCAATTGAAGACATCTAAAACTAGGACAAGGTTGAGATCACTAAGGAAAGAGTGTTTCTAAGGTGAGAATGATCATGGGGGAGGTCTCTCAAACCACTATCCCAAACAAAAACACTTATTACCGGGTAAGTCTCAAAGCTCTAAGGAAAGGAACATAAACTCAAACAACCACTCAACCTAAGGGAATAAGACTAACCTTTAATGGGTAAGTCTCAAATTTAGCTCACTCAAGAAAGAAGGCTGGCACACTCAAACCAATAAAGGATTTTGAATCCTTTATTACCTAGAACTCGTCATCGGAGGTAACTAAGAACGAGAATCACCGGGTAAGTCTCTTCCCAAACTTATATGTAAGTCTTAGAGCGATCTAAGGGTATGAAACACTCAACAAAGACTAGGATTTGGACAATCTAACACCCAAGTATAAGGATATATCATATACGGATCAATAAAAGAAACCTAGGGTGGTTCCAAGATAAACCCCGGCCGCGTGATGACATGATTTATGACACTAGTTTAGGCACTCTTTTAGATAACTTTCCTTTCCAATTATGCATGTTTCCGCATTAGTTCGTGACGTTTACGCTTAATTCATCCATATTGTCGAAATAGACGTCTACACGAGCTTTTGTCGGTTTTGTAGGTATTTTTGGGAGCTTTTGGACTTAATCGATACGTTCGAGGATCATTCCTTGTGGTGGCACACATCCGGACTCTTTAAGGAGCAAGCTAGAAGCAAAGAAGAACACAAAAAGACCTTATTGGTGCATGTCTTGCACCAACTCATGACTTGGTGATCCAAGGAGGGCTGAACTGTAGGAACCACGGCCCAGAGGCCAGAACCACGCCCGTGGTTTCATTATTTTGCCCGTGGTTTATGTCAGGAAAGCTTTGACACTTGTTACACGATTCCTTTGTCTGACCCTTGATTTTGTGGAAGTACTTAAGTGATGTTGCAGGCTGTATTTGGGGCACTCCCTTCCCTTTCCCCTTTTTCCTCTAGCTCTTCTCCAACACGCTTCCATTGTAGCTTCTCTTCCAAGCACCCTTGTGGGTGTTCTTGGGAGAAGTTAGTGTAGATTTTAGTTTTATAGTGAGATTTGAGTGGTTTTGAGTGAGGTTTCCATTGTTGACAACTTGGAGCAGCTCTTAAAACCTTTATAAGACTTGTTAACTTCTATTCTAGCTTGTAATGTCTTTTCTTTGGTTCATTCTTCATTATCTAGTTATGACTTACAAGCATGCTCTATTTATAAAGTTTGATCTAGAAATGTATGTTGTTGGCTGAGTAGATGTGATTCTAGGGTGAAGGAATGATGTTTATGCTTCGGACTATGATTGTATGGACTTGGATGTTAGCTTAGGATGGATTTGTGTTCGAAAACCTAACTCAAAATAAAATCACGGCCTGTTCTTCATGCTTCCACGGTCGTGGTTTCCATGATCCACCCGTGGTTTTTGTTTTGTTGTCTTTAATTGATAAATCTGGATGTTAGGATGTAGATGTGTTGAAATCCTATTGTTTGTTGAACCTAATCTAGCCTAGGGTGACCTTCGCTAGCAACCTATTTGAGAAATGAGACTTACCCGGTAATTTCCTCTCTTAGATACATAAGATGATGAACTCTAGGTAGTAGTGAGCCGAAAAAAGTCACTATTGGATTGAGTGTTCTAGGATCGTTGCCTAAGACTTACCTGGTAAGGAGGGGTTTGACCCTTAGGTAGTGGCCGGTTTGTGTAGAATTCCCATTCTTAGGTTCCTTGAGACTTACCCGGTAATAGGACCTTAGGTTCGAGACTAGTGGAGCATGAGACTTACCCGGTAATTGCTCCCATTAGAGAAACACCCAACTTCAAACAACGACATCTCTCCTTTGATGTTTAGAAGCATGAGTCCAATGCCATAACCGAAATTCTTGATCTCTAGAATCCGCATTTCTTACCCCTTATCACTTATCCTTGCGTTTGTGTGTTTGTTTGCTTGTTTGTGTTGCATATTTTGTGATCCTTGTTTGATCACCCAAAACCAACCAAAAATATTGTGTTTTGCATTTCTTTATTCCTAATCTCATCTTAGTTTAGATTTGCACTATACATGATCATTGAATGATTTGATTTTACCTCAGTCCTTGTGTTCGACCTCAGAGTACTTTCCTTCCTACATAACGATCCGTACACTGCGGGTTTCGCTAGGTAGTTGAGGATTTTAGATCGAGTTATAATTTTAAGAATTTGTGTGTGCATGTTTTGGGCGAATGAGTTCTTGGCACTCTTGTCTTGGATTTGTGTCGTACATTTCTAGCGTAACACCGCGGTTCTTGAAGAACAGGCCGAGGTTCTAAAGAACGAGGGTGAACCAACTCTAAACGTCCAAATCTAACTTAAAAGCTCAATATATCATCATCTAAACCATAACCATCAATCAATCACCCTAGAAACCCAAGGGTTTAGCCAACAATGCACATACTCAAATCAAGAAAGATAAAAGAAGAATTCAAGAAAACCATAAGCAATAAAACTAAAAGAGAAGTAAGAAATACTTAGCAAGGTGTCTTCAATATCCAGATGCAAAAGCAATCCTATAACAAAGTCAGAATCTTTAATCCAAAAGCAATAAAATCAAGAACCTATGTATTTCTCTCCAAGAAATCTTCACAATCTAACAATCACAAGTGTTGTAGCTAAGATCAATGTAATGTTCGTTGATGTGTCCGTCGTGGGACGTGGATGTCCGATCCTCCTTTGATGCTTCTGTCATGAGAAATATATAGAGAAATCTAGGGTTTAGACAAGCATGGACCATGGGCCAAAATAAGATAAACCGCGAGTCGGGCTATTAATGATCTCGGCCGCGGTTTTGCATCCTTGTCGGAGCCGCGGTTTCACTTCTACACGCCTTCTCCTCCTTAGCTCCTTGCTTGATCGTTTGATGATGTTCCAGCTTTCTTTTTATGCTCCACCATGTTCCATTGTGATCCGCTATGATCCGCCTCGAGGCGTAGTCCTCATGTATGCCATTCCGCTCCAAATTCCGCCAAAATACCTGAAAACGAGACAAGAATCTATGTAAACATCTATTCTAGAATAATATGCAAAGTTAAGCTTAAATGTCATGGATTCATGTCTATGCATGCAAAAAAAAGAGAAAATCTACCTAAATGCAAGGACATAATTCATGTTATCAAAGCCATACATGATTGAAGATGATCAAGGAAGCAAGGAAGAGCAAGTGGAGATCTTGGCCCCACCTAACTGAGAATCTCGAGCATCTAGTCGAGATTTTGATATATCCTAGTCGGTATTTGACTATTTATTAGTGAGTTTTATTTAATACCTTTAAAGCTCTAAACATTGTAAAGATATCTTCTGAATTTGATCATATCTTTTGGGATTATTTTATCCTTATTATTTTCTTAGAATTTCTACTATAAATAACCCTAGAGGCCGAGATTATTAGTTAGATTGATTTGATTATTTTGTTCCACATATATTGTGAGATACTCGTTACTTTGTTTATGAATTTTACGTTTTATTCATTTCTATTCAATAAAAAAGAGATCATTTGATTAAATCGTTGTGAATCTTTGCTATATTGTTATTGTGTGTGCTAATCTTCTTAAATATTGGTGTTATTAGTCAAACTAGTCCCTCCTTCTTTTTGTCTCAGTTTGAAGGCTTGTGTAAGGTTGAAGAAGGAAGTGTTAAGGTAACTCTTTGTTGAAGGTTTTGATCCAATTGATCAAGTTTTTTTTCAAGTTTATATCTTGGTTCTATCTTCCTATATTTCCATAACATTCACGGTCTCGTTATCTGAGTCTTCATAGATCTCGAACTTTCCATTAAGGAATCTCACCCGAGATTTACATCGAGTTTTGCTTCTATCGAGCTTTTCGTGGACTTCAATCTAGATCGGGTAACTGCGACATCAACCCCACATTAGAGGGCCTCCAATCTGGTGCTCGTTAATTCGATCAACCAAGTTTGGAAACCACCGTGGAAGGCGAGCATGATCATCTCAGATATCTCCTCTGTGAACTTGGGCTTCACGCACTCTAGTGCTCATCACATATTCAGGGAAGTCAACATTGACGCTGATTAGACTCGCGTTGCATGGACACAAATCAGCCACAAATAACGATGCCTTACCACACGTTGTTGAATACCTTATCCTAAAGGATGCTTTAGGGTTGCTAATATTTAAAAACTGACCGTCCTATTCCTTTTACCTTTGCATAAAAAAAATTAAGAAAATAAGTAGATATCTTTTACACTAATTAGTAAGAGTTGAGACTTATAAAACTTAAATGTAATATAAAATATTCAAAATAATGCCATCGGGAGGTTGTAAACTTGATACCAAGTGAAAAATTCATTTCTCTCACAAATCCAAATACCACTTAGCCAACATGATTTCATGAACATATTTTCACTTTGTATTTTGGTTGTAGCAAACCTCACCCACCACTAAATTCGTGCATGGATTAAACCCAAAGTAGTTAACATATTAAGAACACAAAATTTAATGTTCTTTTGGATGAATTAAGGTCGACTTTGAGATCGGAATGATCTCGTAGATAGTGCCTTGCGATTCTCTCTAAGTGTTGTGCTTCTTTTTTCTTCTTCTTTTTTTTTGATAAAGAAAAGTGGTTAGGCCGGTCTACCTCCTAAAGGTAGTCCAACCTAAAGCTTCCTTGCGGATGAGACCAAAAAGTTCTAGATCATCAGAAAGATTGGTGTTGGATATCGAGATTCCTAGGTGGGTCAATCAGTCAACAACATAGTTAAGTTCTCTGAAAACATGCATGATCTGGACATCATGAAAGAAGTGAAGATTCAGCCTAGAGTTGGATAAATCATCTCGACCTCCCACGGACAACTACACAAACCTTGGAGTGCCTTGATAAAACAAATTTTTAGGGGTGGGCATAAATCCCGCTTAATCCCGTCCCGTCCCGCATCCCGTCCCGATCCCGTCCCGATCCCGGCGGGATTTGAAAAAAAAAATGTGTATCCCGTCCCGTCCCGCAAAAAATTTGCGGGACGGGACGCGGGACGAAGACTTCCCATCCCGGTTAATCCCGTCCCGTCCCGCATATATATAAATAATATTTTTATATTTTTATAAATATTATATAGATTAATAATATAAATAAATTATAATTTTTTTAAAAAAAATTATTTTTAAAATTATTAAATTGATGATTTTTCATCATTCATTCACTCATTCTCTACTAATCATTCGGTTGGATCTAAAATATTAGAGTTTCTGATCTCCCTTGATTTAGTCCGTTTGCCGCCTTACTCTGGTCCGTTCCATCGACACCCTTGCTCTAGTCGGTTTCATCGCCCTTGTATTTGTGGATTACCACAATTGTAATCGATAGTTAAATAAATATAATTTTCATTAAATTATCTGTTGTTATTTTTTGAATGTGAGTCGGTAAGACACTTTGATGTAACTTGAATTTGTTTTCAATGTATAAACTACTAATGTAGGCGTCATGAATCGATAATTCGGTATCGAGTTTTTTTTTTTCCGATCATTTATGTCTTTAAACACGAGAGAAAACAAGTATACATATTAAATATAATCAGTGCGTAGTTTTCGCGGGATTTGTCCCGTCCCGTCCCGTTCCGTCCCGTCCCACATGGGACAGGGCCCGCGCGGGACGAAGAAAAAATGTCATAAATCCCGTCCCGTCCCGTCCCGTCCCGTCCCGTCCCGTCCCGTCCCGTCCCGTCCCGTCCCACATGGTGTAATATAAAATATTCAAAATAACTTGCGTGAGGTTGTGATCCAACTATGATGTCAAAAGTTGATGGTTTTTTCATTTCCAACTTGCCAAATAATACCTCTCTTAAACTAGGATTTGAGTTTCATAATATTATTCGATTGCCAAGACGAGGGTCCTATCTTTTGGTAGTAGAGAATGTTGTGGTTTTTCATGTATTTTTCATTAAGAGTTTTTCCTCTCGGTGTCTGATAACACGATTTATAACATAGTTTTAGGTGCACATTTAGATAGAATTTTCGCTCAATCGTGCATGATCTAGCATTAGTTTAAGACGTTTTGCACTCAAATCATGTATTTTGTCGAGATAGACGTCTACACGGACTTGTGTGCGTTTTGTAGGTATTTCGGGAAGTTTAGAGCTAAAACGATGCGTTTAAGGATCGTTCATTTAGATGACACACTCCCGGACGCATTAGGACACAAGCCGAGGGCTGAGGAGGACTCATGGAGCCTTACCAACACTAGCCATGCACCAAATCACAGCTCAATGATCCAAGGCGAAGTTTCTGCATAAAATCACGGTTCTCTGACGAACCACGGCCGTGGAAATGACCGTGGATTTTGCCAGATTCTCGTGACAACTGTGCCACGATTCTCATGGACAGCTCATGCAAATTTGTTATAAAAGTGGTCCTTCATGGATTGTGAGAGGCAGCTGGGGTAGTTTGGGGAGCAGCTCATCCATTATCCATTTCTCTCTAACAAATATATTCTCAAGAGAAGAAGATTTTTTCTAGGAAGGAAAGTGCCAAAGAGAAGAAGAAAGGTTCCATTGAAGAGGAGAGAAGAACACACACCATAGCTTCTTGTATTTCGGATTTTATTTCTAGAGATTTGTGAACCCTTGAACCTTCTTTTGGAAGGGTTGTAAGTTGTTCTAATTCCATTTTCAGATTGGTTTGTTTTTGAATTTCACTTGTTCATCTCTTTTCTTTCATTATCTTGCAATGGATGTTATGATTTTATGTTTGTTTGCTTTGATTTCCATTATGAGAGTTGTAGGCTAAATTGATGTGGTTCTAGGGTAAAGAAAGGATGGTTATGGCTAGAGCTATGATAGGACGGACTTAGATTTACCTTTGGATGATTTTTGTTTAAGAACGTACCTGCTGTTAGAAATCACGGGTAGTTCTTGAAGAACCACGGCCGTGGTTTAGGTAGAACAAACCGTGATTCTCTCTGGTTCGAAGGATCTTGCCTTAGACCTATAAAATGTTGAAACCCTAAGTGTTTGCTAAAAGTTTAACCTACCCTAGGGTGACCTAGTGTAGTGACTAAAGTGTTAGGAGAGACTTACCCGGTGATCCTTCCCCTTAGAATTTAAAATAGCAATCCTTAGGTAGTGGTGAGCCTAATAAGCCGCCATTGGATTAGATGTGCTAGGATAGTTGCTTAGGATCTCCCTTCCGAGACTTACCCGGTAAGGATAGGTTAGATCCCTAATTAACGAATCCGGTTTGTGTGGAATTCCTAACCTTAGGTTCTTAGAGACTTAACCGGTAATGAGACCTTAGGTATGGACTAGTCGGACCATGAGACCTACCCGGTAATTGATCCCAATTTAGAAACACTTAATCCCAACATATCATAGTAAAATCCAAGGAATGAATAGATAACTTGAGCTCCGTGCCATAACCGGAATTTCCGACCCCTAGAATCCGTCTTTTCTTTCCTTGATCATTATCTTGTTTAACTTGTTCATTTGTGTTTATTCTTAGTTTTAGTTTGATTGTTTACTTGCATGAATTCTGATCTTTGATTGATCACCGAAAATCAACCAAAGAACATTTGAGATTTTCGATTTCTTTATTTCTCTCTTTTCCTTAGACTTAGATCTTTACTAAACTCAATCACAATTTTGAATCAATTTCACCTTAGTCTTCGAGTTCGACCTCGGAATACTTATCTTTCTACGAACGTCCCGTACACTGCGGGTTTTGCTAAGTAGTTAGGATTTAGTTCGAGTTATAAATTTAAAACCCATTTGCGCATCACAATCTTAGCGTAACAAGTTTTTGGCGCCGTTGCCGGGGACTAGGTCTAGATTGAGTCTATTTTGTGATTGTTTCTAGTGTAGATCTTTCTTGTTGCTTTTGATCTCTTTTTGGTTTGTGTCTTTGCTTTTCAGGACATCTATTACTCTTTAGGTGTATGCGAAGATCTCGTGGCAAGGATTTAGCTCCATTCGATCCCGAACCGGAGAAAACCCTTCGTTCTAGATCTAAGAACATCCGAAAAGAGAAAGAGATGGCCGGAAGAAACCTCCAAGCTGAATTGGATGAAGCCTTAGAACAAATAAGGCTAAGAGATGAGCTCTTGGAGGAAGAAAGGAGACTTGCCAATGAGAGGCAAGAGGAAACTAGGAGGGAGATTGAGGAGATTAGGCAAGCCCTTGTTCAAGGAGAGCTTAATCGCCGACAACCTCCACCTCCTCCACCACAACCGCAGCCGGCGGCCAATGTTAGGGTTGTTCCCATTGCTATCGAGGAACCACAAACCCTAGGGAGGCGTATGGATCCGGCACAAAGAGCACACCGACCGGGTGTGAATCAAGGAGATCCCGCAACCCACAACTATGAGCTCCGCCCTCAAGTTCTACAAATGATCCGGCATAATCAATTTGGAGGGATGGAAGGAGAGTCTCCTCATCAACACTTGATGAACTATGAGATTTTGATGGAGACTCTTAGACCGCCAAGATTAGAGAGCAACAACCATAAGCTAAGATCCTTTTCTTTCTCTCTTAAGGATAAGGCCTTGGCTTGGTATCAATCTATTCCACAAGGGCGAGTTGGTACTTGGGAGGAAATGACAACCGAGTTCTTGACCAAGTTCTTCCCACCTTCCAAGACCACCGAATTAAGAGGGAAGATCAATGCCTTCGTGATGAGGGATAGAGAAAGTTTGTTCAAATCTTGGGAGAGATTCAAGGACCTTCTCCTAGATTGTCCGCACCATGGCATACCGAAGATTGAGCTATTAGAGATCTATTTCAAAGGGCTTGATGAAGATAGCCAATTCAAGCTTCAATCTCTTTCCGGTGGGACATTTATGGAGAAACATGTAGATGATGCTTGGGAGTTTGTGGAGAAGCAAGCTCTAGTGATTGAGAAGTACTCTCATAGAAAGAGTGAAGGAAGAAAGGCGGGAGCATATGAGGTGAGCGAAGTCACCATGAGCAATTTCAAGCTTGACGCCATCAACAACGAGTTGAAGTCCTTGAGAGAGTTGTGTACTACCACCTTGAAGAGCCAAGCAACTCCTCAAGTACCTCCACAAGCTAACTTGTCTTCCAAGGAGGAGGATGTGAATTATATGGGAAGGGGAAACTTCAACAATTACCAAGGCCCAAGAAATTTCAACAACAACCGGCAATTTAACAACTACCGGCCCAACCACAACCACCCCGGATTTTCTTACTCCAATCCGGATGGAGCCTTGAACCCTCCCGCCTCCACAAGCACAACTCCACCACAAAGAGCTTCACAAGAACCTCCACCCGGTTTTTCTCAACCTTCAAAGGATAGGACCGAAGTCATGTTTGAGCAATTGCTAGGAAGGTTGAGTGGACTTGAGAGCACCGTGACCTCAATCTCTAAGGCTCAAAAAGTCTTGGAAGCTCAAGTGTTCCAAAAGGCGGGTGAAGCCCATAGAGATCCGGGAAAGCTTCCCGGAAGAACCGAAGACAACCCAAGGGGCCAAGTGTTGGCTATCACAACGAGGAGTGGGTTGAGTATGAAGGATCCTTTGCCCAAGGACCAAGCTAAGGGAAAGCAAGTAGTGGTAGAAGAGGGAAGAAAGCAAGATGATGGAGGCAAGAGCAAGGATGTAGAGCCAACCTATGTGGCACCACCTCCATACAAGCCACCACTACCATTCCCACAATCAAGAGCGAGAGCTCGTTTAGATAATCATTTTGGTAAGTTCCTTGAACTAATGTCCAAGTTACATATTAACATTCCGTTCATGGATGCCATCTTAGGAATGCCGGCGTATGGCAAGTTTTTGAAAGAAATACTCTCCAACAAAAGGAAGTTGGAAGAGTATGGGGAGATAAGGATGACCAAGAAATCCTCGGAGTTGATCCAAACAATGAAGGAGGAAATGCCTCCCAAGCTAAGAGATCCGGGCTCTTTTTGCGTTCCAATTGGAGTAGGAGACGTGAAGTACGAGGCCCTTTGTGATCTTGGGGCGAGTGTAAGCATCATACCGCTTGCACTTTGCAACAAAGTTGGGCTAGGAGAGCCAAAGCCGGTCAAGATGACCCTCTATATGGCGGACCGCTCTATCACTCATCCGGTTGGGATTCTAGAGGACATTCCGGTGCAGCTAGGGGGTTCTACGTGCCTATCGATTTTGTAGTGTCGGACATTCCGGCGGATTATCCGGTTCCTATCATCTTAGGAAGGCCTTTCCTAGCCACTTCCGGATGCTTAGTGGATTGCAAGAACGGGACTCTCTCCTTCAACATTGGAGAAGAGAACATCAAGTTCAAGTTGTCCACCATGATGAAAGGGCCAACCCTTGATGAAGATATTTTCAACATAATCGAGCAAGAAGAATCTAGAGAAGTTGTGAGCTCGATCTTGATCAAGGATCCTTTGGAAAAGGTTCTTACCTTAAGCATGATGGAGGAAGATGATGAGGAGGCTTGCAATGAAGAGATCAAAGCCTTGGATGCATTGGAAGAGGAGCCAAGAGTTGGATTTGAGAGCCACGAAGAGGTTGTGAACAGCTGCAAGTTCCACGGTCGAGATTTACAAACCACGACCGTCAAACTTTCTGGACAACTCCGAGAAGCAAGCTTGGCAAGAACCACGGTCGTGGAAAATGAGCAACCCGTGTTTCCAACCGTGGTTTTCCCTGAATCAGCTCTTGATGATGATCAAGCTTCTAGGAGCCATGGGGAGTCTTCATTTGCTTTGGATTCATCTCATCCAACCTTATTTGGATCATCTTCAACCGATAAAGGTCCTCCCTCACTTGAACTTAAACCCCTCCCCTCTCATTTAAAGTATGCATTTCTTGGTGAAAATTCTACATATCATGTGATTGTTAATGCATGCCTAAGTGATGATGAACTTGCTAAATTGCTGCATGAACTAAGATTACATAGGAAAGCCATTGGTTATACCATAGATGATTTGGTTGGCATCAAGCCATCTTTGTGCATGCATAAGATAATGATGGAAGATAACCACAAACCCTCTATTGAACATCAAAGAAGATTGAATCCCATAATGAAAGAGGTGGTCAAAAAGGAAATCATTAAGTTGCTAGATGCGGGAATTATCTACCCTATCTCGGATAGTAAGTGGGTTAGCCCCGTTCATGTAGTGCCTAAGAAGGGTGGAATGACGGTAGTAACTAATGAGAACAATGAACTAATACCGACTAGGACGGTTACGGGGTGGAGAATGTGCATCGATTATAGAAAGTTGAACACGGCCTCTAGGAAAGATCACTTCCCTCTCCCCTTCATTGACCAAATGCTAGAAAGGTTAGCTCAACACTCTCACTTTTGCTATCTAGATGGATATAGTGGATTCTTCCAAATCCCTATCCACCCCGATGACCAAGAGAAAACAACTTTTACATGTCCATGGGGTACCTTTGCATATAGGAGAATGCCATTTGGGTTGTGTAATGCACCCGCCACCTTCCAAAGGTGTATGATGGCTATCTTTTCGGAATACATAGAAAATATCATGGAAGTGTTCATGGATGATTTCTCTGTTTATGGTTCTTCTTTCGATGATTGCTTGGCTAACTTGTCATTAGTGTTGCAAAGATGTGAAGAGACAAATCTTGTCTTAAATTGGGAAAAATGCCACTTCATGGTAAGTGAAGGGATTGTGTTAGGGCACTTGGTGTCTAACCGTGGCATTGAGGTTGATAGGGCTAAGATTGAAACAATAGAGAAGTTGCCACCACCTACCTCGGTGAAGGGGGTAAGGAGTTTCTTAGGGCATGCCGGTTTTTACCGGAGATTCATTCGAGATTTCTCTAAAATTTCTAAGCCTCTCACTAACCTACTAATGAAAGATGTTGATTTTGTCTTTTCCAAAGATTGTCTTGAAGCGTTTTGTAGGTTGAAGAACGCCTTGATCTCCGCACCTATCATGCAACCTCCGGATTGGAGTCTACCATTTGAGATCATGTGCGATGCAAGTGATGTGGCCGTGGGGGCCGTTTTAGGGCAAAGGAAAGAAGGGCGTACTCATGCTATTTATTATGCTAGCAAGACGCTAGATGATGCCCAACTCAATTATGCTACCACCGAGAAGGAGTTGTTGGCGGTGGTGTATGCATTTGAGAAGTTCCGCTCATACCTTGTTGGAGCGAAGGTCATAGTTTATACGGATCATGCGGCGATCCGTTATCTACTTACAAAGAAGGATGCCAAACCAAGGTTGATTCGGTGGATCCTTCTTCTTCAAGAGTTTGATTTGGAGATACGGGACAAGAAGGGATCCGAAAACTCCGTGGCGGATCACCTTAGTAGACTCCCACCATTGGAGCTTGGGAAAGACAACATCCCGATAGATGACTCATTCCGGGATGAACAATTGCAAATGGTGGAGGAATGCTTGTTCCAAGTGGCTAGAGGAAATGAGTCATGGTACGCCGACATCGTGAACTACTTAGTGTGTGAGGAAGTGCCTCCTGGATTAACATATGCACAAAGGAAGAAGTTCTTTAACGATGTGAGGCATTACTATTGGAGCGAGCCACTTCTATTCAAGAGAGGCCCGGATGGGGTGCTTAGAAGATGCATACCGGAAGATGAAATGGAGAGTGTGATCCGGCATTGTCACTCCTTACCATGTGGAGGCCATGCTAGCTCACACAAAACGTGTGCAAAGGTATTGCAATCCGGTTTTTATTGGCCTAACTTGTTTAGAGATGTACAAGGTTTTGTAGCGGCATGTGATGCTTGCCAAAGGACGGGGAACATCTCAAGGAGGAATGAAATGCCCTTGAACAACATCCAAGAAGTTGAAATTTTTGATGTGTGGGGTGTGGACTTCATGGGACCATTCCCTTCTTCATGTGGAAATCTCTACATCCTATTGGCGGTGGACTATGTGTCAAGATGGGTGGAAGCAATCGCCTCTCCTACAAATGATGCCAAGGTAGTGGTGCGGTTCTTCAACCGAATGATCTTCCCTAGGTTTGGAACACCAAGGGTGATCATTAGTGATGGGGGGAAGCACTTCACAAATAGGAATTTTGGGGCACTTTTGGCCAAGTATGGGGTAACTCATAAGGTGGCAACACCCTACCATCCCCAAACTAGTGGTCAAGTGGAGATCTCCAACCGAGAGATCAAGGCCATCCTCGAGAAGACGGTGTCTAGGACAAGGAAGGATTGGGCTATGAAGCTCAATGACGCACTATGGGCATATAGAACCGCCTTCAAGACACCAATTGGGACCACCCCCTACAAGTTGGTCTATGGCAAGTCTTGCCATCTTCCGGTGGAAATGGAGCATAGGGCTTATTGGGCCATTAAGTGGCTAAATTTTGACCTCAAGGAAGCGGGAGAGAAGAGGTTGCTCGATATCAATGCCCTTGAGGAGCTCCGGTTGGAAGCTTATGAGAATGCCCGGATCTACAAGGAGAGAACCAAAAGGTGGCATGACAAGAGGATCATTCCAAAGGAGTTGAGTGAAGGAGATCTTGTCCTTCTCTTCAACTCAAGGCTAAGGCTTTTTCCCGGAAAGCTCAAATCAAGATGGACCGGGCCATATGTAGTGAAGAAGATCTTTCCCCATGGAGCTATTGAGATAGGAGGGGAGCATTGTGGAAATTTCAAAGTGAATGGGCATCGCTTGAAGAAGTATATTCCGGGAGCCCCAATAGACATGATTGCCCCGCTTCACCTTGAATAGACGCTCCCAAGTTTGGTCAAGCTAATGACCTTAAAGAAGCGCTTGGTGGGAGGCAACCCATTGGTAACATTTTTCCCTTTTCATTTTTCATTTTTGCTTAGATTTTTCTGTTTTTGTGTGCTTTGCGTGTTTTGTGTTTCGTGTGTGTGCTAGAAGCATTAGTGGCATTGGAAGTCTTTCTTGACATATGAATGATGATGATGAACCCCTCACCAATTATGGGTGGAGCGGACGCGGAACTTGGACGGCTAGCGGTGCCTAGCGCGGGTTCCGAAGCTTTGAAGGATGCTTAAGAGCTCTCTACCATGGTTGATAGGATCATCCAACATCAACTCACTTGAACAATCCCGAATACCATAGCAAACACTTTTACATTGTGAGAACCTTCTTTCACTCTCTTTACTTGTATACCACATTGGGGACAATGTGTTTCTAAGTATGGGGTGGGGTTCGCATGATCCCTTGCATGATGAGCATCTAGGATAGCTTAAAATTCGCACATGTCTTGCATTGTACATACTTAAATCGAAAATCCCATAAAAATCAGAAAATTTAAAATTTTTTGTGCTTTCTAGGCTTGGATATGATCCTAATGATGAAATCTTGTCTTGTGAATTGGCTATGAATGGCTTTATGTGTTGAATTGATAAATGCATATGTGGACTTGAACTACTTCTCTTGAATTCTATGAATGATTTGTGACTATGATGTTTGCCTAGAACGGATGGAGTATTGAAAATCGAAATTACATGATAGTTCTTGCATACCATCTAGGAATGAATGAGGCATTTCATCTTTCTCTACTTCTCATCTTGATCATGATTGCTTAAGCACCTCAATTGATATAAAATTGACCTCTCTTAACCCATCCGGGAATAGGAGCATGCTAGTGTGTTGAAGTGTGTGAAAAGCAAGTGTGGGGTAAAGATATTGATGAAAGGAATGTCATGAATAAAAATGGTGAAATTATTGTGGAAGTGTAGCCAACAATATAGGTCTGGGGGCGTTGGTTCAAATGACAAGTAACTCGGTACACTTCACATAATCGGGTGTTGGTGCCTTGCCAAAGTCAAATGAATCAATAGCCCTAACGAGCTTTGGTACGTGTGCCCGGTGTGGATGCACCTCGAAAAAAATAGAAAAAGCCCGAGGATGGCTAATCACCGAGGTTTCGGCTATTGTACACCAATGCCATTGTCTCAAAAACAAGTCAAGAAAAAGAAAAGGAAGCAAGATAAGGAAAAATATACACTTGGGGGAAGTTGATCGAGGACAAGGAAGTGAAGTTAGTTCCATTCCCGGATTAGCATCACATGACCTAGAAAATCCCCCACCCAATCACAACGTTTCTTGACCTTTTATGTCACAAGACCTTATGACCTACTTGCATGTTTGTA
The DNA here is from genome assembly GCA_033239045.1 of Fagopyrum esculentum. Taxonomy (NCBI): domain Eukaryota; kingdom Viridiplantae; phylum Streptophyta; class Magnoliopsida; order Caryophyllales; family Polygonaceae; genus Fagopyrum; species Fagopyrum esculentum. The sequence goes on along the minus strand of BSUD01000008.1, from coordinate 2,399,918 downwards.
AGACTTAGTAATCTAGATTGGATATACTCTTGATCTTCTTGACTTCCTTATCTTTACATCTCATGCATGTCTTTGAGCTAAGTACAATTGTCTTTCCATGCCTTCATTTGTTTGATACATAATTGCTTGTCCAATTGCCATGAAACATGACTATGAAGGTGATCCAATAGTAGAAGCACAAACCCAAAAAGATTTTGCCATTTTTCTGCATACATAAATCATGTCATCTCTTAGTCTATAGTTGGGAATTTGCTCGGGGACGAGCAAACCTTAAGTATGGGGTATTTTGATAACACGATTTATAACATAGTTTTAGGTGCACATTTAGATAGAATTTTCGCTCAATCGTGCATGATCTAGCATTAGTTTAAGACGTTTTGCACTCAAATCATGTATTTTGTCGAGATAGACTTCTACACGGACTTGTGTGCGTTTTGTAGGTATTTCGGGAAGTTTAGAGCTAAAACGATGCGTTTAAGGATCGTTCATTTAGATGACACACTCCCGGACGCATTAGGACACAAGCCGAGGGCTGAGGAGGACTCATGGAGCCTTACCAACACTAGTCATGCACCAAATCACAGCTCAATGATCCAAGGCGAAGTTTCTGCATAAAATCACGGTTCTCTGACGAACCACGGCCGTGGAAATGACCGTGGATTTTGCCAGATTCTCGTGACAGCTGTGCCACGATTCTCATGGACAGCTCATGCAAATTTGTTATAAAAGTGGTCCTTCATGGATTGTGAGAGGCAGCTGGGGTAGTTTGGGGAGCAGCTCATCCATTATCCATTTCTCTCTAACAAATATATTCTCAAGAGAAGAAGATTTTTTCTAGGAAGAAAAGTGCCAAAGAGAAGAAGAAAGGTTCCATTGAAGAGGAGAGAAGAACACACACCATAGCTTCTTGTATTTCGGATTTTATTTCTAGAGATTTGTGAACCCTTGAACCTTCTTTTGGAAGGGTTGTAAGTTGTTCTAATTCCATTTTCAGATTGGTTTGTTTTTGAATTTCACTTGTTCATCTCTTTTCTTTCATTATCTTGCAATGGATGTTATGATTTTATGTTTGTTTGCTTTGATTTCCATTATGAGAGTTGTAGGCTAAATTGATGTGGTTCTAGGGTAAAGAAAGGATGGTTATGGCTAGAGCTATGATAGGACGGACTTAGATTTACCTTTGGATGATTTTTGTTTAAGAACGTACCTGCTGTTAGAAATTGTAATACCCGGAAATTTATTTCCGAATATTTTCGAGTCAAGCCGGACTCCGACCGACTTAATCTTTTGTATACGATACTTAGTATCATGAATTATCGAGATTTTTATCATTATGGGAGATTTATACTCACATAATATATACATATCAATCTATATCCTTTCAAGGAGGACGGGCCATCAAGATGAGTTATCGGGCCCGTCAAGATAGGCCCAACAACAACAAAGGGCCACCGACCTTTCCGCTCTTTCATTATCCAGCCAGTCGTATCTTCATGGCTTAATAGATCATAACAAATGATCTCTCCTCCCCTTTAAAAACCGCACGGAATCCCCACCTCCCATTTTTACGTAACCGCTTACTGATCCTATCAAATTATCTCTTTCATTTATGTGAGGTTTATACTGATTTGTTTCCTTCTAAGCCTATACCAACATTCAATCCATATTTACACTAGCTATCACCGCCTTCTTCCTTCCATCTCTCGCTCTCCCTCATGATCAAACGCAATTGGACCTTTCCAACTCTCGGAGCGCACGCAGTGGGACCTTCCCAACTCTCGGAACGCAATCGACTGGACGGACCTTCCCTATCCTTTGAACGCAGTCGAACGGGCGAACATTCTTGACTTACTACTCACAGTCGAAGGGGACAAAGAAGCCAGCGCCGACACACACTGTAAGCGTCGGAACCCGACGGCTACCTTATAACCAGCACTCTAGACCGGACTTCACGGCTACTGTCCTGGCATCGATTCGAGCCTCCCTTTTCCTCCCCGGATCTTGGGCTAATGTCTGAATTGTCGATCGAACCATAATCACCCCAGTGAGTTTCTATTCTACCTTATAAGCTTGTGTTGTCATTGGTAGCCATGGTGGTTAGTAGGTTAGTCAATTGAGACACGAAGCAGTAGGAGTTTTTCTTTGGTTCGAGTAGAGCAGGTGATAGGCTGGTAATGTGTAATGGCGGCATGAGGGTTGAAAGGTTATAAGGGTACTGATTTCATTTCATTTAGAATTGATTTAAGTTAGTGACATGGCTTATGGATACGTGACGATTGTTAAAGCTAGGTAGTGACATGACTTTTATAGACTTTTAAAATACTGATTTCAATGATCTTTAGATAGTAACAACAATTATAGTTATACGTGGTGGGTATTAAAATGAAATGTTTTTTTTTATAGACTTTCAATGGTAATTGTGATTAGATTAGTCTAATCCTAGTTAGGCCTTTGGACCTCACTGTCATACATAGTTCATATATAAATGAGCTCCACGTTTTAGATGCCTTAGTTTAGCATGTTAGTGTAGACTACACTAACAAGTGTTATTGTTATTTTGTCATGTCTATATACGAAGTAGAATTAAGCTTTTGGGTTCGATCCGACCGGAGCATGGTGCGTTTAAGTCCTTCTTGGAATTTTAGGATTTCGTATAAGCGTGTTGGTTTAGACTAAGCATGACTTAAGTTAGATTAATTGAAAGTTTTGAAGTTTGGAAAATCATTCAAACTCTTTAGTCCTTTCGATTTCGCATTAAACATCGTGTCGATGATTATAGTAGGAATTCATGATGCTTCCTAAGAATTTTGGAATTTTTGGACTCAAGGGTAAAATCATCTTCTTACATGCACGTATAGGGTTTGGTAGTCTTTTCATAGATGATTTTTGTAAACTTAGAAGTTGGACACTTCTAAGATATTGGATATGATATTGATCCAATTTCCTTTTATACCAGGCAGTTGATTTCTTACTCTTGCGGATCGAGTTTTTGAGATAACGAGATTTGTGACTTTATTCAGGTAAGTCCTTGCGACTTACTTAGCCAGTTTCTGGATATTAGTTGAGTGATAGTGGTTGTGTGTGTGCTATGTGAGTGATTATAATAATAACAACTTGTTAGGACGACCGTTATTATTATGTTTAAGGCCCAAGTGTATGTATAACGGGCCGTGACATCACTGCCCAGCTCTGACAGGAGACTGGGAGGTTCTCTATACCCAGACCAGGCAGGTACAAGGTGAGATGCATCGGATCCATTCCTGATGGTTACACGGGGGCGGAGGCGAGGTTTGGGAATCCCCCGTGTCACAAAATAAGTATCATTAGTAAGAGTGAATAACTTAACTGAAGATAATAAATGGACTTGTTTGAAAGCATGATGGGTGTTTATATTTTATGTGTGTGTGCGCTATTATTACTCTCTTAATATTTAGATAACTAGCTAATGGTTTCTCTTGTTGTGTTTTTAGATTTACCGCAGGTTAGATCAGCAGCTGAGTGATCCGGAAGTAGTGGTCAGCCGGGTCTCCGTACTCTTTAGAGTGGGGGTTTGGGTTGTTATCTTGTCGTTCTTTCCTTTTGTTAAGACAGTTGGTCTTTTTCTTTTGTTTAAGAACTATAGGCTGCTAGACCTTGTTGCATTCATTCCTTTAAAAATACTATTTCATGAAATTCGGTTTTTCTTATTTGTGTCTTGTTGCAAGATCCTAGTAATATTGTTGTCAAACTGAGGTCGGGACCCATTGTGAGGTCCTAACCAGTAACGTCCCGAGTTTTGAGAATTCGGGGTGTTACAACATGGTATCAGAGCTCTAGGTTGGCAACAATGGCACTTGAAATCTTCTGAAAGACCGAGTAAGTACTTAAGCAGAACCCGAAAAGGGATCTGAGTTTTAAAAAGGACTTTTGGTTTTCAAATGCATGCATAGTCTGGTTGGGGGATAGAAAGTACGGCTGACCACCACTACTACCGCGGATCTCAGTATGCTTAGTATGGACTTTAGGTTGTTACTCTCTTTGGACTTATTAGCTTGATTATAATGATAGGTGATGTAGATAAGCATATGCCGAAGATTAGTAGAATTTAAAGTTATAGTATACCCTTCACGGAGATGACAGTATGAGATCCTCGTTCAGTTGACACACCTAAGTGTAATTAAAGGGTTTCAACGTAAGGATAAGTACGCTCAGCTTATGAGCATTAGGATAGACTAACGACGGACCACTCCTTCGAGCTTGTTGCGGAACGTCGAGACGGAAAAGTGAAGCCTAAAAGACAACACCAATCACGATGACAAGAAGGGAATTCCGAGTCAACTCAATAGGATCAAATGAAGAATATACATGAGAGTAGTTCTAGCAACGCGTTGGATGACCGGCAAGTATACAAATTGGGAGAGACAACCCATAGTTTCTTTCAAGATGATGTAAAACAACATTGCAAACAAAGGAGATGTCTTTAGAAACACACATAGGCATGAAGGTCAAGGTGAAATATAGTAGCGATCCAGACATGAGACATTGACTCTAAGCTTACTGACGGACTAGAAGGTGAAAGTTGGAGGCTAGAAGCAGAACGGAATATGATCACTCTTGACAAACTATTTGCCGCCACAATCAAGAAGGGAAACCGAGACAATCATAAGCGTAGGAGTCAAGATAAGATACATTGTTCATCCCGATACAAAGAATTAAAGAGTCGTAAAATGAAAGCTTACTGGTTGCTAGAAAGGGGAAGGCCGATTTCACCAACATGGAAGTGGTGTGACATCCTAGAATACACAAGAATTTCAACAAGGATCGGGATACAACAAAGAACGGATTTCTACAAAGGCGGCAGTACAAAGCAACACACAAGGAAGGTGTAGGAGAATAGTTGGTGAACACGGGGGTCTCTAATCACTTCTCATTCACAAAGAGATCTAAGTTAACAACACTAGCGGGTCATAACAGAGAACCGCAATTGGACGATAACACGGGTAAAAAGAATTATGGGGAAATACCTACAAGTTATCGTGGAAGAAATTACTAGTCCGTTGATGGAAGATGAAGATACAGCTAGACTCGTAAGAGTATAGTGCTCTTATAGGAGTGTAGACTATAGAAGGAGCTAAAGGAGTATAAATGGAAGAGATGTATTTTCACTTGTATATCAAACCTCAAAAGGGATAGAAGAAAAGTAAGTCTACAATCTTACAATAGGTCAACTACAAACTAATTGGTTACAACAGAGAATTCACACGTGCTGACCAACTAGTAATGGTGCGTTGACAGATAAGAAGAATAACCGCAAGGTTATAAAGGAATTTTACCGACATCTGGTGAATTTCTTCCAGAGATCAACGACAACAATGGTGAAGTTAAATCAATACGAGTACTAGTAGCCTTGATGGTAACATTGAATGAGTCCAATATGATATCTCTAATAATAAAGATATTAAAGAGTAGCTCTTGACGGTCGATAATGACCATAGATGATAGAAATGGTGTAAAGGGAAGTGTTGTGAGTAGTTACTTACTACTGACTAAGGAAAGATACATATCAAAGTTAGTATGAAAGGATCCCTGTAAGAACAACTAGAAGACTAAGAAGAAGTAAATGATTGTGAACATGTCCTATGTCTTATTATTCCACACAAGTAGGGCTGATGGTGCTCCTCCGAGAAAAGGTGGGGTCAAACTGTCTAGATTGATAGGGGAAACCCTTGTGATTAAAGATGTGACACAGAATAATTGGAATTTCAGAGGAGGTACAAACATAGAGAGTATGATTTAAAGCCTTAGTGAAATGTGTGGTTGAGTTGTGAGGTGATTACAGATGGAATCTACAAGTTGGCTAGAACAAACATGAGAAGGAGTAAAGATGAATGACTAAAGACTTTTATATGGATCCGGTATTACACCAATAAGATGATTGCCGAAAAGCGTATATATAAAAGTTTAATGAGAAATGGAGGTACTCCATTGAAAATTCAAGCTCGACTGATGACATAAGAGTTGATAAAAGTAATAAGACCAACCAACGTGGTCCGTAAGGCGTATACGAGGAAACACAAGGGGATTTAACTATCCTACTAGGGGGTAAAGATTTATAGAAGATAAAACGACACGAGCATAAGGACAACATAATAAATGCGAGTCAAGAACTTTGACTTTTGATAAAATCATATACAACTGAGGTTTCTTATGTAAATGGTACCGATAGGTGTTTAATAAAAGTCATACACATCGGACCGATAACGCTTGGATGGATAAAGTGTAAACCAAAAGAATAACTTAACTAGTAAGAAGGAAAGTCATGTATCAAAAGGCGGGCTTGCTAAATTGGGATAAAGTGTTGAGATGATGATGCCTTTGTAGAATCTATGCAAGAGTACAACGTAACTAAGGTTCCAAAATGAAATGAGCAGTAATGATCAGCTGAAAGTTGAGACCGATTCAGGGGAGGAAATTGTTATAAGACGAGTCACCTAGTAGAAGAGTTCACAAGACAAGCTTGAGAGACCAAAAGAGATAAAATGTCGATTCAGATATGAGGGTCTAAGGTGCATGGAATGGTATACCTACAATGGAGTGTAGAAGCAAAATGTAGACTTTACAAGTGTGGAGAGGTTTTGACCTCCTCAAGGATATAGGAATTTGAAAGAAATTACAATGCCGGTATCAAAGAGTTGAAGCCCTATAGCGGAATTAACGGAGTTTTATGAAGGCAATATTGC
>BSUD01000008.1:2360433-2386204 GCA_033239045.1 Fagopyrum esculentum | reverse complement strand
TTCAAAAATAAATAAGTTTTATTATATTTTTAAATTTCTAAACTCTTAATAAAATTTTTAAAAATTGTTCTTAATTTTCTTTTATATATATTTTTAAAATTGAAAGTAAAAAGTAAAAAATATTTTATTCAAAAATAAAAAATATTTCACAAAATAAAAAATATATATATAAAAACTATTTCTATTATAAATTTATTAATTTAAATTTAACAAGGTCATAATTTGTTTTATATTTATTTTTTTTTATTTTTATTATTTTATAATAATTTTTAATTTAATATATTAAGAATGGGTATGAAGAGGAAATAAATAAAACCATGAGGGTACCAAGAGAAATTTTGAGATTTAGTGGATACCAAGAAGTAAAGTTCAAACCTTGAGGGCAACAAGAGGTAACTTTTTCATTAACAATCTTGACCCAAATATTGTGTGCACTAGAATTTTTCACAAAAGCTTTATTTGTAAGGCTTTTTCATGATTGGAGATTTTCTCCCAAGACCACCATTTTTTTCATAATTTCTATTAAACTCCTCCATATTGTGAATTGGAAGCATAAAGCTTTGCATAGCAAATGCCAGTTTACCGAAAAATTATGTTTAATTAAGATATTTATGTCTTCTTACGAGAGTGAATTAACTTTTCCATTTCAAAAGTTTTTTTTTTTATAGATTAATGTCAACGAAGATATTTTTGTTATTCTTCCATTGATGACTGAATATCTAAGATATTTATGACATAACATTTTTTTTATTGGACGATGCAATTCTCATTCATGTTTTTGGTCGGATGGAAATCCGATTTTTGTTACTTTCTGAGTGTTGTAGTGTTGTATTGTTTATGCATATCAACATTAACATTGTTGCTATATATCAACCGCAAAACCATATTAGAAACTATTTAAATCTGTACATAGATGATAGATATATCTAACAATTTTAGCTTATAATTGCATGACAAATACTCAAATATATCTTCAATCTGTTGTACATACAATAGCTTGTATTTGCATGTCAAATATATCTTGTCATTGACGTAGGCCGAGATTTCTAGCGTTGCGTCCTGGCTTCATTCTCTGCCTGCATGTAGCAAATCAACACTTGAGCATAATGAACTTGAAACCCTAAAACATTCGTGATACATGATTTCTTACAGCTCTAACAAGTCGCTCAAAAGCTTCAAGCCCGTAACTATCGATGTATCTTTCAACAGCCTTCCTCGCATCTAGCGACATCATTTGTAGAGCCTTCCTTTGACTCTCCGGGTACGTAGAAGGAACCGAGATTAATAACTTCACGTACCTGCGCATGTACCTCTCGTATATGTAAGCCGCGCCATTGAAAGCTGGAAGTACCAGCCACATGCACAATAACAGCTTCACATACGGCCAAATTATCACCCTGCAAATTATGGCCATTGTTATAATAAGACAATAAACCCTAGTTGTAAGTTTCATGCAACAAAATCACAAACGTTTCCTTTTTATCACTATTTCACTGATCAACGTACGTATATCAATCTAGCTCAAAGAGAGTAATGAGAGAGTAAATGAACATTGATTAAAATACCATTGGAGGACTTTCCAAGTGGAAACCTCAAAGAGAGTAATGAGAGAGTAAATGATCCAATAGGTCAGCCATTGCTGATCATCTACTGTGGTTGGGCTCTCTATAGCTCTAACTGATGAATACCTGTACACAAATGCATTGCCCGCATGCAATTAAACCTCAATATATCTATACATAACCTTATAACCTAGCTTGTTAAGTTGTGGAATTAAGTAATTGATTGATTGTAGATGCTTACAGAGGATACAGAAGCATGACTCCGGGACTGTTGAAAGAAGAATATATATGAGATGGAAATATAGATAGAAGAAAATAAAAGATGAAAGTGAAGGATTAAGTAGGTGGTACCTGAGCAAAGTATCAAAGTGCCCAGCAATTGCTGCAACAAACCCCATTGATTTTGCTCAAGGACTAAATCCAAGGAAGATTTAGGTTTAGCAACTTTTAATCTCATAGCTTTTTGTAGATATGTTTGCCTGCATATCTCTCAAGGAAAGGATATCTGTTTGATTAGGTTTTGAGGTCCATGTGCAAGAAGCAGCCCACACTACGTCAAGGAAAGAATCTATTAAACCCTAAAGCTTCGTCAATTACTCACTAATGAGTTTATAATAATACCAGCGAAAATCTTTATTTAACACCGACGTTACGCAGTTCACGTTCGTATTTTTGACTTTCATGTTTATGTATAACTATATATATATGACTTGCGTAGTCGGTAAGAACCGACTAACTACGTATATAATATGCGTATTCGTAGTCTTTAAATAAAAAGACAAATACACCAACAGACTGTGTAGTCGTAATTTAAACATGTAATGATGAGAGATGTTTTTCTTCCCGTTTTATAATTAATTTATAAATTATAAAAGTCATCCGACGAGTTATCGTAACTTGGAGAAAACATGGTTAATTATAATTTCACCGAGACAGTAATTTTGAAAGTTTTTGGCTAAAATGGGATCGGAGAATGACCGTCGTTTACTTATTCAAGTACAAAATAAGCTTTTATCTTTTTAGTTAACATATAGACCCATGAAAAATTAGATTAATAGGGATCTTCGATCAGAATGTTTTATAATTAATTAAACTAATTAATGAAAAATTAGATTAATAGGTAGAGACTTAGTTTATATCTTTTGATGAATAAAAACCCTTATAACACCAATCTTGTCAAAGTATTTTTTTTGTTTAAGCTCTCAATCTCGTGCAAATTCCGTCTCATTTTTACCGACTTGTAATCAGTGTCGTTCTCGGTGCAAATATAAAATTAGAGGTGTTCAATGCATAAAAATTTTCTTCATTAATACTAAAAAAAATACCTAAATTTTAAATAAGGCCCCATGGAGAAGAGGGTTGGGGTTTTATTTTATTTAACTTTTTTTTTTTGATTAAATTAATAAAAATAAGCACAGTTGAGGAGTCAGGGCCGCTGAGAGTTTGTTTTTTTTTTCTACTCTATATAATATATATAAATGATTAAAGTTTAAATTGAGTTCCATGGGCCCGGAGCGAAAGCCCCTATGTCCCCCTTCTGAGCGGCCCTGCTTACAACACCATTTTTCTTTCTCCATTAAAACTTCTTCACAAGCTTCAATCTGCGCATACAACACTCTTATTCATCCAAATTTAGTCTATAATACCCAATAATAAATCTATCCATCTGCACAAGAAGATTTGAAATCAAGCAACAATTTGAATATTTTGGCTTCTGTAGTGAGTTGACTTTAATTTATACAACTTTTCTAGTTTGAATCTTACTCTTTTGATTTTTACAAGAGTCTTTGTACGATAAATGCTTAGAACTAGGAAACTCTCTAACATTGTTTGCATCTGATTTTGGAAGCTAATTTTAGAATCGAATATGGACATATATAATAAATGATTGGATGTTATTCTAGGGAAAATCCTTAGTATTGTGAGCTTTGGATGAATCGATTTGGATGATAAATAATCTAGTTATGAATTTTACAAGTTAGAGTTGTAAAATTTAAGGTTATGTTCTCGTTAGAACTTGTATTATTTTTCTAGACCAGTTTGGACAGTTTATAGGCCGGATGAAGATAAATTTAGACCAGTTTTGAAGTTATTCCAGTTCGCACTCCCTCCTATGCTCTTGGTTTGTACTCCTTCCATGTAGATAAAAACATCCAGTTTGGACAGTTGGATACCTACTCATAGAAGATGTGAAGTGTTTCGCACTCCCTCTTGAGATGGTTCCATATATTGTTATACTTTGTGTAGTTTCATTGAAGCCTAAGAGTTTCACTTTACATCTTCTATGAGTAGGTATCCAACTAAATATACTCGAGTATCATCAAGTTTATTGTTTAGCCCCATGTTTCCATCTAGAATAAGTCGTTTTTTGTCATGCTTTGTGTTGCTTGTATGACTTCTTCATTGTAACACCCCAAATTCTCGGAACTCGGGGAGCTACTGGTTAGGACCTCACAATGGGTCCCGACCTTGGTTTAACAACAACATTACTTGGATCTTACAACAAGGCACAAATGTATTTAAAACAATTTCTAAAACATAATATTTTTAATGGTATAAACGTGCACATGTGACAGCCTTACAAACATATATAAAGATACATAACATGTATGACGTATGGAAGACTCCCCCGTCCCCATCTAATGAGTACGTGGACCCGGCTGACCATCCGTTCCGGATCTCTCTGCAACTGTCTATCTCTACAGATCTACAACACGGATAAACCGTTAGCTAACTATCCAAATATAAGCAAAATGATAACAGCACAAACACAAGCAGAAACAAAAATAAACAAACATCATGCTGGCACTCAACAAATTATTATCTATTATTTAAGTGATTCACATTATTCAATTTAAGTTGTGGCACGAGAATTATTATTAGTTCTCGCCTCCATTCCTTATCCAACTGGTGTAGGTCTAGCTGACTTCCATTGGTAGCATCACTACAAACCATGTATGGACTAGTCCCGAAAGAAACCCCAGCGCCCCGCGAGCTACTGAGCAGAATGCCACCGCCCGTTACTCTTAGGCCAAAATATAGGTCGGTAATTATATATCACAACCTATCTCTCTAACATGTCAATCACACACCACCATCATCATTTATACTCATATTTAGCAGTCAGCTAAGTAAGCCCGAAGGACTTACCTGTTATAACGCTCGACTCTTTATAAACCACTCGTTCTGTAAACTGTCACCACTCAGTTGCCTGTCAAAGGCGATAAGTGTATTAGCACACTCTCACGTAGATAGAAGTCTAAAACTTCTAAGATCCAATGATGTATTAAGACATAACTAGTTACAATATTAGTTTAGGGTAAAATGACCATTTTACCCTTGGTTCCGATTTTCTCGAAAACCCTAAATTTCATGTCTAAACTCCTATTTGAAGTTCTAAAAATATATTCTAACTCCTAAAATTTTATTTGGTTCCAAACTGACATTTTTCCTATGTTTCTATTTTCCGGAAAAATCGTAAAGGTCTAACTTCGATTCCAAATATAAAATTCATAACCGCTTATAAAAATTCCGACTTAAATCCCTAAATTATCTATGATGTCCTATCTAACTTTAGGAGAAAGAATTTCTCCAAACTGTTCATTCAACAGTTTTATAAAAATTCCTAAAGTTGACTACTCCCTTTACAAATTTTATACTTAGCCCAAATCTGAGTAGACTTTGAAAAATCATAACTCCTAAACCACTCACTGGATGCCTCTCAAATTTTAATATGTTCTACAACAATATGTAAACTATATCATATCCAAAATTCAAGTCCAACGGATATCAAGAGCTTATTCAAAATCATCTCACAAAACAGCATCACTTGCTGTTTTCCCCAACACTCAGCACATATAAAAACGTCAACTTTGAAACACAATAACTCTCAAACCGTAACTCCGATTCTTCCCAAATTTTAATATGATCTACAACAAGATGTCAACTATATCATATCAAAAATTCAAGCCTAACAGAGATCAAAAGCCTATTCTAAACTATCTCACAAAACAGCATCCCATGCTGTTTTTCTCAACTCAGCACATTTATAAAACTGAACTTTGAAACCTCATATCTCTCAAACCGTAACATGGATTCCTCTGAAATTTTAGTATGTTCTACTACAATATCTCATCTATAACCTATAAAAATTTCAGCCAAAAAGGAGGAGTCTTGCATACCCAATTCTGGTCCCGAAGTTGGATCCTCAACATAGTTTTGAAAACTCAGAAAATGAAACAGCTTCTTGAGATTGCTCCTAGGCTGTTATATATATTGATTCAAAACAGATTGGGATGACTATCAACATCTGTATATATGGAGGGGATAGATCAAGGCTTACATGAGAGAAAGCAGGTGGTTCTGCGTTGCAAGACTCTCACTCGGATCTACTGCAGCACTGGGGCATCTCACCTATCTTCACTTGTACTCGTGTATAAAGAGGTCTCGCCCACTGCAAAGAGGCTTGTTCAGATCGAAAGATATAACAGAAGAGCAGGAGAGGAATAGGACTCACCGATTGTGTGCACCGGCCTGATGTAGAGGGTCATCACGTGACGAGGCACTGCTCTGATTTAGGCTTGTTACTGGAGTGTTCTTTGCGTATGTAACGAGAGAATGAAGCACCAGGAGGCTGAGGAGACTGAATGGGGAGACGGAAGGGAAGAGGGACCAGGAACGAGCCTTCTGCGCAGGTTACCCGGTTCGACTGGGTCGCAAAAGGATGCTCGCCTCCGCTGGGTCGATCACGTGTGTAGGAGTTGCTGGTGCCACTCTTGGTGATGTCGAGGAGTCCGAAGATTAGCGCTGTGGCTGTGTCGAAGAGATCGATCGTGAGCCACGGTTTGCTGCAGAAGGAAGGCAAGGTGAGATGCTCTGAATGTAGACGGAAAGAAGGGAACGTGATGTTGAACTGGAAGGATTATGCTGCGTTAATTACGGGGCTGTTACAAAGCAAATCTCCAACTCAGCGTACGGAAAAGGGAAGCAGGCTTGTTGTTCGATGGGCCGGCATCCGCTGGGCTTCTGGTTGGTACAAGCAGTCCGCTTCTCGCTAAGTTGTGTGTCCTGGGCTGGCATGTCATGGGCTGGAGAAGGGAGGCCAGGCGGCCCAAAACAAGGTAAGGGTGTTGTGAGGTATGGGCTGTAACAAAGCTGCGGACAAGGGAAGAGTGGGCTGGACAAGGTAAGCAGTGGCCGGCTGGGCTTGTCACAGACTCGTCACAGACTTGTCTGGCCTTGTCACAGACTCGTCACAGACTTGTCTGGCCTTGTCACAGCTTCGTCACAGACTTGTCCAGACCTTGTCACAGCTTCGTCACAGACTTGTCAACGACGAGTCATATTCTAAATTAGGGTTTGGGGCTAAACTTATTATTTTATGTGAAGTCAAGGGATCGAAACTGGTAGGCTACGGAATAGACGGATACGGATCATGTTATAGTTTAGGATTGGTTATAATAATCCTATCATTTTATGTGAATGTAAGCTACATAAAATGATAAAATTTTATAAAGATCCTATCATTTTATGTGAAGGGAAGCTACATAAAATGATAAATTTTATAATAATGTGTCTAACTAAGTAGACAGATATGGGTCAACTGATCGAGATCGGGTTTGTTACAGAAATAAACGGAATAAAAATTCCGGATATTACATTCATGGTTAAGACTTGTTTGATTAAATCATGCATTTTACTTTACTTGTGAGCATTGATTTGGAAGAATAACCCCATTAACCTAGTTTTCTTTTATTGTTTAATCCCTTGCTTTACATTAAACGTTTTGATATTTTTTATTGATCTCATTAATTGTGGGAATGAGTTGAGGACAATTAATAAACGTTGATAATTGATATGCTCATTGTATGTTAAACGTGAGATGATGATGCTTGTGAACGTAGTAATCGAACTATAGTACGAGGTATAGCTATTATCACATTGTATGGATAATTGTTTAACTTGATGGTTAAGTATATGACATGATAAATTTATGTCATTTGCAGGCTAACGGTGAAAACTGATTTTGATCACGTTCTCACTTTGCATAGAGTTGAAGTGGGTGGTCAAACGAGAGTATGTTCATTAGATTGAATACTCGGGTTTAGATTGTTAGAAACAATATGCTCTACAACAACACCTTTACTAGAGTTGTTGACTGTGCTGGTACGATCATCAGATCCATCAAGCCTCACTTTGAATCCAACTGGAAGGACAGATCCCCCTCAACTCTTCAAATGGCTGGTATGCTGAACCTTCATCTCGTCTGAATCAGCCGGACCCTTGACTACTGTCTTTACTGCTATTGCTTTTTTGTAACTTGAATTTGAACTTCTTCTGTAGTTCATCTTGTATATCCCTTCTTAATACAATTAACATTTCAAACAAAAAATATTCGGGTGGGACATTATTGTGAATCGTAGGTGTGTGGAAGTCGAGGCGTAAACTCTTGATGAAAAATATTATTTTTCTAGTAACATATGGTTTTTAGGATATTGTCGAGTCTATTGCCATATCGTGCATGCTCTTGATATTTTAAAAAAAAATGGTTTTAACTTATAAGGTTGAATTTTGAAATTATTTGCCGTGCTACTATTGCAAGATCCGTTTGTGAAATTTTTCTCTAACTAGCTAAATGTTGGGATTCAATGTGTTGTCTTGAATAGGTAGCAATCGGATTATATCTTAAATTTTAGGTGTAACAAATGACTTGTTGGACGCCTAAAATAAGCAAAGAATTATGTATAGATTTCTAAAAAATTTAATGAAGTTATATTGATTTTGTTTGAATTATGGCATCCTATTTGTTTTTTATTGTTAATTGAATATTTTGGGACCCAAAAGTTGTCCTTAGTCATATAACCGATCCAGATAATTATCGTTAATGGTGGTAGGAGTAGACTATTTTGGGACCCCAAAATAGTTTAGACTATTGAACTGTGGAATATCCGAATCCATTTATTATTTGGGGATTATTTTGCATGAAAAAATAACATAATGATCTTCTTTTAATAATTCTTCTAAATAATAATCGGGTATTTATATATAATTTTCAATAACTTTTAAGCTTAGGGTACATTTCTTAAGAAATTTGTATTAGTATTGATGAAAGGACAAATTGAGAAATATTCCAATTTATATTTGACTTAATGGGCATACATTACTTCTGGCTCTAGCTACTCTCCTCAAATAATACAACATTATTAATAAGAATATTAATAATTGACATTATTATTCGTCTGCATATCTCATATGAAATTTGAATTTTGGATTTAAATTGGCCTTTCACAAATGGAAAACCCTAACTCCACCACTTATTTCTATTCACAAAGTGGCTTCTAATGAGTAGTCACAATTTACAAAGCTACAAGCTATTTCAAATATAATTTTTGCTATATCATTATCACGCCATGTCATCCAAATGGCTGAAAAAAAAAAAACGATCCAAATCATCTGTCCCCGATGCTGTCTCTGATGCTGTCCCTGAGTTCCTATTCGTCCAGTAAACCTTATTTTTAATATCTGAACCAAACCAGCAATTAAAACTTCAATTTTTTATAAATAACTTCGGCCACGTGGACGAATAGGAATTCAAGAACAATATGTTGGAACAGTATCAGGGACAGATGATTTGGATTGGCAAAAAAAATACATATAAAACGTCCATAAGGAAAAATATACCAACCAAAACATGGTTCACGTCTAATTAAATAACACGAAATCTTATACTATACAAATAGAAAATCTGACATATCTCACAATTCAATAATCCAACTAATCTGGAAATTGTAATTTGTAAGGTTGCTAATGCTATTGTAGTTAAATAATGTCTAATTGGAAAGATGAATTGTGTTCGAGTGGAAAGAAGTTTTATGGTCAAAATTTAGAGCAAATAACAATTATTTAAATATGTCAATTGTCCCACTATATTTGAAATTGTTCAACTATATGTTCAACTAAATTCAAAATTGTTCAACTATATAACTAATTGTTCAAATGTTAATTTGTATGTTCAATTGTTCAATTAAACTTTTGTTCAAGTGTATAACAAGTTAATTAATTTGGATAAATTACAACCCTTGATTATTTCGATCCAAGGGTTGTGAGTCCTTCTCACTTTTGACCCTAAGACCCCTTCATATATAATCCAAATCTTTTATATATATATATATATATATTGGTTCCGGTAAAGTAGCTCCTTATAGAGAGGAGTGAAGAGAAATTTTTTTCATTTTTCATATACTATGAGTTCATTTTATTTTGGTATCAATGTTCATTTTTGAAAAATTACAAGAAAAAAAACTCGGTAGTACAAAAGAAAGAAACAATTTTCTTTTCACCTCCTCTTCACAAGAAGTCTCCTCAGCCTAACTACCTCTAACCTTTAAACATAACTTAAATAGGTCCCTAACCTTTTTTTATAGTTTATTAAAGTCCCTAATTTTATTCATATCATCAAATATAACCCTTTTTAATTAAGGAATGGATGGTGATAACCACTTACCTTAGGGCCCGTTTAGTCAAAGATTTGGCCAGATTTTTGTAGATTTTGAATAGGAATCACGTTTTTTTTATTGTGTTTAGTTATAGATTTGTAATTTTGTCTAACGTTTTGAAAAAAAGAATTTAGGAGATTTAAAAGGTTTTTTTTGGTGATATAGGGGATGAAGACTAAATGTTCATTTCATTCCCATAATCAAATAACCAACGGTACGAGAATAAAAAAAACATACAAGGCTTAGGAATCTAGAAATCTATGATGCACGAGCACCTCTAGAAGGCGAAGTATCCCATGTTTTACCGTGTCGGACACAGAACAAAGCGGGAAACGGCTCGGACACAGTCAGATTGTAATATCCTTAGTCTTATAGGGACCTCGCCACTGCGCCTAGGCTTGGCCGCGGGTGCGGTGCCGCCCCGCGACTCTGTGACCCGCCCCTGCGGTTTTGCAGGGTGGGCGCCGCCCTTTAAGCCGTCTTGCTTTTCCCTTCCTTCCCCTATAAGTTTCTTTCTTTCCCTTCAGATGAGGGTTTGCTCTATCCAGCTTTGCTTCTTCACCTCCCACGCTCTTTATTTCTTCCTCTCCTCCTCTTGTATCCTCTTGAGTTTTCTTGGATCTTTGTTTGTATCAACCTTTCGAGGTGTGTATATGTTGATAGTTGAGTTGGTGTTGTTATGGTTGATTGTGGCTTGTGACGCCAACTTGTGAGTCGGCTTTGGTTTTGTTGACGAAGGTAGGTTGCTGCTGCTGTTGCTTCTTCTTCTTCTTCTTCTTCTTCTTCTTCTTCTTCTTCTTCTTCTTCTTCTTCTTCCTCCTCCTCCTTAGATGGAATTCCCACATGATTGATCTTGTGCACGACTTCGTGGACATTGATGATGGATATATGTGTATGTATGTGATGTTGGCTGCCTTTGGCACCAGAAGAAGAGAAGAGATCAAAGGGAAGCAGAGAATCGCCTTCTGTAGAGTTGGCCTCCCCCGCACCTTGTCAGCTCCGCCTCCACGGCTGAAGTGTGTCGCCGCCCCTACGGTTGAGATCCACCGCCCTTGTGGCTGAGAGCCACCGCCCTTGCGTGCGTGTCACCACTCATGTGCCTTCCCGTTTACGTAGGTGTCTCTTTGTCCATGACATACCATGTATGGTATGTGTCCTTCCTATCCCTTATGTTAGGGTTAGCTTGTGAGCTTGTTAGCTTAGTATGATGAGGTTGATGATGATGTGTTGAAGAATGCCTTAGGCATTGTGAGTTGTGATGTGTTACCGAGGCTTCGTTATGGGTTGAGATCTCACATGATCTTGGGGTGTAGGAGGTGAAATCTCATAGCCTTTGATAGAGTTTGATGTTGTGTGTCTTTCTGATGCAGACATTGATCGTTTCCTCGAGGGGAAGTTGTCATCACAATTATTGAGGATTACATGTGACACGTAAGTCCTTCGGGCTTAATTAGCGAGCGTTTACAAGTTTGAGTGATTGTGATAGTGGTGTTTGTGCATATGAATGTTGCATTGATGACGTAATCAGACTAGGACAACCATATATGTATATTAATTGGCCCAAATGCATTATAACCAGGTCGTGACAACTTGCCTAAAGCTCGTCAAGAGTGTGGGGGTTCTTCGCGACCAGTCCATAAGGAGGGGAGACTTGATCCCCTAATCCAAACCTGTGTGGTTAAAGGGACAAAGGTGAGGTTTTGGGTGCTCCTCGTGTCACAAAATAAGCTGAATTAGTAATGGTATAACGAAATGATGATAATAAACAGATATGTGTGAGCATTGCCTATGATGATGGGATTGTATGACTGTATGTGCTACCTTTATTCTTATTCATGAACTGTTAGCTAACAGTTTCATACCGTTTTGTAGATGTTCGACAAGATAGGAAGACTGTAAAGTGATGCAGATAGGTGACCAGCCGAGAGCTTTCGTATATTAGGTTGCGTGGGTTTTGGGAGGTTTTGTACACAGATGTTTATGTTGTTGTCGTTTTGTACTCGGCTGTGATTTTGTATATGTTTTGATGTATGATTATACAATTTTATGGATTTGGTTTCATATTTATTTGTGCCTTGTTGTAAGATCCAGTGAACTTGTTGTTAGACTAGGGTCAAAATCCATTGTGAGATCCTAGCCTGTTGCGACCCGAGTCCTGCGGATTTGGGGTGTTACAAAGTTGGTACCAGAGCCTTAGGTTGACAACAATGACACTTGCAATCTGCGATAAAGGCCGAATAGATAAATAAAATGAACCCGAAAAGGGTTTGACTTTTCCAAATGATTTTGGTTTTGAAAGGTGTATAGCTGATTTAGGATAGAATGTACGGAAAGCCATCACCCTTTTGAAGATCCCGACAATATATATATATATATATATATATGTATATATATATATATATATATATAGGGTGCGGTTCCCATGAGAAAAATCTTATCGTGTAATCATGAGAACAATCTTAGACCGTCGGATGGTGAGTATTAAGGGTCGTGATTTAAGGTAGATATCATAATTATTAGATAAATAATATTCTGAAACTAATAATAAGTACGAATAATCCATTCAACCAGCAATAACTACGAATAATGCATTAAACGATATGACACCTTCATAGCAAAACTAATAATAACTACGAACTGTTCTCATGATTACACGATAAGACATGTTCTCATATGATCTATCTCTATATATATATAGCCTTATACGATTAGATGTGTGTATCCGCAGATGGCTCGGACTAGAGCGATATCTGTAGTTTGACGAGGTAAGGGTAGACCCCCTCTTCCTCCAATAATGATAGGTCAGGGACAGGTTCCCATTGCTGATCCGCCTGTAGCGGAGGATGCGCACGAGGAGGTTGTTGAGAGTGTCGTTCTTAAGATTGGGAACGGTATGGCAGCGAGACAAAGATCTCAGCGAGTCCAATCAGATGACTCAAATCATGTCTCGATGAGGGGACTAAAGTTCCGCGCTGACATCTATAGAGTCGAGAAGGCTGCCAGGGCAAGTCAACTTGCTACGGATCTTCCAACACATGTGGGATCGTTTGAGATGTCCCACAAAACTACTCAAGTGCTAGTTATACCGGCACATGCTGCTAAGGTTGTTAGAGCTCCAGAAGAGTCGAGAGGGCCACGACCAAACTCCTGGTTGAAGGCATTTCACCAGATGGGAGTGACCCTTTTGTTGGAAAGGTGGGCTTGAAGGTTGAGTTATGGATTGGACATGTATACTCAGCCCTTGAGTCTATTAGATGTCCCGAGGACAAACAGACAGTGTTATTACACACTCTATTCCGCGATCTAGCTCAACACTGGTGAAGGACCTTGCGGAGTCGAGTCACCAATTATGACCAGATAGTAGAGGCGGGAGAAACTGCAGGACTTTGTGGAGGCCGATTTTGAGGATGTGCCGATAGTAGAGGCGGTTAGGAGATTCCAGGAGAAGCTAGCACTATTGGGCCCAACTGTACCTCTAGAGGATCAGTACGTGTATCTATTATCCCGCCGACTGAGGGAGAGTACCTGTTACGCTAGGAAATAGCACAAAAAGCTTTACATTTATAAACTCGAACTAAATCCTAAACTACCTAGCGAACCCGCAGTGTACGGGTCGTTTTGTAGAAAGGAAAGTATTCCGAGGTCGAACTCAAGGACTGAGGTGAAACTAAGTCATTCAATGATCGAAAATAGTGTGAATCTAGACTAAGATAAGATGAGGAATAAAGAAAATGGAAAACACAATGTTTTTGGAGGGATTTAGGTGATCAAACAAGATCACAAGTATATGAACACAATCAAGCAACACAAACACACACTAAAACAAAAGATAGGAAAATGGAAGTAACAAAGCGGATTCTAGAGTTTGGAAGTCCGGGTATGGCATAGACTCAAGCTACCTATTCATTCCTTGGATTAACTATGATATGTTGGGATTAAGCGTTTCTAGATTGGGATCAATTACCGGGTAGGTCTCATGGTCCACTAGTCCATTCCTAAGGTCTCATTACCGGGTAAGTCTCTAAGAGCCTAAGGATAGGAATTCTACACAAACCGGATTGTTACCTAGAGATCTAACCTATCCTTACCGGGTAAGTCTCGGAAAGGGAAGTTCTAAGCAACTATCCTAGCACACTTAGTCCAATGGCGGCTTGTGAGGCTCACCACTACCTAGGGTTTGTCATCTTAGGTATCTAAGATCGGAAATCATCGGGTAGATCTCTTCCCTCACTTAGGTTGATAGCATTAGGCGATCCTAAGCTAAATTAAACTCAACAAACACTAGGATTTCAACAACACAAGTCATCAAAGGGTAAAAATCTAAGTTCATCCTATCATGCTTCTAGCCATAGCCCTTCTTTCCTTACTCTAGAATCGCAACCTATCTAGCCAACAACATTCATTTCAAGATCAATCTCCACAAATAAATCATGCTTGCAAGTCATGGTCAAATGATGAAGAACAATCCAAAGAGAAGACATTAAAAGCATAGAATAGAAATTACCAAATCCTTACAAGGCTCCAAGAGCAAATCCAACTTGACAACAATGGAAGCTTCACTCGAATCCACTCTAATCTCACTCTAAAACGAGGATCTACACTAATCTCTTCCAAGAACACCCCTAATGGGTCCTTGGAAGGGAGGCAACAATGGCCAAATGTTTTGGGGAAGAAAGGTAGGTCAAAAGAGAGGAGAGAGATCCCCAATTACAGCCTGCAAAATCCTTTAAATACCCACTAAAATGCAAGAGCAAGGAAAGAGATCGTGGCCAGCTGTCAACGTGGTCCTGGCAAGAATTACGGGCATAACCACGGCCGTGGAAAGGGCCTAGACCGTGGTTTCTGTCAGAAGCTTCTCCTAGGCTCGTTAAGCCATGATTTGGTGCATGGTTTGTGTTGGCAAGGTTCCATGAGTCCTCCTTAGCCCTTAGCTTGCATTCCAATGAGTCCGGAAGTGTGTCATTGATAGCATGAATTATAGTCTATATTTTGGGGTTTGTTTGGACGTTTTAACTTTCATATTCTGCATGTTTGTATGTACATTATGTGATTTTACTACCATTTCATCTACCTTTGCGGGAATCGAGGTCTACACCTAGTTTCGTTGTAATTGCAGGTAATATGGTACGTTTTGCATCAAAAAGGAGCAAAAGGAGTCAAGAGTCATTTGGAGCTACATCCAGGAAGCATAGCCGTGGATTAAAGATTTGCTTTGGACCAGTTTTGAGAGATTCTACATTCAGTTGTGGATCACCTCGGTTGACTAGAGGTTCACCTCGACCGAGGCGATCCAGAGACGCCGACTCGACCGAGGCGAATACCTAGGACGCGGCGAGAATATTTTATTCTTGGCTGAGATCTTTTAAATTTGGAAAGTGATCTTATATTTTTGGGCTGAGCTTCTGGAAGGAAGGAGATATGCGGAATCATATATTTTACCTATATTTATGGGATAATATCTTCTTAAGATTTATTATCTTTGGAGGTTTATTTTCCTATAAAAAGGGTTGGATTTCCACAATTTGAATATCACGCTATACCGTCGAGGAGGCCGCTATCATCCCGCATACGACGCAGCATACCCCACACGCGCAGCAGCCGCAGTATACTCCAATTTGGGAGTTTTTGAAGAACCTTTTTGAAGGTTGAAGGAAGGTTGAAGATCATAGCTTTTATAGCTTTTTGAAGGGTTTTGTAAGATTGTCTTCGATTCCTTTCCTTGTTGTCTTGTCTTGTTGGATTATTATCCAAGGAACGTTTTGTTGTGATATTTGATTCAGTTATTGAAGTCTTTTCATTAAATTCTTCTTTGTTCAAATATTCACCTTCTTCCCATATATTTTAATACTTTCATAATGATGATGAGTGGCTAATTTCCTTGTGTGATTCTAGGGTGATTGGCTGAAGGTTGTGGGAAAAACAATGATAGAAAAATCTTAGATTCCAGTAGGATCCTGAAAGTTCGAGTCTTTAACCTTAACCCTAAGCATCTCGTTCGGTTGATGAACATCTCGGCCGGGGTGGAATTCTTCTGACCGAGGTGACTTATCCGACCTTAAACTGAGAGTTAAGTGTTAGAGTTTGCTAAATCCTATTCTTATTACACCTTTCTGGTTCAAAGCAAGCTTAGGATGAGACTTACCCGGTAATTCCTTAGTTTGTGTATTAACGATCATAAGTGTAGGTAATAAAGGTCTATCCTTTATTGGGGTTTGAGTGTGCTTCCATCCCATCTTTGTGAGTTAGCCTGAGACTTACCCGGTAAAGGTTGATTCTATTCCCTTAGATGGTGTGTTAGTTTGAGGTTATAGTTCTATATCTTGATTCCTTGAGACTTACCCGGTAATAGGAGTTACGGTTTAGGATTAGTGTGTAGTGAGACTTACCCGGTGATCTACTCCACTTTAGTAACACCTTCCCCACGCAAAAATCTCAGCTTTGTCCGCCTATCTATAGATCTTGAGTTGGAACCACAACTAGATGCTTTAATCCCTAGAATTGCATGTTTGCTTATTTGACATCTTATTCATCTTTGATTGTGTTAATCGCTCTTGTGGTTAGAATTAACGTAGCATACCGTGTTGACTTTGTTTCACCAAGTCCCTGTGATCGACCCCTGGAATTTTCTTGCTTTTACTACGATTGACCCGTACACTGCGGGTTCGCATCCTTGTTTTAAGCTTAAGTCTAGGGTTATAAATTTAAAGCTTGCACACACCGTTTGGAGCGAACAGTCATCTCGAGGAATGATCCTCGGATGTATCGATTAGGCTCTTAAATCTCCCAAATTACATACAAAGCAAGCAAAAGTCCGAGTAGACGTCTATCTTGACAAAATACGTGAATTGAGTGCAAAACGTCATGAACTAGTGCTAAACCGTGCATGAATGAGTGAGAAATCTATCTAAATGACTACCTAAAACTAGCTCATAAATCGTGTTATCAAAATACCCCATACTTAAGGTTTGCTCGTCCCCGAGCAAATTCCCAACTATAGACTAAGAGATGACATGATTTATGCATGCAGAAAAATGGCAAAATCTTTTTGGATTTGTGCTTCTAAAGATGGATCACCTTCATAGTGATGTTTCATGGCAATGGACAAGCAATTATGTATCAAATAAATGAAAGCATGGAAAGACAATTACACTTAACTTGATAGCATGCAATGAAATGTAAAGATGAAGAAGTCAAGATGATCATGAGTATATCCAATCTAAATCACTTAGTCTTACACACATACAAGTAGGTCAAAAGGACTTGTAAAATGGAAGGCCAAGAAACGTTGTGATTAGGTGGGAATTTTCTAGGCTATGTGATGCTAATCCGGGAAAGGAACTAAACAACCACAACTTCACATTTCTTATCAACTTCCCTCAAGTGTATATTTTTCTTCATTTTCTTTTCTTTCTTTTCTTTTATTTTTGAGACAATGGCATTGGTGTACAAAAGCCGAAACCTTGGTGATTAGCCTTCCTCGGGCTTTTTCTATTTTTCGAGGTGCATCCACACCGGGCACACATACCAAAGCTCGTTAGGACTATCGGTTTATTTGACTTTGGCAAGGCACCAACACCCGATTATGTGAAGTGTACCGAGTTACTTGTCATTTAAACCGATGTCCCCAAACCTATATTTTTGGCTACACTTTCACAACAATTTCAGCACTTCATTCATGACATTCCTTTCATCAACAACTTCACCCCACACTTGCTTTTCACACACATCAACACACTAACATGCTCCTATTCCCGGATGGGTTAAAAGAGGTCAATTTTATCTCAATTGAGGTGCTCAAGCAACATGATCAAGATGAGAAGTAGAGGAAGATGAATTGCCTTAATCACTCCTAATTGATGTGCAAGAACTAGCATGCAATTTCGACCTTCAATCCTCAATTAAATCAAGGCAAGCATCATAATCACAAGTCATTCATGGAATTCAAGATAAGTATTTCAAGTTCACATATGCATCATCAATTAAACACACAAGGCCATCCATATCCAATCCACAAGACAAGGTTCATCATTAGGGTCATATCCAAGCCTAGAAAGCACAAAAATTTTTAAATTTTCTGATTTTTTTGGAATTTTCAAAATATGTATGTACAATGCAAGATATAATAAGACATGTGACTAAAAAGAAACTACTCTAGATGCTAGTCATGCAAAAGATCATGCAAACCCCACCCCATACTTAGAAACACATTGTCCCCAATGTGGTATTCAAGTAAAGAGAGTGAAAGAAGGTTCTCACAATGTAAAATGGTTTGCTTCAGTATTTGGGATGAACTCGTGTGGAGTGGTGGTGATGGATGATCGATCAAGCATGGTAGAGAGCTCTTCATAATCATTCCGGCGTCGAGACCCGCGCCAAGGTATATGTGAGATGGGAGCTCTTCCATCTAACAAGACACCTCAAGCCGTCCAAGCCTCACGTCCGCTCCACCCATGTTTGAAAACGGAATCATCGTCATCAACTCGCCTTGCAAGGCTTCCTCATTACCTAAAATCTACCACAAACACAAAACACAAAAACACACAAAAGCAAAAAGAAAAGTAAAAACAAAAGAGAAAAGGGAAAGAGTTGTACCAATAGGTTGCCTCCCATTAAGCGCTTCTTTTAGGTCATTAGCTTGACCAAACTCCGTGGATATGTCAATCCACCTCGAATACCATGGTTTGCTTGAGGAGTCTAAGCAACCATCTCTTTCCGGAATCCATGATGACAAGCAAGGGCCACTTGATGCCCAAATAAGCTTTAAGTTCTCTCTTCACCGGTGAGTAGTAGACTCCTTCATCACCGCTTCCTTGATGATAGTATAGAGTTGTAACCATAGGTGTCACCCCATACTTAGGCAATTTGTACTCCGCGGTCACACCGGTGAAATGCTTGTCATCTTCATCCTCTATGATCCGAGGAAAGCCGATTCTTGGAAAGAATCCTTCATTGAAGTACTTCATAACCATCATGGATCCATCATGCTTGCTTTCATCATTCAATAATGGAGAATCCTTGGGAAAGGGGCTCCAATCTTCGTGTGTACTCCGGGCAAGCAAGAAAGGGTCGGAGGGAGCTGAGATTGGCTCAGGATGGACCACGACATAGCCTTCCACGGTCGTGGTTTGCCCTCCACGGCCGTGGGTCTCTCTATTGGCTTCCACGGGCATGGTTTGTCCTCCACGGCCGTGGTTCACTCTGTTGCATCCGTTCCAAGTGAGATCTTCATGTATGGCTCCGGGGTTGATGGCAAGGCTGTCCGGGGATGAGTATACTTCATTGCACTCCTCTAAAGGTGAAGGAGATGGAGGTGAACTTTGAAGAATGGTAGGATCTCCTAGCATAAGAGCATTCCTAATCTCCTCAATCTCCCTCCTCATTTGTTCTTCTCTCTCGGTATTCAATCTCCTTTTTTCCTTCAGGGCGAAATCCCTTAGCCTCAATTGCTCCCGAGCTTCATTCAACTCTTCCTCAAGGCTTCTATTGGTTATGGTTGAATCGGGCAATCCTTGGATCTCCTCATAGTGAACCTCCTCTTGATGACACACTTCCGCTTCAAGCTCCATGTGGGAACTAGAAATGGAAGCAAGGTTGCTTTCTAGATCATCCATCTTCCTCAACATTGCTTCTAGCATTGATTCCAATCGATCTTCATGAAGTTGATGGTGAGGTTCCTCATGAGGTAATGTAATCATGTGAGCTTGATCATGGGACTCATGATAGACATTAAACTCCTCCCAATACTCAAACTCATCATGGAGAGGTCCTAGATCTTGGCCTTCCATCCACTCCTCATACTCCATGTTGTCAAGGTCGTCTTGGAGGTACAATCCGTCCATGGCAAACATGAAAAGGCAAAGACAAAAACAACACAAGATCAAAAGTAACAAGAAAGATAAACACTAAAAACAATCAAAGGCAAATGACTTAATCTTAACCTAGTCCCCGGCAACGGCGCCAAAAACTTGTTACGCTAGGAAATAGCACAAAAAGCTTTACATTTATAAACTCGAACTAAATCCTAAACTACCTAGCGAACCCGCAGTGTACGGGTCGTTTTGTAGAAAGGAAAGTATTCCGAGGTCGAACTCAAGGACTGAGGTGAAACTAAGTCATTCAATGATCGAAAATAGTGTGAATCTAGACTAAGATAAGATGAGGAATAAAGAAAATGGAAAACACAATGTTTTTGGAGGGTTTTAGGTGATCAAACAAGATCACAAGTATATGAACACAATCAAGCAACACAAACACACACTAAAACAAAAGATAGGAAAATGGAAGTAACAAAGCGGATTCTAGAGTTTGGAAGTCCGGGTATGGCATAGACTCAAGCTACCTATTCATTCCTTGGATTAACTATGATATGTTGGGATTAAGCGTTTCTAGATTGGGATCAATTACCGGGTAGGTCTCATGGTCCACTAGTCCATTCCTAAGGTCTCATTACCGGGTAAGTCTCTAAGAGCCTAAGGATAGGAATTCTACACAAACCGGATTGTTACCTAGAGATCTAACCTATCCTTACCGGGTAAGTCTCGGAAAGGGAAGTTCTAAGCAACTATCCTAGCACACTTAGTCCAATGGCGGCTTGTGAGGCTCACCACTACCTAGGGTTTGTCATCTTAGGTATCTAAGATCGGAAATCATCGGGTAGATCTCTTCCCTCACTTAGGTTGATAGCATTAGGCGATCCTAAGCTAAATTAAACTCAACAAACACTAGGATTTCAACAACACAAGTCATCAAAGGGTAAAAATCTAAGTTCATCCTATCATGCTTCTAGCCATAGCCCTTCTTTCCTTACTCTAGAATCGCAACCTATCTAGCCAACAACATTCATTTCAAGATCAATCTCCACAAATAAATCATGCTTGCAAGTCATGGTCAAATGATGAAGAACAATCCAAAGAGAAGACATTAAAAGCATAGAATAGAAATTACCAAATCCTTACAAGGCTCCAAGAGCAAATCCAACTTGACAACAATGGAAGCTTCACTCGAATCCACTCTAATCTCACTCTAAAACGAGGATCTACACTAATATCTTCCAAGAACACCCCTAATGGGTGCTTGGAAGGGAGGAAACAATGGCCAAATGTTTTGGGGAAGAAAGGTAGGTCAAAAGAGAGGAGAGAGATCCCCAATTACAGCCTGCAAAATCCTTTAAATACCCACTAAAATACAAGAGCAATGAAAGAGATCGTGGCCAGCTGTCAACGTGGTCCTGGCAAGAATTACGGGCATAACCACGGCCGTGGAAAGGGCCTAGACCGTGGTTTCTGTCAGAAGCTTCTCCTAGGCTCGTTAAGCCATGATTTGGTGCATGGTTTGTGTTGGCAAGGTTCCATGAGTCCTCCTTAGCCCTTAGCTTGCATTCCAATGAGTCCGGAAGTGTGTCATCTCGAGGAATGATCCTCGGATGTATCGATTAGGCTCTTAAATCTCCCAAATTACCTACAAAGCAAGCAAAAGTCCGAGTAGACGTCTATCTTGACAAAATACGTGAATTGAGTGCAAAACGTCATGAACTAGTGCTAAACCGTGCATGAATGAGTGAGAAATCTATCTAAATGACTACCTAAAACTAGCTCATAAATCGTGTTATCAGTACCAGTTCCTACATGGCGGATTTCCACTGCGAGTCCTTGATAGATTATTAGGATAGAGCCTCAACTTACGAGCGTGAGCGGGCTAGCCAAAGGAGGACTTCTCAGACAGAAAGGTCTGAGAAGAGGCAGCATATTGGACAGACCAGTGCAGAAGCACCAAGGTACGGGTGAGGCCAGACTCAGGGTCGCTCGAGTTACCTAGTGTTTGCACAGACTTCTGAGAGAGGACGACAATGCATCAACTGCGGAGAGCCTGAGAATATACGAGCTGATTGCCCAAGAGCACTAGTGACTTGCTTCTATTGTGGGAAGCCAGGACATTGAGCTACCTATTGCCGTCAGGGCAAGGCATTATCACAACAAGGTTCTTTCCTTGGTAGTGCAGTAGGAGGTGTGTAGAGGCCGCCTCAACATCCAGTGCTGGGATAACAGAGAGTCCTAGACCATCCTGCTACTCAGGGTTCCACTCCAGGACCGAGTAGAGGCAAATGTCTTGATGGAGGTACTACTGATACCCGTGGAGCTCGAGGTCGAGTTTTTTAGTTGAGAAGCCGCCAGCGCCAGCTGCTACACACTCTTTCATTTTTTATGTATGTGTTGATAAACTAACCTTAGATACGGTAAAGGGGAGACTCTTCGTTATAGGGTTACCCGATGGGGGTCAGGAGAGAGGTACACGGTTGTCCTATACATTTAGGAAACCGCAATTTGTTAGTGGACTTCTTTTTCATGCCGCTGGTTCGGGAACCGCAGTTGTTGTCCTTGAGTTTGATAATGGGGCGGTCTTTATCCGCCTCCTACAGTGCCTATAGGAGAAGAACCCTGCTGTGAGGGAGCCTTTCTCTGACGAAAAAAAGTAGCACGGTGACTTGGCTTGCCACAAGTGTAGGAAGTCACTGGTGACCTTTTACGCTCGGCCCACATGTGTCCATAACCTCCGTAGTTATAGCATTGTCGTCCCCTATCAGATGTATGTGCGGGAGGTTGATAACTAGGTCATCCTTGAGTCTGACCGCGCCCATAAACTGAGGCTCCAACACCGGTATTGGCTTGCCCTGTCCTCTATCTCTTCTTTGGCCCTCGTGGCTGAGCAACCCTCCTCTAGCCTGGTTGATCCCTCTAATATGTTGAGGATCGACGATAGTCTATCAAGGAGTCACAACAAAAACCCTCCAAATACGCACGAGTACCCTCCCTTAGTCTACGGGAGAACATACACACGTGTTAGTCCTTTGGAGGTACAGTTGGTCCTCACAGTGCTAACTCCTCATGGAACTTCCTGATCGCCTTAGATACATGAACATCCTCATACCCACCCTCCAAGAAATCTTGTAATCTCTCCCTCCTCAGTGCGGCAAGGCAAAAACGCTTTTGGGTGAGACTCCTCATCTGGTCAAATCCGGTGACCCGACTACGGATGGTCCTCCACTAATACTGCGCCTGATCTATAAAGAAGTTCTGCACCAACTCTACACGCCTATCCTTTGGGCATCATCTCGACTTAATCGTTGTATCCACATGTCCTAGCCAGTGCTCCACATCCAACCCCACCTTTCCACCAAATGGGATACTCAAATCTGGTTGAAAGTCTTCAACCAGGAATCCGGTCTTGGTGCTCATGGCTCCTCCACAGCCTCGGCAACCTCGACTCCTCGTTCCAATACAATTGGCACCTAGGCCGCCCTTTGTGATACCTCCGCTGATCTCGCATGCATTGGTGGATTGGGGGTGCTCTGCTTGTCCTAGATGCATCTTCCACCCGGAGGACATACTCTCTGAACTCAAGCGCTCCCATCGAGGCACGACCTGTCTCAGCAGACTAAGACATCTGAGCTCCTAGTGTAGCCTTCGTCTCATTCCCAGCCTCAAGAACTGCACTCTCGGCCCCCTCCTCAACTCTATCCTCCGCCTTTGGCGGATCAACAACGGGGACTCGGCCCCAACCTTTCGCTACTAGAGGTCTTCCTACGCATCCACATCCTAGTACTACAAGAGGAAGAGGTGGTCTAACTCTACCTCGTCTTATAATAGATGCCGCTCTAGTACGGGTCATTTGTAATAAGAGCATAACTAATATATAAGGCTAAGCTAATACTGTATATAATAAATTAAGTCCAAAAAAGCAACTACAGTCCAATATACACACTAAGCTACCGAGATCCGCGGAATGGTTCACCTTATATTCTATCACAAACCGACTGTACAAATGAAGCCAAAAATCGTTTAAAAAGTCAGACCCCTTTTGGGTTCTATTTATTTATCTATTCGGCCTTTCAAGAAGATTGCGAGTTCCATTGTTGTCAACCTAAGGCTTTGATACCATGTTTGTAACACCCCAAATTCTATGAACTCGGGATGCTACGGGATAGGATCTCACAATGCATCCTGACCCTAGCCTGACAACAAGTTCACTCGATTTTACAACAAGTCACAAGTAAATATAAACCAACATAGATAAAAATAGAAGTAATATTTCAAAATACAACAAAACTCTCAACCGAGTACCAAAGCTATACAATCCAAAACAACAAAAACGTAAAGGTCCCCCATCCCATCCTATCATGTACGGAAACCCCGACTGCCCACTCCCGCCGGATCACTCCACAGTCTCCCTATCTTGTAAAACATCTAAAACCACGGAATGAACCGTCAGTTAACAATCAATATATTAGAATAAAACTAATAGCACACATGAACACATAAACAAGATATACCACAAACATGCTCACACAACAACCGTTTAGTCAAAGATTTGGCCAGATTTTTGTAGATTTAAAATAGGAATCACGTTTTTTTGTGTTTAGTTATAGATTTGTAATTTTGTCTTATGTTTCAAAATAGATTTTAGGAGGTTTAAAAGGTTTTGTTTGGTGATATAGGGGATGAAGACAAAATGTTAATTCCCATAATTAAATAACCAACGGTATGAGAATAGAAAAAAAACATACAAGGCAAAATTAGATTTTAGGAATCTAGAAAACTATGATGCACGAACACCTCTAGAAGGCATAGTGTCCTGTGTTCTACCATGTTGGACAAGGAACACGGCGGTACACGGCTCATACACGGTCAAATATGACCCGACACGGTCAAGACACGGTTCGGATGTAGGACATGGCGATGACACGTCTAGGACACGGTGCTGACACGGATTGTGTCCGGTCAAGGCACGATCAATGAATTTTTTTTCCCTATGTTTAAGGATAAAAAAAGAAAAATAAATTGAGAAAATTTGATTTATCGTAAAACTTCTTCTTCTGTCCCATTTTCTTTTGACTAAACCTACCCCCCATATGACAACCTGTGGTATTGTGGTTGTCGGAAGCAAGACACCGATCTTCTTCTTCTTCTTCTTCACTTCTTCTGATTTACAATTTATTATTATTATTATTATTATTATTATTATTATTATTATTATTATTATTATTATTATTATTATTATTATTATTATTATTATTATTATTATTATTATTATTATTATTATTATTATTATTCTTGGTTGATTATGTTTTTCGGTTCTTGTTGATTTGAAAAATGGATGGTTCGTTCTTTAACTTTGAAACTAAGTGTGTCTATTTGAGATTGTAAGGCTAAATATGTTTATTTCATATATTTTGTAAAACTGAAAATGTTTGTTTCCAAACTTTTGTTTTGGTTATCTTGTTATCATGCTAATATTTTTATCTACTCGTTTATCATTGAGGTTTTACAAATATATGCATCTCAATATGATACATGAATTTTATATTTCAATAGCTTTAAAATAATATATTTGTAACACCCCAAACTCTTTGGACTCGGGGTGCTACGGCCTAAGACCTCACAATGGGTCTTGACTCTAGCATGATAACAAGTTTACTGGATCTTCCAACAAGACACAAATAAATATAAACCAACATAAGTAAAAACAAAAGTTATATTTCTAAATACGACAGGATTCTCAGCCGAGTATCAAACTATACAATCCAAAACAACCAAATTGTAAAGGTCCCCCATCCCATCCTATCATGTACGGGAACCCCGGCTGCCCACTCTCGCCGGATCACTCTCCAAGCTCCCTAGCCTACAAAACATCTACACTCACGGAATGAACCGTTATCTA
>BSUD01000008.1:2264673-2360423 GCA_033239045.1 Fagopyrum esculentum | reverse complement strand
ATTTATAATTTATTATTATTATTATTATTATTATTATTATTATTATTATTATTATTATTATTATTATTATTATTATTATTATTATTATTATTATTATTATTATTATTATTATTATTATTATTATTATTCTTGGTTGATTATGTTTTTCGGTTCTTGTTGATTTGAAAAATGGATGGTTCGTTCTTTAACTTTGAAACTAAGTGTGTCTATTTGAGATTGTAAGGCTAAATATGTTTATTTCATATATTTTGTAAAACTGAAAATGTTTGTTTCCAAACTTTTGTTTTGGTTATCTTGTTATCATGCTAATATTTTTATCTACTCGTTTATCATTGAGGTTTTACAAATATATGCATCTCAATATGATACATGAATTTTATATTTCAATAGCTTTAAAATAATATATTTGTAACACCCCAAACTCTTTGGACTCGGGGTGCTACGGCCTAAGACCTCACAATGGGTCTTGACTCTAGCATGATAACAAGTTTACTGGATCTTCCAACAAGACACAAATAAATATAAACCAACATAAGTAAAAACAAAAGTTATATTTCTAAATACGACAGGATTCTCAGCCGAGTATCAAACTATACAATCCAAAACAACCAAATTGTAAAGGTCCCCCATCCCATCCTATCATGTACGGGAACCCCGGCTGCCCACTCTCGCCGGATCACTCTCCAAGCTCCCTAGCCTACAAAACATCTACACTCACGGAATGAACCGTTATCTAACAATCTATATATTAGAATAACAATAATAGCACACAAAAACACGATATACCACAAAGCATGCTCACACAACAACCGTTCTTATCTTATTACGTGAGTAACTTTACTAATTCAACTTCTGTTGTGACACAAGGATCACCGTGACCTTTCCTCTGTCCCCTTTCACCAACAGGACTGTATCCGATGCATATCATCATCACCCGTTGGATTGGTCGTAGAGAACCTCCTAATTTGCCCATTTTGAACTGTACTAGTTGTCACCGCCCGGTTATAATACACTTGGGGCAATTAATACACATGGTCGTCCTAATCCAGTTTATGGCTATAAAATATAAAACACACACCACTATTACAGTTATGCGAACACACAAAAGTCAGCTAGTAAGCCCAAGGGACTTACTTATCACAAGGTAATCACATCTATAATCCACTCTCAATTTCCCTTAGGAAACACTCAACGCCTATACAAACAAGGAACACATATCAACCACGATCTAACATGCTAGAAGGTTCCAACTTCTAGTTTCAATGATCCTCACAAGATCATATACATCACAACTATACTCAACATTCTCATGATATCCTCAAAACCGCCTAAGGCATTTAATCCACCAAATAACTCACATCACACTAACTGACATTCCAACTAGACATGACAGGTCCCATACCTAACATGCTTCTATCCTTAAGCTACTAAGACAAGAGGGAAGGTAAAAATACCAAGAAGTTGGCACAACTGACCGCGGGAGAGGAAAGGTGCAAGACGCCGCGATTGCGGATGTTGTAGGTGCGACAACACCTAAGGAGTCGCGGGTGCGGCAAGGTACAGGCGCAAGTGCGGCTACTCAGGAAAACACGACTCTTTTCCTTCTCTTGACAGATCTTCTATACAATCGCCTAATCCACTCCTGGAAAACACCAAGGGCATGCCTTGGATTCACCCACCCACATCAATCACCTAGGGAACACAATTGGATTCATAACAAGGAAAAAGAAGACGAAGGAGGAGGAGGAGGAGATGGCTTACCACTCTTCTCAAATGGACAAAAGAACACCAAAGTTGTTACTACCTGGCCACCATATACAACCACAAGCTTAACATCACCAAACCAAGCTAGGAAATAAGATCAAAGAAGAGGAGGCAGACAAAAAAAATATAAAGAAGAAACCGAGTATCATCTAAGATGGGTATCACCTCTTAGTTGTGTTAACCTTTTGCAAAAGTTTTCAGAAAAAAAATCAAGAAATGGTTTAATTCTATCATGCGGCAAAATGACTCGGAGAATTCTAGAGTTGGAGTTAGTTAAGTTTATTCTTTGTCTTCCTTTTGATGTCCAAGAGAAGATGTTTTATAATAAGACCATAAATCTAGGTATACTGATACGATGGGTCTAGGACCTCGCTTAGCGAGGTCTTAGTCGGGTAAGCGGGAAAACATATTTTGGGCCCATGGATTAATGGGCTCGGGCCGATAGGGGGGTGCGGGGCTCCACCCCCGCGGTACGGATTCTATATATTTCGTTATAAATAGATAGGTTTAGGGGTTTATCCACGAAAGTATATTGAAACCCTAGCTGCAAGGTTTGTGCAGCAAAATCACAAACGTTTTGTCTTCTCTCTATTCATTGATTAACTAGTCGAAAATCACACAAGATGAAAGGCTACTAGAAGTACAAAGACTTTCTTAGATGGTGTTCTTATGTGATGAGCGGAATAAAATGTCCTTATTATAATGTCTACCATGAATGGAGTACCATGGTGAAACTGTTCAATAAATCTGAAATGAAGGAAATTAGTTTACCAACAAATCGATTGAGAGAAGGTGACCTTTTATATGTTTGGGATTATGGAATGTATCAAGGTCTATTCGGAGGTCTTCCAAAACTTTGGAGTCCACTCAGGGAGCATTTTACAAAGTTTCAAAACTATGTGTTTAACAGGGTCAAGAAGTGGGAAGGAGTTGATAACCTATTGTACTATCTTCACCCAACAAATATGGATATTGAAGGAAGAAGATCTAGAGCACCACAATCTCCGATCATATTCCGAACAATAATAGATCAGTTCTCTCAAGATCCAATTACAATAAACCAACCTAGCAATCAGAATCATATACAATCCAAGGCAAATGAGTTTTTCTACATCTATGAATATATCAAACAACATCAAAAAGATAAGAACAATATTATATTCAAGGTTGGATTTACTACGGTCATAATTCCCAAAATCTTATGAGCATACTTCTCATAAGCTATCGAGTTCTCAGATTCAATTTCAGATTACATAAGGGATTTGGAACTGGGAAATTCATGTCTTCATAGTGCTAAGATTTTTTCTATGACACCATCTTTAGTTAGGAAGATGAATATGCAAAAAAAATTTAGGAAGCCCTTAATGAGGATATTGATGAAGATTATGAAGATAACATCAGAGAAAAGGGAATGTACAACATCAATTATTGAATGGATTAGTCAGAAACATCATCATCACAAGCTTGAAGGAATCTCGTGGGTGTTGTGTCAAAGTCTGTCACTTTCTTTTAACTTTTTCTTTCGCCTAACGTTGGCATTGTTGGCCATGTGAAGGGAGTCAGAGTCCATAATAATGTTGGGGGTAAAATGGCAATAATACAAAGGCATTCAATGTCTCTCCCGCTTTATAAATAGAGCCTTTGTGAGTCATTGTAAGACATCGAAAGTCATAGAGTATAAGAGTGAGAAACACATAAAAGTAGAAAGAGAAACGATTTTCAGCTTACAGAGTAGTGGACCTTCCTCTCTCTAAAGATCAAAACACTTCGATAAATCTTTTTAGCTTGATGTGATTAAAGTGAGGAGTCTTTTTCAGTGTGTTTGAGTGCTTGTAATCCTCTTTTAAATTCAATAAAAGCTTGTTTTTAAGTAAGGGAAAGATATTTAATTGAAAGCTATTTTTTGAATAAGTTACTTTCTTGATTACATTTCCTCTATCCTCGTAAAAGAGAGATTTGAGTGAGAGACTACGGTCTGAGGTATGAAACGAAACATATATGTGTTGTGCTTGGGCTAAGGTACTCCTGGTTGAGGATTAGCCACGCCTAGAATACCGGAAGCTACAAGAACGCCGGTGGTCCAGTGATATTACGTCTTGGTAACGGTCAAAACTCTCTCATTTAAATTTCTTAATTACGGAGCATGTTGGACATGCGATCAAAGAAAATTTATTATTCATAATGTAGTTTGTAGATTATGGTAGCAAGTACCATGTAAAGTCCATAAATTAAATTGTGTCAGTTTGGTTAAAATAGTGCAGTATATAAAATTTGGGGTTGAAATTTATAATTTCGCTGAAAATAGGGATAAAAAGCAAAAGCGGATACTATTCACTTATAGTGAATATTTACGGATGCAAATAGTAACTTAGGTTAAGAGACTTATTTCTCTCTTTCAATTTCATAATCTTAATCCCTTAATTTTTTCCCTTTCCAAACGGAATCAATATTATTTAAAGATATGTACTTATATGGAAAAAAAATTGTAGGTTTATTAAAATAAGGTGACGAGTGACGGAGTGAGATAAGGAAAAGCTAAGGAATCAACTTAAAAAATGAGTAATTTGCATGGTTAGATCTTTGTCAGCAGTCTCACATCCTTTAATCAACCACCAAATGGTCAAACCTACAAAAGAAGATCTGCTCACGTATGGATTACTTTAATTTAATAGGCACGAGCGGCACGGGAGTCGTGCAAGTTGAACCGACGATCAAGATCCGACACGGCGTGATCGAGCGGTCTTAGTTGGTTGCTTCCTGATACCTACATTTCAAAAGGATTGTATAACTGACAGTGAAAGAGAAGACAACTGAATTAAATCAAGATTGGTCGATTGACTGACAGATAAGCAAATCATCATCTCAAAACAAAATATACAGACTGGTAGATGAACAAATGAACCCTTTCCACCATTTCAGTTCCCCAAAAGAAAAGTCAGAAAGAAGCGAAGTCACAGGAAAAGCTATGTAGTTAAAACTCAAGGAAGCAGACAAAGTGTTGATTGTGATGAAGGTTTTCTCATGGATGAACCTTTTCTCACCATAGAAGAGACAACTCCAAGATCATCTGCAACTACACCACACCGTAGAGGCTTCTTGGATCTCAACAATGATTCAGTTCTACCAACCATCATATCCACACCCAAGAACTCACTAAAGAACCTTCTTGCAAATTTGACAGAGAAAAGAAGACTCACCAGAAGATCACACTCAGCTCCTTCTATATTCACAGACGACCGCGAGCTGTCCAGAGCCGCATCGGCTATAGGCAAGCCGAAGCCGAAGACGTCGGCTCAGATTGTCCGTCTTGCATCCATTGGATTGCTTATATATGTTATAATAGGACTTGCTGTCTTCATGTTCACGGATAGCATGTTCAGCGGCGAGAAGACACTGATACCAGTCGATGCTTTGTACTTCACAGTTGTTACCTTATGTACTATTGGATATGGAGATAT
Source organism: Fagopyrum esculentum (assembly GCA_033239045.1). Taxonomy (NCBI): domain Eukaryota; kingdom Viridiplantae; phylum Streptophyta; class Magnoliopsida; order Caryophyllales; family Polygonaceae; genus Fagopyrum; species Fagopyrum esculentum. Next base: position 2,355,201 of record BSUD01000008.1, on the reverse strand, counting down.
TGTCCCGGACACGACTTTCACGAAGCTGTTTACATGTGTGTTCATCCTCGTTGGGTTCGGGTTCATTGATATTCTTCTCAATGGGCTTGTAACGCATGTTCTTGATAGACAGGAGACGGTGCTGCTGGGGGCGATGGATGAGAATCGGTTTAATTTTATGGTGAATACATATTTGGTGGATAAAGAGAAGGGAAGAATGAGAATAAGGACGAAAGTCGGTATGGCATTAGGAGTTGTTGTCTTCTGTTTAGCTGTGGGGACAATAAGTGTGCATTTCGTCGAGAGTTTAAGTTGGGTGGATAGTTTCTACCTGTCTGTGACGTCTGTGACAACTGTAGGGTATGGAGATTACGCGTTCAAGACGGTGCAAGGGAGGTGTTTTGCCGTCGTTTGGTTGTTGGTTAGCACATTTGCTGTGGCTAGAGCCTTTCTGTATCTTACTGAGTTCAGGATTGATAAGAGGAACCGGAGGATGGCCAAATGGGTTCTTCAGAAGAAGATGAGTCTTGGTGATCTTGTTGCTGCAGATTGGGACAATGATGGCTCCATCAGGTGTGTTTTTGTTTTCTGTTTTTGCTGTTTTCCTGTTTCGGATTAGGTTAATTATTGTCCCATTCAGCAATGATTGCAATTTATGAGTTACAGACAGATTTAGGTGAGAGATTGATAATCTGCTGATGTTAATTTTGGTATTTGTTAAGATGAATCTTTGTATGTTGCAGTAAATCTGAATATGTGATTTACAAGCTCAAAGAGATGGGGAAAATAGCAGATAAAGACATTTTGCCAATCTGTAGGCAGTTTGAGAGTTTGGAGAACAGTCATAGCGGAAAACTCACCTTTGCGAATATCCGAGGAGAAGAGAGTGAATGATCTCGTCTCTAGAGTATGTCTGTCCTCGATAGAGAAGGAATACATTATACAGAATGTACATGAGGTATTTGTAATGACATTTTAGCATAATATATGCTTACAAGTTACCAATCGCGTGATTTTTTATGCATCGATTGTTCTGTGTAAGCAGGTAGGGAACTCAGCAGCAGCAGCAGCAGCTATTCGTCTTATCTTTACCTTCGGAGAGATATTGACAGCTTCACAGCTGGGCAATTTTCCTTCTTTTGACACATGAGATTGTATATTGTATACAATCAGTATATCATATGTGATCCATATGATTTATCATTCTTTCTTGTTCATATTGAGGAATAAAGGTTACAGAAGATAATAATGGGAAAGTGAGAGTTCATATGTTTTCTGATTACAGTGCTAACCAAAATGTATCTGAAGCAAAGTGAACTTATAATTTCCCATAATCTGTCTGCTGTTTGATACACTTGTCACAATTTCCTATAATTTGCTACTTCTACATACATATTTTGGGGTGAAAATGTACAGCTATGTACTCCAATTTTCTCAATTCTGTATGAATACAACAGTGCTCTGTTTGATACTATTCAATTTCAGCATGAACATAGTCCACAAATTCGAAGTTCTTCTGCAGTTCGTGCAAAGCATAAGCCAACCCAGCACTCACAACTGCAAGAACGCTCAAAATGACCCTCAACTGTACATCAACAGGAATGCTGGAAGTTGCGGAGAAGAGAACCGTTGCGCCAATCAGGACCTTTTTTACTGTCTGGAAGGACTCATTCGCACGTTTGCACGACATACACTTGAGAGTATGTTGTTCAAATCTGTCCAACATCTGTCAAGGAAGGAGACTGATTAAAATACATAGCTACTTAAAACGAAGAGCACCAGAACCAAAATTCAGAACTTAGAAGAAACAATGACATTTGCTGGAAAAAAAAACACAGGAGGCCACAACTCACAAGTTAATCAATAATTGGGCAGTAGTATGTGCTGATGTATATCCGTATATAAGTTGATGACATCTTATCTACATCAAAGTATCGGCTCATTTTATACAGACTTCCCACATGCATTTCCATCAAACTATCATAATGAAAGATGTCTATAGTCTTGTCTTAAAATGAACAGCTAGTTACTAAAATTAGCTTAATTAGCCAAGGAATGAGTTTTACAGGTACTACCAAACAAACAAAAGAGAATTTAGTTAGTGAGCTCTCTTATTGTGAAAACTGAGCAGCATAAAAGTGCATCTATGTCATAATGTGCATATTTGTATTATGAAGTGCAAAAATATACAACTATGAAATAATGTGTACTTAATAAAGCATGTGCTTTTGCTAGTTTGTAAAGTGCACATTTTTGGGGGAAGTGCACAATTTTATCATATGCACTTTTTAATGTATAACTCATGCACACTTCAATCTAATCAGTTATCACAATATAAGATCACCTTGAAACCTTCTCCTATCCAGCAAAAGAAAAGAACAAGGTTATACAGATCAAACGTAAGAGTAAACTGTTATTTATACCTCGCCTCACCACAAAAAGTAAACTGATTGTTATCAAATTGCATATATTTTTTTTTTCTGTAAATCTATTACTAAACAACTCTCTCTACTTGCTTTCTACATCAAGGATCATACCACATCCTACGTGCAATTCCTTTTCATCCATGGAATAAAATTAGTGTCAGAAATCCACATGAATAATGTGATGCAAACCCACAAAAGTATGCAGCAACCAAAAACAATTTGAGGAGATCTTCTAACCTGCCGTTTAGACAATATTGTTGATGGCAAAGGTTGTTGATTAGAGGAGCCGAACCAATCAGGCTCTCCATTTCCATGCCGCCTCAGCCAATTTCGAAATGCTAAGACAAAACGATCAGCCTGTGTAGGTGTGAAAGTGATCTTTGTATATTGCTTGTTAACATCACCACCCTCTTTTGACTGTGAAAGAAAGAATTTCTCTTGGCCTTGAAGCACAATCATATCTCCGTCATAGACTTTGTTAGATGTCCAGTGCTCATGCCATCTAGGCACCACCTGGTGCAAATCGCAACTCATGCATATCAATCTAATCAAGTTTGACATGAGAAGAGCAGTAAATCAATAATCTACAGGGAAAAAAACAGAAGAAGAAGGTGCAAGGCTGACTGCAATGTACTTGACAAGAAAGGTTTATCCATACCTTCTACAGCAATGATAACTTTTGCACAAACCAGGCACACTGTTTTTAACATGTATAAAAGATATTCTTTATCCTTTTAAGCTTGAACTTTGTTAGGCCCTTTGTTGAGACATCAATTCCTAAATTCATTAGTGATGTGACAGTCCAGGATTATCAATAAATATGGCTCTCTGCTCGGGTGATGGATTTGAGAATATTCTAAGCATGATTTCAGAATGATTTAGGTGCCATATATTCTCTGCCAAGCGTTCCAAACCTTTAGTTTTTCCATAATTTTGATAATGAAGTTAGGTCTCTTCTCTACTAATGCTGTACAAAAATTGATGTACAGTTGAAGCTAACTAGCTTTTATATGGGTTGAGCAAGTTATAGATTATCACAGGAGTGTAACTGTGGAAGTTACTGAGTTCTCACAGCCATGAAAAGGGAACTTTAGTTAATATAATGAAGATCAAACAAGTGTTTTCTGGCACAACATTATGCCACAAATTGCATAAGCCCCAAAATCTTTGAATTAAGCATCGAGAAAAAAATTTTGACATCTTGCCGTCATTTGGTTACGGTTAATTATGTTTGTTTGTCTTGATTCTCAGTTTGAATTTCAAGATGCATTCTTTTTAAACCTGCCCCTCTTGTTTACAGAGCTGATCAATTTTAAGATAGAAAGACAGGAAACGATTGGTACTTGGAAAATTTTATATCATCTTTCAAAACAAATACAAGGTTACCTGCCACCAAGAAGGACCTGGTACGGTCAGCTGAAAGAAGTTTCTGGCACTACAAACTATAGACCGAGTCTTCCCAGGTGCCATTGGTATGTTGAAGGAACATATCCATATCGTCCACTTCTGATCACCAAGTATAGGAAGCTTGGTATTGATCTCAATTCTAAACGAGAGATATAAAATGATCAAAGCCCATTACGCAGAATCAAGAAAATAAGAATGGGAAATCAGCAAAATTGAAAAAGAAGTAATATAAATCCCTTGAATGCTTATAAGCTGCGAAGATTATCACTTACTTGTTCAGATAATAACAAGGTGCAACAAATGTGGCACTGATTTTTGGGTTATCAGGGTTTGATCCAGAAAAGCCCCATACACCACTATCTTCCACTTTGAATGGCAAAGGCTTGGCTCTATCCCTCCTACCGGTGACCTACATAATAGAAGGCCAGCATGTAAAACTAAGAGCTTGTTTAGTTAAAAATTTGAAAAACGAAGTAGAAAAACCCATGATCATGAATTCATGTATTCAGTAACATTTTCCTGACAGAGATACCCAGGAACTTAACTTCTTGGGAATTTAATTTCCTCAAAACAAAAAAACTGATTTATTTAGGGTCTAGACAAGTTATACTTCCCCCCTTTTCCAAATTAATTTTCCACTTCCCTACTTCAATTCCTAAAGGTAAAATGCAGCCAAACATATTTCTTAATCCTGTTGGAAAACATGCTAATAAATGTAAACGATAAGGTAGTTATGTGATACAAAATGGAGGACAGAACAGGGTAAAACCTTAACAGAATTCACCAACTAACTAATGGTTCTAATACCTACACTCACCATATTTCAAGGGTGTGTTTCAAAAACATGCTACTAAATGTAAACGATAAGGTAGTTATGTGACGGTCTAAAATGGTAGCTGATAAGCCAAATTGTATATTGTCACACGCACACCTCGTATAGAGTTCAAAGGCTTCCACCTTATTCCATAATAATTGAAGTCTTTAAATAGTTTAACTAAATAAAAGGTAACATGGATACTTTGTTTCCATCATACACAGGAAAGTACGAATTTAAAAATAAAAGATCACTATGCAGAAATTACCTTATGATGAGCAAAATCAATATGTGAGGGATCAGATACATTCTCCATAAGAGTATCATATCCATAATACAAATCCCGCTGGATTGTCACTGTAGCAAATTCAGGCTTATCAAAGTCATCAGGCAACCTGGTTATATAGAATTCAACACATTAAAATAATCACTTTGAGTCAAGATTCGCAGATCTCATTTAATAATTAATTATTAAAGTCATCACAAAAAATCAAATCACCCAGCAAACAAAAAGGAGCGCCAAGCAATAACTGCAACTTACCTAGGAGGCTCAGTGACCCCAGCTTTCTCCCAGCCATTCTCATCTGGCCAAACAAAGAGCAAACCCTGAGACACCTTTGTCGGAAGCTTGACGGCACAGGCTCTCTGCGACTTAACAGCACGTGCCTCTGGCCCCTCCGACGCGGCTTGTGGGATACGAGTGCACGTACCACAGTGGTTGAATGACCATCCATGGTACGAGCACTGCAAATCCCCGTTCTCATCGATCCTCCCTTCCTGAACGCAAACATATAATTACAAATCCTAATGACCCTAGTTCCAGAAACAGAAGCGGATTTGTAAAGCCAAGGATTCGACGCGGATCAAGAGAAGTGAAGGAAAGATATGCGACTTACAGAGAGAGGAGCAAGACGATGGGGACATTTATCGTCAAGGGCGACCCACTCGTTGGTGGATTTATTGAACCACAAAACGATATCGCGACCGAGAAGCTGGAACGGGGTGGGGAGAAGAGGATCGAGGTCCTCGATAAGAGACACCGGGTACCAATGATCTCGCCATGTGAACTTGGTGGATTGATCAGCAATGTCTTCCTCCGGCAAAGCGACGTCGTGCTGAGTGTCACCTTGGGAGGTTGTGGTAAGTGGCGCTGAGACCCGGAGAGGGGAGATAGTGTATCGTTTGGCGAGTCGAGTCGGATCTGTGGGAGTGAGCTGGCGAGGAGGGAGAAAGGGGAGTGGGGAGAGAGAATAATAAATTGGACAAGTAGAAGAAGAGGTAGAGAGAGAGAACGCCATGGATGGAGTCGAGCAAGAGTGAAGTGGGCCAGATGAAGAGGCAATTGAAGGGAGGACGGAGGAGCCGTTGCGTGCAAGGGAAAAAGATGATTCTGGTATGTTGGATTGCAGAACCAATGAGAGTTTGCCACGTACAACAAGTGCAAGTCAAGTATGACTATGAGGTGTTCTAGTCCGGAATTGCTACTACAACGGACGAAATGATCGAAGTTTTGACACGTGTCGAAGCTGGTGGTTTTGGCTGGGAGCTGCGCGATTCACTGCACAGCGGATTGAGAGTCTGTGTTATTATTTGGGCAACCCGGATCACCCATTGCAATTATGGTGCGTTCGGTGGACATAGATTATCGAGGTTATTGGGGATTATAATCTCGGGAGATTATTTTGGAGATTATTCTACCCATTTTTTCATCCACTTTAACATGGATTATCGAGATTATTGAAAATTATTGTGAAATTTTAATCTCCCAAATAATCTACGTATTATGCCAAACGGACCCTTAGTGTTTTATTGTATGATATATTCATTAATTGGTCCACATGTTAATAGATTAATTTTTTTTTAATTAAATTGAGTTAAAAACAAAAATAAGAGATATCGATAATAGATATTGATTCTCTATGTCCATTAAACTCGTCTCGTCGGAGCTCTCGCTCTACACTCTCCTTCCACCGTCCTCCGACGAAAATCCTCTCTGATCTTTTCTTCCACTGTCGTGCCTCGTCGGACACATTCGCCGGAGCCTTCTCGTTCATGGTGTTCGATTTGTACAGGGTATTGTAAAATTGATCTAAATTTTCCATATTTATGGTTTATATATAGATTGTGCCTCTCCACCCATCTCAACTTCAAATATGGATTTCATTGGGTTTAATCGAGGTTGAATTTGGATTGAACTGATTTCACATGTTTCAGTTCTCATGTGTCGCCTGTCTTTCATTTTTCAACTCTTACATAAGCTAAGCATTCAGATCTCCCACAAAGTGACTGAACTACAAACATATATTGTCAAAAGATAATTCCCGGGGATGAATATACTAATGCTTGTTATACATTGATGAATGAATGAATGTGGAGGTTACCGCTGGAAAGTTCAGATAATGTTTATGTTCATATCTGTAGAAAGGTTGTGTTATAAAATGCCTAGCTGAACTACTGGAAGAATATACTAATACTTTGAAATGCCTCTAATTTTGTTAAGTTTCATCTAGCAGTTCCACAATTCCTCTGATTTTGTTAAGTTTCATATAACGAGTTGGTGAATGTGTAGTGTTTTAACTTGAAGTTGGGCATACAAAAGAAGTTTCTTGATATGAATTTACCTTGCCTGTCCAAATGGTTGGAATTGGAAACGAGGCTTTTGGGTTCTATTCTTATGGACATCCTTCTACAAAATCTTATTGATGATATGATGCAAGTTTCTGTCTAGTATCTCCTTCAGACTCCGGCGAGGCGAGGATAGAGCAAGAGCTCCGGTGAGGCGAGTTTAATTGACGGACAGAGAAAATCGATGTCTGTTAACGATATCTCTTATTTCTTTTTTTAACTTAATTTTTTTTAAAAGTAATACTATTGACACATGGACCAATTAAAATGAATGTATCAGACAATGAAATACCAAGTGGAATAGGTGAATCGGGTTGGTAAAAGGCATACGCAGAGGTCGAGCGGTCCGAGGGCTTTCAGAAATCCAATAATAATCTGCTCCAATGTAACCGCAGTTTAAATGTCTTATGAGTCGGACGATGGATGAATGTATTACTTCGATCGTCCACTCGTTAACCTTTTCAGATGCATAAACTCATTATTTGTTGGGTGATTGGGTGGATCGGGTTCAACCACGGATGTTTATAATGATTATTATAGTTAACTTATATTGCATTTTCATAGTGTTTTTTCATATATTACACAAAATCGTGTTTTAAAAAAAGCATATTATTAAGTACAACTCAAGTATGACTATGTAGTTAAGTTGTTGACATTAACTTTATTTGATACTATATTGTTGCATTTAGAGGAGCGAGCAAAGTTTATTGCGAGAAAACAGGAGGACATTGTCAAGGAGATGCATGAGAAATCACGCAAAATGCTAGAGGAAGAAAGGAAACTAGTTGCGGGAAAGGCTAGTCAAGTTCGCAAGGAATTGCTACTTGATTCAGGAGATCCAGTTTGGTTACATCGAGGGAAGGATAGGTTTCCAGAGCATATCCAATTTTCATCATCGAAGACAAGATATAGACCTCCAATATAAATCTCGGCCCCTCCACTGAAAATCTCGGGCCGAGATAATGACCGAGATTCGCTATTGTTGCGAATTATAGTAAAACTTTTAAGGCAAGAGTGGTGCAAAGTTTGAGAGATCATCCAGAGGAGAAGAGGAATTCGATGTTTTCTCCACGAGGATACTTGAGTCTGTTTGCATCTAGTAATTTGCATATTGATGTGCATACCGAGAGAAAATGGTAAGGATGGAGGAGAAGATGACGTACTCACCATGTAGAGATGAACCAGCCTAGGAGCTACATATGGTTGACAACGACACTTATGTATTGAAGCTTCCAGAGGATTGTGGCATGATTCCTATTTTCAATATGGGAGACTTGAGTCCTTATGTGACTAGTGATGAGCATGGGTGGATTCGGGGACAAATCACTTTCAAGAAGGGGAGTATAATGCGGGACCATCCTTAACATCTCCTACTATTCATAAAAAGCATCACTAGATCAACAAAATTGAAGGAAAAAGATTTGGCATCATTTTCAAGTCCTATCATGGAAGGATCCATCACTAGATCGAGATCAAGATCCATCCAAGAAGAGGTTGTTAGATTATTGGCATCATGTGCATCTAAGGAGACTCTACTTGTGTCTAAATCTTCTTTAGTTACATTGATATCTATTGAGGAGGAGCCATATATGTGTGAATATGATCAAGGAAGCAAGGAGAGCAAATGGAGATCTCGGCCCAACCTATGTCCAACCGAGATATTGATTAATCTCAGCCGAGATTACCATTAATCTTATCGAGATTTAGATAAGATTATAGTCAGTTACTTTACACCTTTAAAGCTCTAAACATTCTAAAGGTTTTATTTTCTATCCTATATTTTGTAGGATTATTTTAATCCTTTATCACTTAGGAATTTCAGCCTATAAATAGTCTTAGGAGGCCAAGATATTAGATAACTTAGATTTTGATTATTGATTTCCACATACATTATGAGATAATCGTTGCTTCATTTACGAAGTGTACGCTTTATTCATTCATATTCAATAAAAAAGAGAGTCTTTGATTGAACCATTGTGAGTTTTTGTGTGTGTTAATTTTCTTAAAGATTGGTGCTACTAGTCAAACTAGTCCCTCATTTTGTTTGTCTTAATTATAAGGATGCGTAAGGTTGAAGAAGGAAGGGTAAAGGTGTAACACCCCGAATCTGCGGGACTCGGAGTGTCACATTGGGCTAGGATCTCACAATGGATCCTGACCCTAGCCTGACAACAAGTTCACTGGACCTTACAACATGGCACTGACAGATATAAAAACAAATAAATAAAACCGTATAAACTGTATAACCAAAGGTAAAAAACAACATAGCCGAGTATGGAACGACATCCTCACAGGAGGTAAACAAGACATCATCCTCATGCAGAAGGGAAAACATAAACAACCCCAAAACCAACCACCTAATGTACGAGAGTCCTCGGCCTGTCACTCTGTCAGATCACCCAGCAGCGCCTATCCTGCAAACATCTACAACACGGTATGAAACCGTTAGCTAACCATACATATATGGGGTAATGCATAAGCACAAGCACAATCATGAAAGATAAACACATCAACATGTTATCACACATTTACCCATTTATTATCTTTATATAATAACCATTCACTCAAAAACCGTATATATATATATATATATATATATATATATATATATATATATATATATATATATATATATATAGATGAAAGTATGTGACACGAGGACCGATACACCCTGCCTCTGAGTGCAATGTCTAGTTGTACGAGTATCGGTCACACAATCCGTGTACCCTATGAGAGTGGATTGCGCCATTCTAGTAAATCAGTCTGGCCCGACATCAGAGAACCTCCCAGACTCCACGGCGGGATGAAAGGGAAAGGTTATCACAGCCACGCAGTGGGGCAGTCAATAGAACATAGGTCGATAAAAACGACAACGCATGCTATCATAGCAAACATATAAAGCACACACCACTCGTGCAAACACCTAATATAGGGATGGTAGCTAAGTAAGTCCTACAGACTTACCTCAACCTCGTACAAACTCAACCACGATCACCTCTACACTGGAGGGACAACACGGTCTATAAATAAGACGTAAAGAGATATATCAACCTCTATTCATCAAAGGGGTTACACCTAGACCCAAAGGGATCCATAAGGATCATACTCAATCTATAAACCTCACAATCAACTAAACCTCAATATCTCAACATAACTCACGATTCCTCAAATCTCAAGGTAGTATCTAATCGACATTCCTCAATCTCAATTCTAATCCTAATTTAATTAATTAACCTTTAATTAATTAATTAAATTTCGCCAGAATAACGTTTTGCCCGCAGACAATTTCTAAACCCATCTGTCATCAGATTTCATCAAACAAACGACCCATAATCACCAAAATAATATAACGAACATAATGGAATTTCTAATTGTCCTATTTAACAAGCCTAAAGTCAATTTAGGCCAAATTGCAGTACGGAAAACGAATAAATTCATAACTTATTCGTTACTAACCCGATTGACGATCTCAAAGAAGATTCGGAATCACAACGACGCAGGCTACGCATGAACAACATCAAACTCACCGGAATTTGAGCGACGGAACTGTCCTGGTGACATATATGCTCGACCAGCTCTCCATATACTCGGAAATACAGAAACTCGGTACCGATATGAAGAGAATGAAGAGAGGAATTCAGAAACTCAAACGGAATTGAAATCGGATTAGAAGCGGAGAGTAGATATGAGTTTGAAGGTTGAGAGAAATCAGAGCTTTTACGAGGAAACGTGAAAGGAAATGAATTAATAAACGATTTTCCGCTATTTATAGTGAAGACGATAATTATCCTTTAGCGAAGTCGATAATTATCCTTTAACCGATCCAAAGGCGGGTCGAACCTCTTTCTCCAAACTTCTCGATATTGGAATAATATATCTGGAATATTGTAGGGATAATTATTCCACAACTGCCTCGGAAAACGTGTATTCCTAAGCCGTCTTTCTTAGCCGTTAAGAAACGAAATAGCGACTCTTTTGGCCGTTTTGCCTCTCCATGTTATTTCGTATCTAGGATATATCCGATGTCCTGATCATTTCTCTCAACTGCATTTTTATTAATTGGAGCTCCCAAATGCTCCAAATAACACCGGAGGGTAAAAATAATTACCCGGGGAAAAAGTAAAAATTTTCCCAAACGTCCAAAATTACGCCAGGAACATAACGGTGAGACTCATACTCATCACTTGCGAAATCTTTGCGAGTTATATGTCAATTACTATCAACGATTAAGTTAATCAACATTAATTAGAATTCGGAAATCCTACCTATTACAAAAGGTAACTCTGTGTTGAGGGTCTTGATCCAATTTGTCAAGATTCTTTGCAAGTTTATATCTTGGTTCTATCTTCCTATATTTCTATCAAATTCAGTCCATTGACCATCTTCTATATCTTCCATTATCATCCATATTAATCACGTTATCGTTCTATGAGTTTTTGAGAATCTCATCCCTACCATTTCTAATTCTCGCCCGAGATCTGCCACCAATATGCCTTTTGTTATCGATTTCGTGGACTTCAATCTAGATCGGGAACTACCGCATCAAAGTGGTATCGGAGCTAAGCGATTGAAGTTCAACTCAGCCATACATAACAATTTGAGTTTTTTTTTTAATTTTAGTCATCTTTGAGTAATATAAAAATCAAGTCTTTTATCATTTTCATATTTTGTTAGATTATTTGAGCTTAACATGCTTTGTCTTGTGTCTATTGTAGAAGAGGCAACAACTCCGCATCAAAGTGGTATCAGAGATTCCACTACAACCATATGCAAACACAAACCATCCAAACTCAAAGTGAAACCTCGTCGGAAAACCTAGCGCCAAGGTTCCACTGTAGAAGCAAAATCTTGCCCGAGATTTCGGAAGATTTGGCCGAGATTTTGTGTTAACGGCAAGATCGTTATTTTCTCTCCATATCAAGGAGAGAAGGAGATCTACAATTTTCAGATGATTTGGTTAAGATCTTATCTAGTAAGTGAGATCTTATATCTTTCAAATCTCAACCGAACATCTCCTCAAAGTTTCGACCATATCCTCTCTATCCAGTAGATGTATATTCATCCACAACCTTGGATACATGTTTGTTCGCTCCAAACGGTGTGTGAAAGCTTTAAATTTATATCCCAAGAAATATGCTTAAAAAAAGGATACGAACCCGCAATGTACGGATCAATTATAGTAAAAGCAAGAATTATGGGGTGTCGATCTCAAGGACTTAGGTGAAACAAAGCAAGTGTAGGTAGTCAATGTAACTAATAACCACAAAAGCAATTAAAGCAATCAAAGAGATGATAATAAGGTCAATTAAAGGGGATAATGCAAATTCAAGGGATCAAAGTATCTAGTTGTGGTTCCAACTCAAGATCTCAAGATAAGCGGACAAGCTGAGATTTTGCTAAGGGAAGGTGTTTCTAAAGTGGAATAGATCACCGGGTAAGTCTCACTACTCACTAATCCCAAACCAAAAGCTCCTATTGTCGGGTAAGTCTCAAGGTACTAAGGAAAGGAATTATAGTTTCAAACCAACACACCAACTAAGGGAATAGAATCAACATTTACTGGGTAAGTCTCAAACTAACTCACAAAGATGGAATGAAGGCACACTCAAACCCCAATAAAGGATAAACCTTTATTACCTACACTTATGATCTTGGGTAAACAAACTAAGGAATTACCGGGTAAGTCTCATCCTAGGCTTGCATTGAACCAGGAAAGGTGTAATAAGAATAGGATTTGGCAAACTCTAACACTTAACTCTCAGTTACAGATCAGAAAAGGTCACCTCGGTCAGTCAAGTTCCACCCCGGCCGAGATGTTCATCGACTGAACGAGATGTTCTAGGGTTAAGGATAAAGACTCGAGCTTTCAAGGTCCTACTGGAATTAAGATTATTCTATCATCGTTTTTCCCACAACTTTCAGTCAATCACCCTAGAATCGCACAAAGAAATTAGCCACTCATCATCATAAAAGCAATAATCAAATATATGGAAAGAGAATGAATATTTGAACACAAAAACCTTAAGAACAAGGCTTCAATAACTGAATCAAATATCAAACAAATCAGCGTTCCTTGGATCACAAATCCAACAAGACAATCAAACAAAAGGGAATCTAAGAAAGTCTTACAATTCCCCTCAAAAGCTATATCCGAACCATCAATCCTTCCTTGATTGATCTTCAATCTTCCTTCCTTCCTTCAAAACTTCCAGAAAATCCTCTCTTTGCTTGTTATTCTCAGCCTCCAAGCATGCGGTGATGCTGAATTATGGAAAATCCAGCCCTTTTTATAGGAGAATTATCTTCCAAAGATAATAATATCTTAAAAAGATAATATCCTAATAAAATATATCTTATCTCCAAAATAGATCTCCCAAATATATGATCTTCCTTCCAGAAATCCAGCCCAAAAATATAAGTCTCTCCTTCCAAAAATAAAAGATCTCGGCCAAATAAAATATATCTCGCCGCGTCAAAGTGTTCGCCTCGGTCGGGGCGCTCCTCTAGATCACCTCGGTCGAGGTGACACTGTAGCTAACCGAGGTGAATCTCAGCTGAATGTGAAATCTCTCAAATCTGGTCCAAAGTAAATCTTCTTTATTAATTCCTTGCTCCCTGATTTCTCTTTTAAGCTCCTGAATGTAGCTCATATGACTCCCTTGCTCCTTAGCTCCATTTTGATCCAAAATGTGCCATTTTACCTACGATTACAATGAAACTTAGTGTAGACCTCGATTCCCGTAAAGGTAGATGAAATGACAATATAATCAAATAATATACATTCAAACATGCAGATTATTGAAGATAAAACGTCTAAACAAGTCCCAAAATATAGACTATAATACATGCTATCAACGTTCATGTGTCAAAATGCAACAAATATATCATAGTGTCAAAAGGATATAAGACAATTTTATTAGCTAAATATGGATGCAAAAGACATAAATAATGAGCAATTGTTGTATCCTCATCCTCTATAACATTGACTTTCACCATTTCCATTTTCATAGATGTGTAAACTTCCTCCGCACTCATAGATCCTTGTTTGAGGTTCTCCAATCTTTGTTTTAACTCTCTAGCATGGTGTTGAGGCACAAGTCTAGCTCTCATCAAGGCTTTCATTTGCTCTCATGTGTTGATGTCCGGATCTAGCGTTCTTCTCCTTTCTTTGACAAGATGATCCCACTAAATTAAAGCATAACCTTGAATTTCCAAAGCAATTAACTGGATCTTTCTTTGTTCACTAAAGTTATGACAAGACCAAATTTGTTTGATTTTGGTCTCCCATTCCATAAAAGCATTCGAATCGTATTTGCCTTCAACTTGGAATTTTAACCTTCACTTTTCTAATTCCGTCATGCTCTTGATGTTGTCTATATAGTTCCAAGTCTCATCCTCTCCTAAGATGATGATTACGTCTAGGATAATCTCTCCACATGCCCTCTTCATCATCATCCTCTAATTAATGAAAATCATCAACAAAATCCAGAATGTTAGGTGCATTAACAAAAGGATTTCAATGTCTCATACCCTGCCCTTGAGGGGCTCTTTGAGGTGACACGGGGGTTGGTGGTTGATTACATGAATTATGTGCTAGCATATCATGCATATTGCGAGTTTTTCCCTTTAATTTTGCGTACATATGGAATGCATCCATAGCCTTTAAGCTTGTATTCACATACATTGCGAGAATAGAGCTGTACACGGATTCTTGTTGCAATTGCAGATAATTTGGTGGAGTTTAGAGCGGAAATGGATCATACTTGGACTAAGCAGCATGGTGGATCACTAAGGAGCACAAAAGATAAGGCTAAGATATCATATAGGAATATAAACGGAGGAACTAAGAGATAAACGCTGCAAAGAAGAAATCTTGGATCATTATGATAAAAAAATCGGCCGAGATTTAAACAAGTCACCCGAGATTTTGTAAAATATCGGCCAAAGATAGAGTTTCAAAATCCTAGCTTTCTCCTATATACATGGGACATCTAGCAACACCTAAAGGATGTCAAGACACATACAATACAAGCCTTTATACTTAGGAAGGAGAGAAGAAGAATCAACATCAACAACAACAACAACAACAACAACAAAAACATTGGAGATTGAGAAAAATTGTGAATTTGCTTTGAGAAATACTTAGTTTTTAGATTTCTTTTGCTTTGGACCACAAGACCGGATCTTTATTTTTGCTATTATTCAGTTTTGGATATTGAAGACCCTTTGCTAAGTATTTCTTGTTTTTCTTTTAGTTCCATTGGTTTCTTGATTTTATATTTCAATCTTCATTTGATTATGTGTGTTATTGGCTAAAACCTTTGCGATTCTAGGGTGATTGGTTGAAGGTTGTGGTTTAGATGATGAAAGACTGAGCCTTCACATTTAGATTGGACCCTGAGAGTTGTTTTTACCTTCAAAAAGAGAAATCTCGATCTGTTCTTGAGAATCTCGGCCGAGATTTTAGCAAGAACCACCCAAGTTTCTTTATGTTGTTCCGTTCATGTTATATCCTTAAACCTAGGCTAAAGATTGCCTAAATCCTAGCCTTGTTGAGCCTTTCAAGCTTACATCCAAGATTGGAAAGAGACTTACCCGGTGATTCCCTTTCTTGATTGTCAAAGATGATGAGTTCTAGGTAATAGAGGACTCAACACCCTTTATTAGGTTTGAGTGTGCTTTCCCCTTGCTTTTGTGAGTTAACCTGAGACTTGCCCAGTGATGATTAGTTCTATTCCCTTAGGTTGAGTGGTTGGTTTGAGATTATAGTTCCTTTCCTTAGATCTTTGAGACTTACCCAGTGATAAGACATTTGGTTTGGGATAGAGGATAGTGAGAACTCCCCCGTGATCTATCCCACCTTAAACATACCTTTCCTTTTCAATCCCAACTCTGTCCATAGATCTTTAGTAGTGTTGAATCGAAAACCACAATTGGATACCTTGATCTCTAGAATTTGCGCTTTTCCAATCTTAACATATAATCTTGCCATTGCTTTCTATTTTTCAGTCATCTTTATTTGCAAAATTGTCTATCTAGATTGCTTTACTCTTTGGTTTCACCACAGTCCTTGTGATCGACCCTGAAATACTTGCTTTTATTGCAATTGATTCATAGACTACGGCTTCACTATTTGCCTTTATTTCCGGTATAAATTTAAGAATATTTTCTTTCATGCATATACACATTTTGGAGCATAAAGGGGTTTAGGTGGATGATGTGAATTACCACCAACGTCAAAAACTGATATCGGCTGGAATCTCGACCGAAGCTGGGGGCGAGATTCTCCACTAGGGCGAGATTCTAGGTTAGTCATCCTTTTTGGTCAAGGTTATAAATGTAGCCATGAGTTGTTTCAGCATGTCTATGGCTTTTGGACTTGATGGTTCACTCCTTTATGACCTTCGAGGACTATTAGGCCTCGACATCTATACAAACATGCAAAGTAACAACAAACTTGTGATGTTAGTGAAATCAAAAGTTCTTTACTTGTGTTTCTCTCACGCACACTTTTGTTATGATATCTCAATCTAATTTGATGTAATTGCCTTGGCTGGATTAATACTCTTTTAAAATCGATGACTAGCTTCAAGTAGAACAGTCCTTGGATGAATCAAGATGAATTTTTGGCTTGGATGAAGGTTCTTGTGTTGAAAGATGGTTAAGGAACCGTTGTTGGAGTTTTCTTCACACAGTTGACACAAAGTGGAAAGAAAATAGCAAGTAGATTCAACTAGTATGATAGAAAGTATAGAAAACTAACTAACAAACCCAAAGAATTGACTCAATGTGTTTAGAGTAGAAACAGGCATGAAATAGGCAAACAAGAGACAAATAAGAGAGCTTTACTTACCTTGCACTTGAGCAATTATAGAGAGAGATAGGTGGTTGGGTATTAATCTCGACATGGGCAAACCTCGGTCTAAATCTCAGCCTGAAATGTTCACTAGGGACGATATTTGCAAAAAGGAAAGGTTTCGGATGTGGAAATTGGACAAGGCTTTGGGTAAGCTTCTTCCTTACTACCTTCTTGCTACTTTCACACTTGGATTGCAACAACTCTTGTTTGACTAGTTTCACCAAAACTTTGGTTATAATTTTATGATATAAAGTATAGGTTAGAACAAAAGAATAGAACTTTGAGTTTAGGCTTTCTTGTGGTGCGTGAGGATCTATATATGAGGCGAGATAAGCAGGAGGATAATAGATATGTCGAAATATGGAGGGAGATATGGATACATTTGATAAGATTTCACCTACTAGATAA
Source organism: Fagopyrum esculentum (assembly GCA_033239045.1). Lineage (NCBI taxonomy): Eukaryota > Viridiplantae > Streptophyta > Magnoliopsida > Caryophyllales > Polygonaceae > Fagopyrum > Fagopyrum esculentum. The sequence goes on along the minus strand of BSUD01000008.1, from coordinate 2,337,683 downwards.
GATCTTAACAATAAGATAACTTTGTAGATCTCTTTCCTCCTTTGAGGTAGCAATTGGATAATAATATATTTGTGAAGATATATATCAAATATTTGTTGGATCTCGACTGGATTTGAAGAAAGATAGCAAACTTGGCGGCTAGACAATATCTTGCCAAATCTTTGCAAATCTCGGGGCAAGATTTTGATGCAGTGAAGATCTCGACGTTAAGGTTTTGTGGGTGTGGTTGACTTGTGTGTTGGCTATTGTTGTTCTCTCTTCTCCAATGAACACAAGAAAAAAGCAAATTAAACTCAAATAGACTCTTAATAAAAGAGGAAAAACAAAAAAAAAGATTCAGTTTTTATATGACTCAAAGAAGACTCAAAATAAGAAATACTGAAACCATAATGTATGGATGAGTTAAACTTCAATCGATTAGTTTTGATACCACTTTGATGCTAGATTGAGGCCACAATTATCGAATCTATATTGAAAGTTCACAAAAAGCTCGATCTTTGATGATAAATATAGAAAGGTAAGAACCAAGATATACTTGCAAGAATGATAATAACCAAGATATACTTGCAAGAACATTGATCAATTGGATCAAAACCCTCAACAATGAATTACCTTAACCCTTCCTTCTTCAATCTTACACAAGTCTTCAAATCGACACAACCACAAGGAGGGACTAGATTGACTAGTTACACAAATATTTAAGAAGATTAACACATACAAGAACAACCTAACAAGGACTCACAATGATTCAATCAAATGCTCTATTTTTGATTGAATATGAATGAATAAAACGATCACTTCATAAACGAAGGAACAAGTCTCTTAATAATGAGTTTCAAAAAAAAATCAAATAGCATCTAGTCGACTATCTCGACCCTTAGGGTAAATATATAGCCGAAAATCCTAGAAAATAAAAGGATAAAATAGTGGTACAAAATATAAAAGATAAAAGAAACCTTTAGAATGTTTAGAGCTTTAAAGATATTAAAATAAAATAATTAACTAAAATCTCGACTAGAAGCTCAAGTTGCTTCCCTCTTGTCTTCCTTGGACGTGAATAGCTCTTCCACAATGGACATCAATGTGACTAAGGAAGACTTGGACACAAATAGATCACAAATGGTCTCCTTAGAAGCTAAGGATGCCAACAAGCTAGATACCTCCTCTTGAATGGTTCTTGCTTTGGATCTAGTAATAGCTCCTTCCATAGTAGGTAATGGTAATGGTAATGGTAATGGTTGAGACTCCTTCTCCTTCAATGCTCTTGCTCTTGATCTAGTGATAGGTCCATGAGTGGTAAGAGGTGTTGGGGATGGTCCCTCATCAGGTATCTTCTTGATAGGCTCGTTCGTTGGTCATGGGGATATTGTCGATGTCCACGGTTTCTTTGTTTGAGATTTGGTGGGTATGGGGGTGGCAACTGTAACACCCCAAATCCGAGGGACTCGGGATGCTACGGGCTAGTACCTCACAATGGGTCTCAACCCTTATCATGACAACAATTTCACCGGATCTTACAACATGACACAAATAAAAGGCAAAACGAAATAGTTTTAATGTAATATGACATAATCTGAAATATAACTCAAAACGGAAACTCCAGCCGAGTTCTTAAAACAACAAACATCCATAACGAAAGTCCATGACAACGATAATATAAATCTGATCCCGTCCTATAATACGGAACCATGGCTGCTCACTACCACCGAATCACTCGGCAGCGTCTTGTTACGCTAAAAAGTGTGCACGCAATAAGCCTTAAATTTATACTCGTTATAATTATCCTAACTTCTAGCGCACCCGCAGTGTACGGGACGTTTGTAGTATGGATAGTACTCCGAGGTCGAACACAAGGACTAAGGTGAAATCGATTCGGTTTTGTGATTAAGTTTAGTGAAGGTCTAAGGTTAGAAAAAAGGAAAACAAAGAACGAAAATCTCAAATGTTTTTGGTTGGTTTTTGATGATCAAAGATCACAATTCATGCAAGGTGAACAATCTACTAACTAAAAATAAACACAAATGGGCAACCAAACGAGATAATGATCAAGTGAAAGGAGAGACGGATTCTAGGGGTCGGAAGTTCCGGTTATGGCATAGAACTCAAGTTATCTATTCATTCTTTAGATTGATTATGACATGTTGGGATTAAGTGTTTCTAAATTGGGATCAATTACCGGGTAAGTCTCATGATCCAACTAGTCCACACCTAAGGTCTCATTACCGGTTAGGTCTCTAAGAACCTAAGGTTAGGAATTCTACACAAACCGGAATTGTTAGTTAGGGATCTAACCTATCTTTACCGGGTAAGTCTTGGAATGGGAAGTCCTAATCAACATTCCTAGCACATCTAATCCAATGGCGACTTGTTAGGTTCACCACTACCTAAGGTTTTGCTATTTTAGATTCTAAGGGAAGGGATTACCGGGTAAGTCTCTCCTAACACTTAGTCACTACACTAGGATACCCTAGGGTAGGTTAAACTCAGCAAAACTTAGGGTTTCAACAATTTTATGAATCTAAGGTAAGATCCTTCGAACCAGGAAGAATCACGGTTTGTTCTACAGAAACCACGACCGTGGTTCTACAAGAACTACCCGTGATTTCTAACAGCAGCTACGTTCATAAGCAAAAATCATCCAAAGGCAAATCTAAATCCGTCCTATCATAGATCTAGCCATAACCATCCTTTCCTTACCCTAGAATCACATCAATTTAGCCTACAACATTCATAATGAAAATCAAAGCAAACAAACATAAAATCATAGCATTCATTGCAAGATAATGAAAGAAAGAAGATGAACAAGTGAACTTCAAAAAAAACAAACCAATCTGAAAACGGAATTAGAACAACTTACAACCCTTCCAAAAGAAGGTTCAAGGATTCACAAATCTCTAGAAATAAATCCGAAATACAAGAAGCTATGTGTGTGTTCTCCTCTCTTCTTCAATGGAACCTTTCTTCTTCTCTTGGGCACTTTCCTTCCTAGAAAAAATCTTCTTCTTTGGAGAATATATTTGTTAGAGAAATGGATAATGGATGAGCTGCTCCCAAACTACCCCAGCTGCCTCAAACAACCCATGATGGACCACTTTTATAACAAATTCTTCATGAGCTAGCCATGAGAGTCGTGGCACAGCTGTCACGAGAATCAGGCAAAATCCACGGTCATTTCCACGGCCGTGGTTCTTCAGGGAACCGTGATTCTATGCAGAAACTTCGCCTTGGATCATTGGGCTGTGGTTTGGTGCATGACTAGTGTTGGCAAGGTTCCATGAGTCCTCCTTAGCCCTTTGCTTGTGTTCTAATGAGTCCGAGGACGTGTCATCTAAATGAACGATCCTTAAACGCATCGTTTTAGCTCTAAACTTCCCGAAATACCTACAAAACGCACACAAGTCCGTGTAGACGTCTATCTCGACAAAATGCATGTTTTGAGTGCAAAATGTATTGGACTAGTGCTAGATCATGCATGATTGAGCGAGAATCCTATCTAAATGTACACCTAAAACTACGCTATAAATCGTGTTATCACGTCCCTAACCTGCAAGGCATCTACAAGCGGTATAAAACCGTTAGCTAATATTCTAAGCATTAGGATAATGGTAAAGACACATATACATACAAGGAAGCATACACACACAACATGCTTGCACACAAACCCATTTATTATCTTTGATTTCGTTATTCCTTTACTAATTCAACTTTGGTTTGTGCCACGAGAATCCCTAAAACTCACCTTTGTCCCCGTATACCAACAATAAATAGTTTTGATGCATCCAACCGTCTACCTGCATGGGCTAGTCGCATAGAACCTCCTAACTCTCGCAAGAGCTAGGATGTGATGTCACCGCCCGCTATCATACACTTAGGTCAATTACAAAATACTAATGTCGTTATATTCCGGTTTCATTGTTATAACATAACTCAACGCACACCACCAACACATCAAACTAATACTCAGAAGCTAGCTAAGCAAGTCGGTGGACTTACCTGGCTCAAAGCTAAACCCGGTAGAACCGCTCTCAACTTCCCGTGAGAAGGTACACAACGCTTGGTCAAAATAAGGCATAATATCAACATCTCTCTCACGAGCTACAAGTCCTTAAACTTGTAGTCCTAATGATCATCACAAGATCATCCAACTCATAAGCTAGGTCAACACTCCCAGTCTCCATTGTCCTATAAACTAATATCATAATCATGCTAGAATATGAACAACTAGCCTTGAAGATCCCAATGATCTTACAATAACATATCAAACCAACAATCCATCAACTCTCACATGATGACACTAAGGTCAAAACCCACTACTTGACATTCACATCTTAGCTATGCTAAGCCAACCTAAATATGATACTAAGATGAATCCAACTCTAAGATGAAGAGAGGAAAGAAGATATCAAGAGCTTGGTGACCTATTGGTGAAGAGACGTGACCGCGGAACTTAGAAGGCGCGATCGCGGAAGAGCAGAACCCGCCCCGCGGCTCATGGAACCCGCCCCCGCGGCTCACAGAACCCGCCCGCGCGGCTCATTGGACCCGCTCCCGCAGCTGAACTCCAGAAACGTCGATTCTTCGGTTCTTCAATGTGCAACAATACTCCTATTGCCTCCTTAGTTGGCTTGATCGTCCCTTAGCTTCCACCACAAGATCACAACCCTTCTCCACGGCCTAAGCAAGCAAGAACAAGAAAGAACTCTCTTGAGTGAATCCATGGCTTTCACCCCACTAAGGTTGCAAGAAGGAAGAATAAAGGAGAAGAGAAGAAGGGGAAGAAGATAACTTACACTGTAGCACGGATCTGCAGTCCACAACCTTGCTTGACACCTTCACAAGAAGAAGAAGGTTATGGTAGAGAATGGATGAGAAGGAGAGAAAGGAAAAAGGAGAAGGGGGAAAAAGAGTAACGTGCTTGAGAAGAGGTAAAGAGGATAAGATTGCTTCAATAGGGGAAAACCAAAGGTCAAGTAGCTCAAAGATCACCAAGGTAATGAGGGGTCAAGGCCCATAAAGGTGGGAAATGAAAGGTCGGAAGGAAACGAGCTCGACTCCCGCTCTAACAGTTCGCCGCCCCCGCGGAACGTCCGAGCCACGAATGCGGACGGCCGTGACCGCGGGTCTCCTAAGCCCCAGGGCGGTAGCTTCCAATAAATACTATTAACGCCGCTCATCAATCGGAACCCAAAATTCCGGGAGTTACATCAAATCCCCTAAAAGCAAGTTTCGGTACGAAACTTGCTAAACGTCAAACCCTCGATTATAATGCCTCTTCAACAACTCAGAACCCATGGACGTGCCAACTATCCTCTCGATAACCAACGCCTACTCATGTTACCACATCAAGACCTCACAAGATACATAACATCTGCTCGCACGAAACACATATAACATAACACATCACATGATCGCATCACGAAAATCAGAAAAATAATTCGGGACTAACCCGACAATGCTATAGACGCCGTTAGATCAACATAAAACACTCGATAGTTCCTCTGGATACCGTCCTTTGTATCCCAGGTAGCCTCATCGTCTCCTCGTCTCGACCACTCCACCCTCATCATCGGTACGTTCTTCAACCGAAGGCGTCTCGTACTCCTCTCCAGGACAGCTATCGGGTGCTCTACAAACATGTGGTATGGCTCGACCACTAGGTCCTCGTGACTGATGATGTGTCTCGGATCATGTATGTACTCTCTCAACTGAGACACATGGAATACCGGGAGTATACCCTCTAAGCTCGGTGACAACGTCAATATGTAAGCCACCTCTCCAACCCGCTCTAAGATCTCAAATGGTCCGACATATCGGGGGCTTAACTTTCCCTTAATGCCGAAATGTTTGACGCCTCGCGTCGACGATACTCTCAAACAGACTTGTGCTATCACTCTAAACTCTAGCGGCATGCGCCTCTTATCAGAATAAAACCTTTGACGACTATGTTCAGCCAACATCCGCTCCCGGATAATCGCTACCCGAGTCATATCGTCATGTACCTGCTCGGGTGCTACACCACTCATCCTCCCCGGCTAATCCAAGCACAAAGGAGTACAACACCTCCGTCCATACAACGACTCATAAGGAGTCATCCCAATCGACGCATGTCAATTGTTGTTGTACGAAAACTCCACCAAAAGAAGGTGGTTTGGTCATACCTGTCCCCAATCTAGCACACAGGCTCTCATCGTATCTTTCATGGTCTGTATAGTCCTCTATATCTAACCGTCCGTTTGAGGACGATACGTGGTCGTGAAATGAAGGCTCGTACCTAGGGCGACGTGTACTTGCTTCCAGAACCTTGAGGTAAATCATATGTCCCTGTCTGAGATGATGGCTCTCGGCACCCCATGAAGTCTCACTATCTGTCGGGTGAACTCCTTGGCTAAACGACTCACCGGCCACGTCTCCCTAATAGAGATGAAGCGTGCAGTCTTTGTCAACTGATCTACTACCACCCAAATCGCGTCAAAGACCCTACTCGGCCTCAAGCCGGTAACGAAATACATGAAAATGTCTTCCCACTTCCACTGCGGAACCGGAAGTGGTTGGAGCTCTCCTCCTGGTCTCTGATGCTCGATCTTGTCCTGCTGGCAGGTCGCACACGGGGGCTACGTATCTAGGCACGTCGGGCTTAAGCCCGCCCCACCAATAAGATCGTTAGATGTCTTGATACATCTTACTCGCGCCCGGGTGTACGGAGTAAGGTGTAGAATGAGCCTCCTGTAATATCCGTTGTCTCAACTCCCTATCCGACGGTACGCATATACGCTCCTGGCGCCTCAACAATCCATCCACACCTACGGTAAACTGTGGTGCCTATCCTTGGGACATCCTATCTCAGATCTTCATCAAAACTGGACAACTCTCTTGTTTCTACCGGATCTCTTCCGACAGATCAGGAAACACCTCTAAAGCGGACAAATGTGTGTCTGTATCTGAAAACCGGATATCTACCTCTAACCATATCAAGTCCTTCTACAACTGTGACTGAACCGTCAGTCTAGTTATCACCTTCTCCCGAGGTGTTCTCCTACTAAGAGCATATTGGCGACCACGTTCACCTTCCCGGGTGGTACAAAATCTCAAAGTCCAAGTTCTTAATCAACTCCAACCATCTCCTTTGGCGGTTATTTAACTCCCGCTGAGTGAATATCTACTTTAAACTCTTCTGCTATGTGAAGATCTGACACGTGACCCCATAAAGATAATGCCGCCGAACTTCAACGCGTGAATCATTACGGCTAGCTCAAGATTGTGGGTAGGGTAGTTCTCCTCATACGTCTTCAAATGTCTAGGCGCATATGCAGTGACCCTACCCCGGTACATCAGAACGCATCCCAAGCCTAGCTTGGATGCATCATTGTAAACGACAAAGTCTTCAATACCCTCTAGTTGTGCTAACATTGGAGCGGAGGTGAACCTCCACTTCAGCTCCTCAAAACTCTGCTGGCATGACTCGGACCATGTAAACTTGATAGAATTCCTTAGCAAGGAAGTGAGTGGCCGCGCAATCACGGATAATGCATCCACAAACCTACGCTAGTAACCCGCTAGACCTAGGAAGTTGCGCACCTCCTTGACCGTCTTGGGAGGCGGCCATGATGCAACATACTCTATCTTTGCCGGGTCCACCTTGGCACCCTCGGCGAAAACTATGTGACCAAGAAAGGCCATCTCCGGCATCTAGAACTCGCACTTAGGGAGCTTAGCATAAAACTCTCTATCGTTTAGGACTCTAAGTACTGTCCTCAAGTGTCCCACATGCTCCTCTCTACTCCGAGAGTATACTAAAATGTCATCGATGAAAACTACTACGAACTGGTCCAACAAGTCGATGAAGATGCCGTTCATTAACTTCATGAAGACGGCAGGCGCAGCTGATAATATCCCGACCTCAAATCCGTACGTGAAAACATTGTAGCTTTGTGCAACTCGTCTAGCAAATCGTCGATATGGGGCAACAGATACTTGTTCTTTATGGTAACCTTATTCAAATCTCGATAATCAATGCATAGTCTCATCGACCCGTCCTTCCGAATTAAGAGTATCGGTGCTCTCCAAGGGGACACATTGGGGCGGATGAAGCCTCTCTCAGCTAACTCTTCGAGCTGCTTCTTCAGATCAAGCATCTCAAGAGGTGTCATACGATATGGGGCCTTGGATCGGCCTCGTGCCGAGCTCCAACTCAATTTCGAACTCTACACTCCTCTACGGAGGAATGTCAAGTGGCTCAGCAAATATGTCCTTAAACTCACATGCTACGGGGGTCTACGCCAATGACGAACTCATCTCCTCCTTCATGGCATAACACCAAAAGGCCTTGCATCCCTGACTGATAAGTCTTGCGGCTCGGACCGCACTGATGACTGTACCGGTCTTTTAAAGGTCCCAACCTTGAAAAATCTCTTCATGGCCAGCCTTTGTGGTGACCGTCACAGTCCTCCTATTGATATCCAATATAGCTCGATGGCGGTCCATCCAGTCCATCCTTAATATGACTTCTTCATACACTAGGTGCTTGACGTAGAAGTCGGTTAACCAATCACGGTTTCCTAAATGAATAGGGCAACTGTGAACCTCCCGTGTACCGCAAACCTTACCCCCGTCGGGTAACCCTATAATGAAGGGTCTCCCCTCTACCGTATCTAAGGTCAACCTATCTACACAATCATAGGAAATAAAAGAGTTCGTAACAACCGTATCAAAAAGTACTCTGATAAGGAAGCCATGATTCTGAATAGTACCTATGCCGCGGGAGCCACCGGCTCGACTGTACTCCTTAACTCAAAAACTCTAGCCTGAGTGCCTTGAGTCTTTGTGGTGCCTCCACCACGTCCTCTACCTTGTCCCGGGGCAGATCCCTGACAATAAGTGTGGTCTGGGGCTCGTTGTTGCTTACTTCGGGCCTGATGCTGGGGCAGTCTATGTCCACCTCCTGCAATGCTAGCATGCGAAGAACCCTGTTGTGACGGTATCTTGCTGATGCGTCCTTGGAGGTAACCAAGGATAACTCCGGATCTAGATCAAGCAAAACTCCAACTACTCCTTGATTCTTTGTGCAACGTTGTATCGTTTCGGATCCAAAGGGGCGGAAGCGATGAAGAAACAAGGGTTACTTCGATCTAGAGAGATCGAAGGAACCTTTTTGTGTGGATCGAAGGTTGTTTCTTAAAAAGAATCCTCGAATATGGATTTCTTGAATCAAAGACGAGATCCAAGGAAGAAGTTTGAGGGTTAGAAGAGAGGTTTTGATGCCCAAGCTAAGTGGAGGAAATTCTTCTCAAAACTTAGTAATATTGAACATGAAAAATAAGTGAGGCAAGATATCTCTTATATAGAGAGACTTGCCTACCTATGGGCCAACGGGCCAAACAAAAATACATGAAGAAAAGCCCAAAAGGGGAAAACCTAAAAGGATAAAAGCAAACCCTAAACGGATAAGGTCAAAAAGGGAATATTCCTATATGGAATATCCCTTTATTACATAAAAAGGAAAACATGAAAATATAGTCCGAAAATAAGCTAGCTTCATGCCATGGAGTCGGAAAGACGGGACATGCCGCTAACGGAACCGGTAGCCTATGCCATGGTGGTGTAGAGACAAGGCATGCCGGTAATGGGACCAAGTGAAGAAGTAATGCGGGTGATGATGGAGCCGGTGGCTCGAGCAATGGCCTTAGCTCGGGATCGGGTGATCGGTCCATCTGAGCGAACTCTAAGAGCCTCGTCCTCTTCGTCTATGGTCAACGTAAAAGGGGCATCCAAGGGCGCATCAGTCCCCCCATCTTGGCTGTGAAACGTCCCCGTTTCACCATCGTCAAAGAGGGGCTCAACATAAGGGGCAAGGTCCTTGACGTTGAACGTTGGGTGTACTCCGTAGGAATCCGGAAGCTCTAACTTGTATGCATTTGGACCATGACGGGCTAAGATGCGGAATGGGCCATCACCACGGTCCGAGAGCTTGCTCATGCGGCGAGTAGGAAAACGCTCCTTCCGTAGGTGGAGCCAAACAAGATCACCGGGCTCAAAAGAGACGTCGCGGCGGCCCTTGTTGCGTTGTCCAGCAAGTTGGGCGGCACGACGTTCGAGTTGTATCCTAGTCCGCTCATGAAGCTCAATGATTTGGGCGGCTCGGTTTCCGGCGATGATGTGTTCTCCATCCTTGAGCGGGCGGGGAGTGAAATCCAATGGTGTGTGTGGATTGAGGCCGTAGACAACTTCAAATGGGGACAATTTAGTTGCCGTGTGCCTAGACCTGTTATACAAAAACTCTACAACAGAAAGTAAGTCCTCCCACCTACGTGGGTTGGTCCTAGTGGTGGCTGTAAGTAGAGCACCAAGAGTCCGATTGGTCACCTCCGTTTGACCATCGGTTTGGGGGTGATAACTACTTGAAAACAACAAGTTGGTTCCAAGTTTTCCCCACAACGTTCTCCAAAAATGACTTACGAATTTCACGTCCCGATCACTAACGATGGAACGTGGTATCCCATGTAAACGCACCACATTGTCAAAGAACAAGGTGGCAACTTCACTAGCATTTAGGGTGCTTTTACATGCGATGAAATGAGCCATTTTGGAGAAACGATCGACTACCACGAAAATGGAGTCTTTGCCTCGTTTTGACATAGGCAACCCGACCACAAAGTCCATGGATAGATCCTCCCAAGGTCCCATTGGTATAGGAAAAGGAGAATACATCCCATCCGGACCTTGGCGCGACTTGGCATGATGACATGTGATGCAACCCTTGCAAAACCGTGTCACATGCATACGCATCCGGGGCCAAAAGAAATGCTCTTGGAGAGCGGAAAGGGTCTTGATAGCACCGAAATGACCACGGCCCTCATGAGCTTCCTTGACCAACAAATGGCGTATAGATGAGCGCGGAATACAAAGTTTTCCCGCTCGAAAAAGATAGCCATCGTTAATAAAGAAAGACTCATGCTCTCGGAGGTCGAGGCATTGTGCCCATATGCCCTTGAAGTCAAGATCCGTGGCATATAACTCTTTGATAAGAGCAAAGCCATGTATCTTGGCATCCATATACACAAGGAGGGCATAGCGGCGAGAAAGGGCATCGGCTACCACATTCTCTTTGCCTTTCTTATGCCGAATGACATAAGGAAAGGTCTCTAAAAACTCTACCCAACTAGCATGGCGCCGACTGAGATTTGTTTGACTCTTGAGATACGAAAGAGCCGCATGATCCGAATGAATCACGAACTCCTTCGGCCACAAGTAATGTTGCCATGTCTTAAGACAACGAACTAGAGCATATAGTTTCTTGTCATATGTAGGGTAGTTGAGCGAAGGACCGGACAGTTTTTCACTGAAGTAGGCAATTGGACGATTCTCTTGTAAGAGAACTCCTCCAATGCCCACATTTGATGCATCACACTCCACCTCGAAGGTTTTCAAAAAGTTTGGGAGTTGGAGTAATGGTGCATTACAAAGACGGTCTTTGAGCGCATCAAACGCTCGAGCATGGATATCACGCCACTCAAACGTGACACCCTTGGTAGTGAGCTCATGGAGCGGTGCCGCTACCGTGCTAAAGTCCTTGACAAAGCGTCGGTAGAAACCCGCTAAGCCGAGAAAGGCTCGGACCATGGTGACCGTAGTAGGAGTAGGCCACTCCCGAATAGCACGAACTTTAGATTCGTCTACTCGGAGTCCGTCCTTAGACACGACATAGCCAAGAAAGATAGTGGTGTCCGAGCAAAAGACGCATTTGTCAAAGTTGACATACAATTGCTCTTGTCTAAGGCACTCGAGCACTTGGCGAAGGTGCCCGATGTGATCCTCCAAAGACGTACTAAACACCAAAATATCATCAAAATAAACAACAACGAATGTACCCAAGAATCGGCGCAAGACGTGGTTCATGAGGCGCATGAAGGTGGACGGGGCGTTTGAGAGGCCAAAAGGCATGACAAGCCATTCATAGAGTCCATACTTTGTTTTGAACGCCGTCTTCCATTCGTCACCTTCGGCCATCCGGATTTGGTGGTAACCGCTCCGGAGATCAATTTTGGAGAAGATAGTGGCGCCATGAAGCTCATCCAACATGTCATCAAGGCGCGGGATCGGGTGGCGATATTTGACGGTGATTTGGTTGATGGCACGACAATCAACACACATCCGCCATGATCCATATTTCTTTGGTACTAAGATTACCGGAACGGCACATGGTGATAAGGATTCACGCACATGTCCCCGGTCTAGGAGCTCTTGCACTTGACGTTGTAGCTCCTTTGTCTCTTCCGGACTGGCTCGGTAAGCGGCACGGTTTGGCAAAGAGGCGCCGGGCACAAAGTCAATTTGATGTTCAATCCCTCGGATAGGTGGCAAGCCGGGTGGGAGGTCTTTGGGCATAATATCCTGAAATTCGGACAACAACAAAGACACCTCGTGTGGCACATTACTTGGGTCATGAGAAGTAGATAAACAAAATGGAACAAGTAAAAAGCATGGGAACTCGCCTTCCATGACCGGTTGCAAATCATGCCGGCGAGCTAAGAGTATCCGTGGCTCACACCGTTCTTGAATTACGGGATCCGAAGATGATAAAGGTGCGCCCGAAGAAACGATGCGACCTTTACTACCTTTGGATTCGGTAGCATGGACAAGAGGGGCGGTGTTGCGGGATTTGGAAGTACTAGCACTTACAACATCGGGACTCCGGGGGTCCGATGTTGCCGGTGCTTTAGCGGACTCATCAATAGTTTGTTGCCTCTTCCGTTCTGTATAGTCAACCAAAATTTCGTGCGGAGTCATAGGCAAAAGTGTGACCCGTTTTCCATTATATTGGAACATGTACCGATTAAGATAACCATCATGATATGTGCGGCGATCGAATTGCCATGGTCGTCCTAATAGGACATGTGTGGCGTCCATCTTGATAACATCACAAAGAACCTTATCAACATAGGCGCCAATAGAAAACGGCACCCAAGCTTGTTGTGTGACGGTGTCACATGCCGTATCGGAAATCCATTGGAGTCCGTAAGGCGTTGGGTGGGGGGTCGTAGGCAACTTGAAGTGTTTTACCACCCGTTCGTTGACAATATTGCAACAAGAACCCCCGTCAACGATGAGAAACAGACTCGTATTATTAACCAAGCAACGAGAGTGGAAGAGATTCTCGCGTTGATCAATAGGAATATGCTCTTTAACAGCCAAAATACGACGAGAAACAAGAGCGAATTTACCGAGTTGTGCTGGGCCGCAAGCAAGCTCGTCATCACAGGGTTCCATGCCAAAAAGTGGGTCGGTGTCATGGTCATCCTCAATAATGATATCACCTTCATATTGACCATCGTCGTCCTCGAAATATGTTGGGTCGGCAAACAAGACCCGTTTGGTGTTTGGGCAATCACGTTGTACATGGCCAAAACCGCTACACTTGTAACACACGGGCTCCCTTGGGCGAGCCGCCGGTGAGGGTCCTTGTTGACCTCGAGAGGGAGGCGCTGGTGCCGGGCCACGGTTTGGTGCCTTCTCGGTACCCGTTTGCCTATTGGAAGGACCCGTCCGTTGGGTCCCTTTGGAGGCGTCGGTATCTGTAGGACTAGGCGCATCTCGAGAACGTGTGTTAGATAGATAAAGATATGGACTCGAGGAAGAGGGATACCTAGAATACCGCGGTGTTTCGAGTTGTTGCTTATATAACTTCATGGCGGCATGACATAAAGCTCCCAAATCCTTGAATGGGACAATCTCGAGCGGCCGCCGGATGGAAGCATTAAGCCCACTCATGAACTTGGTGCGGAGGGCGGAGGGGGAGGCCGAGACGCCGGCCTTAATGTGCATGTCCTCAAGTTTAGCCAAGTAAGTCACCGGAGTGAGGTTGCCTTGCTTGAACTCGGCAATTTGCAACCGCATATCATTCTTAAAGTCCTCGGGTACGTACTTCTTGGTCGTGCAATAGAGCAATTGTTCAAACGTCTCAATTGGTGCCCATCCTCGCCTCTCTCGGGTGAACTCATACCGGTTCCACCAAGACTTCGCATCTCCTTCAAAGTATAGAGTTGCCGCCTCGATTTTCTCGGATTCCTCCTCATAATGACAATGTTTTAATGCTCGTTTCATATCCTGCGCCCAATCAAGAAAAACACACGGATCATATTCACCATGAAAGGTAGGGAACTTAACCTTACCTTCCCTACGAGCTCGGTAGGGGTCCGGGCGGGGCGGTGGAATGTAGGCATCATCGGCACGGGCTCGCCGGTGGCCGCCATGAGGCCGTTGGCGCCCATGAACGGGTGGGCCCTGCCTAGGTAGATTTGGGGGAGGCAACCATTCTTCACCCCGGTCTTGGTTCTCATAAGGGTCTATGACGGGTGGGTGCCACGGACGGTTATGTGCTACCCGTTCTAAATCGGATTCATCACCGGAGAACTCATTGAAGTTGTGTTGCTCATCGTATTCATCAAAGTCAAGGGTCCTCGGTTGCCGGGTTGACCGTTGGTGACGGTGTTCGGAACGATCATGCTCACGACCATGATTGGTGGTTGAGTTGGGACGGTACCGGGGCTCTTCCCGGGTTTGTCGGTCGGTGCGAGGCACACTAGGTGGAGGTGGAGAAGGAACATACCGTTGATGTTGATGCTCATAATATTGGTGCCGATGTTCCGTATCGACTATGGGCAAGTTATCTTGCGCGGGTCGGGGAATTCCTCCTCTTCTTCATGGGACTCATTTCCGTCAAGAGGTAAAGGATGGGTGCGTTCAATGACAGACGCAAGCCGGGTAACGTTTGATGGGCCGGCTCCCAAAAGTCCCTTGCCTTTCCGTTGTGCATCGGAAGTGGAAGCATTGACCACGTTCTCATTCGGATAAGTTGGGGTGGGACGGCGAGCATTCTGAAGGGACTTAAGAGCTTCTAGCTCTTTTTTCAAGGCAATGTTTTCTCGGGTCAAGGCATCAAACTTTTGTTGTGCCTTCAAGGCTTCCAATTCTCGCCTTATGGAGTCATTTTCGAGGGACAACGAAGCAGTTTCTTGAGCCAAGGGTTCACTGAACTCTTGCGGACCAGAATCCTGAGAAGTTTCCATTTCAACGTTAGTCATTGCTCCAAATCAGCACACAATGTCAAGCAATCAAGTGAGCAAGGTGACAAGTTAGGTCAACTTTACCCAAGTTCAAGTGCGTTATCGGGTTCTACTTTGGGGAAAGCCGTTGGGCGGTTAGGCAAGGAAGGCAAATCCAACAAAATTGAACCAATTACACACAAATAAACAAGTGATATTTTGCAAACGTATGTAAGAAAATGGAGAGATAGAAGATGGACGGATTGTTCACTTGGCAAGCTTTGCTTGCTTTCGGTCTTTGACCGTTTTGTAAAATCCGATTTTTCGGATGGACCGGTTTGCCGGACGTCTTTTCACTTTGTGTGTTTCGTTTCTTTGAAACGTTTTGAGCAACACTTTCTTTTGTTTTTTTTTTTTTTTTTTTAACACAAATCCGTATTGATGAAGAGTTTTTTTGCTTTTCTTGGAATATCAAATGCGAGATATCCGAACTTTTCGTTAACAAAAATATCCCAAGAGATTTGGTGAAATTAATTAACAAAATTGTCGGATTAGGTCGGTTTAAGAAAAAGACGGGTTTGATAAATGGTTTGAAGGCAAACCAAATATCTCCTATTTTTGTGCTTTTTGTTTTGAGTTAAACACGGAAAAGAAAAAAAAATTCAGGAAAAATGGATGAACATGATGAAGAACATGATGAACAACATGAAGAACAAATGAAGAACATCATGAGCAAACGAAGAACATCATGAACAAAAAAAGGCTAAATAGGTTTAAGATAATAACGCACAAAAACAAGAGTAAAGAGAACTTAGCTTTGATCCCTCGCTCTGATACCAATTTGATGCGTCCTTGGAGGTAACCAAGGATAACCTCCGGATCTAGATCAAGCAAAACTCCAACTACTCCTTGATTCTTTGTGCAACGTTGTATCGTTTCGGATCCAAAGGGGCGGAAGCGATGAAGAAACAAGGGTTACTTCGATCTAGAGAGATCGAAGGAACCTTTTTGTGTGGATCGAAGGTTGATTCTTAAAAAGAATCCTCGAATATGGATTTCTTGAATCAATGACGAGATCCAAGGAAGAAGTTTGAGGGTTAGAAGAGAGGTTTTGATGCCCAAGCTAAGTGGAGGAAATTCTTCTCAAAACTTAGTAATATTGAACATGAAAAATAAGTGAGGCAAGATATCTCTTATATAGAGAGACTTGCCTACCTATGGGCCAACGGGCCAAACAAAAATACATGAAGAAAAGCCCAAAAGGGGAAAACCTAAAAGGATAAAAGCAAACCCTAAACGGATAAGGTCAAAAAGGGAATATTCCTATATGGAATATCCCTTTATTACATAAAAAGGAAAACATGAAAATATAGTCCGAAAATAAGCTAGCTTCATGCCATGGAGTCGGAAAGACGGGACATGCCGCTAACGGAACCGGTAGCCTATGCCATGGTGGTGTAGAGACAAGGCATGCCGGTAATGGGACCAAGTGAAGAAGTAATGCGGGTGATGATGGAGCCGGTGGCTCGAGCAATGGCCTTAGCTCGGGATCGGGTGATCGGTCCATCTGAGCGAACTCTAAGAGCCTCGTCCTCTTCGTCTATGGTCAACGTAAAAGGGGCATCCAAGGGCGCATCAGTCCCCCCATCTTGGCTGTGAAACGTCCCCGTTTCACCATCGTCAAAGAGGGGCTCAACATAAGGGGCAAGGTCCTTGACGTTGAACGTTGGGTGTACTCCGTAGGAATCCGGAAGCTCTAACTTGTATGCATTTGGACCATGACGGGCTAAGATGCGGAATGGGCCATCACCATGGTCCGAGAGCTTGCTCATGCGGCGAGTAGGAAAACGCTCCTTCCGTAGGTGGAGCCAAACAAGATCACCGGGCTCAAAAGAGACGTTGCGGCGGCCCTTGTTGCGTTGTCCGGCAAGTTGGGCGGCACGACGTTCGAGTTGTGTCCTAGTCCGCTCATGAAGCTCAATGATTTGGGCGGCTCGATTTCCGGCGATGATGTGTTCTCCATCCTTGAGCGGGCGGGGAGTGAAATCCAATGGTGTGTGTGGATTGAGGCCGTAGACAACTTCAAATGGGGACAATTTAGTTGCCGTGTGCCTAGACCTGTTATACGAAAACTCGACAAAAGAAAGTAAGTCCTCCCACCTACGTGGGTTGGTCCTAGTGGTGGCTCTAAGTAGAGCACCAAGAGTCCGATTGGTCACCTCCGTTTGACCATCGGTTTGGGGGTGATAACTACTTGAAAACAACAAGTTGGTTCCAAGTTTTCCCCACAACGTTCTCCAAAAATGACTTACGAATTTCACGTCCCGATCACTAACGATGGAACGTGGTATCCCATGTAAACGCACCACATTGTCAAAGAACAAGGTGGCAACTTCACTAGCATTTAGGGTGCTTTTACATGCGATGAAATGAGCCATTTTGGAGAAACGATCGACTACCACGAAAATGGAGTCTTTGCCTCGTTTTGACATAGGCAACCCGACCACAAAGTCCATGGATAGATCCTCCCAAGGTCCCATTGGTATATGCAAAGGAGAATACATCCCATCCGGACCTTGGCGCGACTTGGCATGATGACATGTGATGCAACCCTTGCAAAACCGTGTCACATGCATACGCATCCGGGGCCAAAAGAAATGCTCTTGGAGAGCGGAAAGGGTCTTGGTAGCACCGGAATGACCACGGCCCTCATGAGCTTCCTTGACCAACAAATGGCCGAGACGCCGGCCTTAATGTGCATGTCCTCAAGTTTAGCCAAGTAAGTCACCGGAGTGAGGTTGCCTTGCTTGAACTCGGCAATTTGCAACCGCATATCATTCTTAAAGTCCTCGGGTACGTACTTCTTGGTCGTGCAATAGAGCAATTGTTCAAACGTCTCAATTGGTGCCCATCCTCGCCTCTCTCGGGTGAACTCATACCGGTTCCACCAAGACTTCGCATCTCCTTCAAAGTATAGAGTTGCCGCCTCGATTTTCTCGGATTCCTCCTCATAATGACAATGTTTTAATGCTCGTTTCATATCCTGCGCCCAATCAAGAAAAACACACGGATCATATTCACCATGAAAGGTAGGGAACTTAACCTTACCTTCCCTACGAGCTCGGTAGGGGTCCGGGCGGGGCGGTGGAATGTAGGCATCATCGGCACGGGCTCGCCGGTGGCCGCCATGAGGCCGTTGGCGCCCATGAACGGGTGGGCCCTGCCTAGGTAGATTTGGGGGAGGCAACCATTCTTCACCCCGGTCTTGGTTCTCATAAGGGTCTATGACGGGTGGGTGCCACGGACGGTTATGTGCTACCCGTTCTAAATCGGATTCATCACCGGAGAACTCATTGAAGTTGTGTTGCTCATCGTATTCATCAAAGTCAAGGGTCCTCGGTTGCCGGGTTGACCGTTGGTGACGGTGTTCGGAACGATCATGCTCACGACCATGATTGGTGGTTGAGTTGGGACGGTACCGGGGCTCTTCCCGGGTTTGTCGGTCGGTGCGAGGCACACTAGGTGGAGGTGGAGAAGGAACATACCGTTGATGTTGATGCTCATAATATTGGTGCCGATGTTCCGTATCGACTATGGGCAAGTTATCTTGCGCGGGTCGGGGAATTCCTCCTCTTCTTCATGGGACTCATTTCCGTCAAGAGGTAAAGGATGGGTGCGTTCAATGACAGACGCAAGCCGGGTAACGTTTGATGGGCCGGCTCCCAAAAGTCCCTTGCCTTTCCGTTGTGCATCGGAAGTGGAAGCATTGACCACGTTCTCATTCGGATAAGTTGGGGTGGGACGGCGAGCATTCTGAAGGGACTTAAGAGCTTCTAGCTCTTTTTTCAAGGCAATGTTTTCTCGGGTCAAGGCATCAAACTTTTGTTGTGCCTTCAAGGCTTCCAATTCTCGCCTTATGGAGTCATTTTCGAGGGACAACGAAGCAGTTTCTTGAGCCAAGGGTTCACTGAACTCTTGCGGACCAGAATCCTGAGAAGTTTCCATTTCAACGTTAGTCATTGCTCCAAATCAGCACACAATGTCAAGCAATCAAGTGAGCAAGGTGACAAGTTAGGTCAACTTTACCCAAGTTCAAGTGCGTTATCGGGTTCTACTTTGGGGAAAGCCGTTGGGCGGTTAGGCAAGGAAGGCAAATCCAACAAAATTGAACCAATTACACACAAATAAACAAGTGATATTTTGCAAACGTATGTAAGAAAATGGAGAGATAGAAGATGGACGGATTGTTCACTTGGCAAGCTTTGCTTGCTTTCGGTCTTTGACCGTTTTGTAAAATCCGATTTTTCGGATGGACCGGTTTGCCGGACGTCTTTTCACTTTGTGTGTTTCGTTTCTTTGAAACGTTTTGAGCAACACTTTCTTTTTTTTTTTTTTTAACACAAATCCGTATTGATGAAGAGTTTTTTTGCTTTTCTTGGAATATCAAATGCGAGATATCCGAACTTTTCGTTAACAAAAATATCCCAAGAGATTTGGTGAAATTAATTAACAAAATTGTCGGATTAGGTCGGTTTAAGAAAAAGACGGGTTTGATAAATGGTTTGAAGGCAAACCAAATATCTCCTATTTTTGTGCTTTTTGTTTTGAGTTAAACACGGAAAAGAAAAAAAAATTCAGGAAAAATGGATGAACATGATGAAGAACATGATGAACAACATGAAGAACAAATGAAGAACATCATGAGCAAACGAAGAACATCATGAACAAAAAAAGGCTAAATAGGTTTAAGATAATAACGCACAAAAACAAGAGTAAAGAGAACTTAGCTTTGATCCCTCGCTCTGATACCAATTTGATGCGTCCTTGGAGGTAACCAAGGATAACCTCCGGATCTAGATCAAGCAAAACTCCAACTACTCCTTGATTCTTTGTGCAACGTTGTATCGTTTCGGATCCAAAGGGGCGGAAGCGATGAAGAAACAAGGGTTACTTCGATCTAGAGAGATCGAAGGAACCTTTTTGTGTGGATCGAAGGTTGATTCTTAAAAAGAATCCTCGAATATGGATTTCTTGAATCAATGACGAGATCCAAGGAAGAAGTTTGAGGGTTAGAAGAGAGGTTTTGATGCCCAAGCTAAGTGGAGGAAATTCTTCTCAAAACTTAGTAATATTGAACATGAAAAATAAGTGAGGCAAGATATCTCTTATATAGAGAGACTTGCCTACCTATGGGCCAACGGGCCAAACAAAAATACATGAAGAAAAGCCCAAAAGGGGAAAACCTAAAAGGATAAAAGCAAACCCTAAACGGATAAGGTCAAAAAGGGAATATTCCTATATGGAATATCCCTTTATTACATAAAAAGGAAAACATGAAAATATAGTCCGAAAATAAGCTAGCTTCATGCCATGGAGTCGGAAAGACGGGACATGCCGCTAACGGAACCGGTAGCCTATGCCATGGTGGTGTAGAGACAAGGCATGCCGGTAATGGGACCAAGTGAAGAAGTAATGCGGGTGATGATGGAGCCGGTGGCTCGAGCAATGGCCTTAGCTCGGGATCGGGTGATCGGTCCATCTGAGCGAACTCTAAGAGCCTCGTCCTCTTCGTCTATGGTCAACGTAAAAGGGGCATCCAAGGGCGCATCACTTGCCCTGTCGACAAAAGGTAGCTCTGTGACCCAGCTGGCCACAAGTGAAGCAAGCCACTGGTGGCTTCTTACACTCGTTCCTAATATGTTCATACCCTCCACAACTAAAACATTGTCGTCCTCTATCGGATATCGGTGTGGTAGACTGATAACTAGGGTGTCCATGTACTGATCACGCCCATGACCTAAGACTCCTACTCCTACACTGATTGGCCCCGTCATCAGCCTCTTATCCGGCCCTCCAGACTGAGTAGCCTTCCTAGGACCTAGTCGGTCTCTCCTATGCTGAAGCTCGGTCCTTATAACCTGTCAAGGAATCACAGCGAAAACCCGCAAAATAGGCGCGGCTAGTCTCCCTCAATCGTCGGGAGAACAAGGACATGTGCTGGTCCACTGGAGGTGCGGCGGGACCTAGCAGTGCCAACTCCTCCCAGAACCTCCTAATCGTCTCCGCCACAGGGACATCCTCGAACCCCGTGACATGCGTAAAATCGATGGTTGTTGCATTTAGACTTATCAAAATAAAGTTCCGAATTCAACACTAACCTAAGTATGGTGAATAAGTAAGGGTCGAACCCAAGAGAGTGAGAAGTGATTTAAAGCGCAAATTATGCTTTAATTATCAATTACTAGTAACCAAAAGGGGAGGGGGTTGGATTGTAAAGTAACAAGACACAAACATATAATAATAAATCAAAGATGGTGATAATGGTTTAAAACAAATGCTACACTAGGTTTAGACTTCCGCATACATATAACTCGGTTTGTTCTTTTTAGAAGTATTCGTCAATTGTTCTCATCTTGATCATATTTATGTGTTAAGTCAACCGGAATTGGCACAACGTAACAAGTTATCGATCCGTAAACCTACAAGACCAAACAACAAGTTAACATTCATACAAAGATAGAGATACATAAAAGAGAAACAACCCTTAATCTTGTTATGTATTTATATTCATGTACCCTTAGATAATCGCAACCCGTTATCACCTAGGAGTTTGCTACTACATTAATGACCCGAACCCATAACCAAATAACCCTAGCCTTTTGCATGCAATTATACAACTTAGGTGATCAAACTAAGTGAAAACAAACATGCAACATAAGTTAAGAACAAAGAATATAACACAATTGAATACTGATTAAAACTTCTATTGAAAAGAAGTTACAACCACTTTATATGCATCTTCAATCAACCCAATGTAGCAAGGAGACTTAACACTCCATACAAATGACAAATAAACAAAGAGAGGTTTTTATCGGAAAATAGGATAATTCTAACAATCAGCCTAGGGCTCTATTTATATTAGAAATGATAGTAAATGGAAGTAAATAGATTGTGTAAAACGACACCTTAATGGCCATAAAGGTGAGTCTAAACAGCAGGAGTAAAGTCTTCTGTTACTAAACCGTTGGCGCGGGCATGAGGGCCGCAGGGGCGGTTTTAGTGCAAAACGCTCCATCTTCAACTAAGCCGCGGGGGCGGTGTCTTTAATGCTTTGGAACGTCTGACTGTTGATCTTCTTGACGTTTTTTTTTGTTAATCTGCAGGGGCGGTGACGCAGACTCTTCAATTTCGCGAGTCCGTTGGCATGGACGAAGAGGCGCCTACATTAGTCTTCAAGGGGTGTCACCGCAGGGCGGCATGAGAGTGTCGTAGGAGCGGTGACATCCTTGCTCTTGGGGCACTGATTAGGCTCTAGGTGTGGCGTCGGAGGCATCGGTCACCGCAAGGGCGGTGAGCTAAGTTACGGGGGCGGTGTGGCACCAAAAACATGTCGTCGTCGATCTTCTTCTCAAGTGTTGCTAGATCCTTTGTTTAATTCATTGTGGACTTCTTCATCTGGATTTATACATTAGAACCACAATACAACTAAAAGACTCTAAAACTACCTAGAAACGATCGTGATTTCATCACCTATCAAACTCCCTCATACTTAGACTCTTTACTCATCCTGAGTAAACCACACATCTAATCAATATCAAACATAAGTATCAGAAAGCATGATGCAAAAGAAATGTGAAATTACCAAAGGAAAGTGAGAAAAGAGAGAAACTATGAGGGTAATGAACCCTCCTCCAACAATATCACCGGACTCGTCTTTCCTCATTCGCTTCAAAGCGGAAAAGAAATGTGAAATCCAATCCGGCACAATCTCACAAGCCGAAACACATGAGTATAGCAGACTAAGGTCCTTGAAGGCGACCTTGTTCTCTTTCTTGTTTCCACAAAAGACACTCATGATGATCTTGCTTAGCAACCTCAAACAGGGGTGAGTGAGCTTTTTGTTGTACTTACCCCCTGCATGGAAATCTGACCCCGTAGCAGCATGCCAAAACTCGAGCACCATCCATTTTTGAGCTACTTGAGCACCATGGGCTGAAATACACTTTGTCACCACCGTTTTCATCTCCATTGTTAGGGACCTTTTTGAGACATGGGCTCGATCAAGGGTCTTGTCCTTTCAAAGTTCCTTATGCCATTTAGGGGGATTTCTCTCACCTCTCCTTTCTTTTCTACTTTTTTTATCCACCTGATAGTGTAGGGTCTAATTCTCACGATTTTTTTGCTTTCACTTGTCAAAAACATGTACCAAGTAGGATTGATGCATGAGTGTACATATTGTCTGAGCTTGACATTGATTCAAGGACAAATCAAAGCAAAAAATGGAGACGATATGACCCGGACTACATAGCTTGACACCGGATTAAACACAAATTGAAATAAAGCTAAGGGACTAAAGAGCACATGTGGAACCTGCCAAAAAAAAGGAACTAACTGATGTTCTTGAACTAAAGAGCACATGTAAAACCTTCCAAATTAATTGAAGAAGCTTTAAAAAGCCTGGGCACAAACTTCCAAATCCACTCCTATTTACTTACAAATAAAGGAAGCCCAAATTTAATCCCATCTGAAGAGATAGGTGGCATCGAACACCCATCAACACGCCTCCTTCCAGCTTCCGTAGATGATTTATCATACTTTGGTTCAACTAGTTAGCTTTTGTTATTTTAGAAGTGCAATTATAGAGTCAATTGCCGGAAACCATTCGTTAAAGGGGTCATTTGCACTTGGTCACCCTTATAATGTTTAATTGCCTAAGACCACCTGTTAAGTGCACCCCGTTATCAAATTAACACCCCCTCACATATCCGTCAATTTTATCGTCAATGGGGATCACTTTTGACTATTTTATTATTATCCTTAGCAAACCAACACGGTTTGTTATTATTTATTATTTATTATTATTATTATTATTATTATTATTATTATTATTATTATTATTATTATTGTGAATGAACCAAACCAAATTTCATTTAATTAAAAATAAATACTATAAAAATTAAACGAAAGAAGAGATCGAAGGGAAACAAAAGCGGCGGCCTTTGGATAGTTCTTCTCATCCTCCGACTACGAATTCAAATAGGTTTTCTAGGGTCTGTGAATGCCAATTGTTTTCATATCTGGTTCTACTTCTTATCAGATTGTATCTCTTCATTCTTCTTGTAATGTTAGAATCCGGTCATCGAAGGCAAGCAACAACGGCAGCGGCCTTTGGACATGCTGGTGGTTTTCAAATGTTTCATTTATTTCAGTTTCAATTGATATAGTTTTCTTTAATTTATTTTTTAGCTTTTGTCTTGCCTCTTAGGTGCTCAATTTCAAGTGGTAGTAGTTTATAGTCAAGTGATATTGTTTGCATTTGCTCATATGACCTCCTCCTATGGGTTGATGATATAATGGCTACTGAAGCATTGAGTACAATTGTTGATTGCCTTAAGATCAATAAATTAGAAGATGACGGATTATCTTATGGGATTGGTGGTTCAAATGATGAAAACGAAGTTAATGGTGGTAGTGAAAGCTGATAAGAGGAAGTTAATGGTCAAAGATCATGAGGGATTTGTCAACGACTGTAGCGACAAGGTGGATTCTGACCAGGAGAGGTCGTAGGTGCCATTAGCGGTGTTGAAGAAAGAAAGCTCGGTGACGGGAGTTGGGGATTCAAGGGCAAGAGATAGGTCGAGGAAGTGAACGCGGCCATTGTTGAGGATGCCGACGTTTTGGAAGGTAGCGACAGTCAAATTGTGCTCATAGAATGGGTTGAACTTGACCAAGTAGCCATTAAAAGGAGTTTTGAAGACCGGCATGTTTTTCTCAAGGGAAGGAGAATTTGGGGGTGAAGATCTTGATGGGCGAATGAGGGTAGATTTTCAAGTGCCTCTGCGATTTCTTATCAAAATAATAATTTCATATAATGTATTGCATATATATAAACGAAAATTCATCAACGAAGAATGTGAAATCGAGACTCGATAGATTCGAAGACTGAATCACATGAACATCACAAGCTAGAAATCTCCCTTAAGAACTGCAATAAATTCCATAAAAGTAGAAGAAAGGCTTGGGTTTGGGTTTGGGTTCATTTAAAACAAAATTCGGATCGGTTCCGTCACAATAATAATAATAATAACTAACCGTGTTGGTTTACTAGGATAATAATAAAATAATAAAATAATCAAAAGTGTGGTCCATTGACAATAAAACTAATAGATATGGGAGGAGGGTGTTAATCTACTTACGGGGTGCATTTAACGGGTGGTCCTAGGCAATTAAGCATTTAAGGTGTGGTCAAGTGCAATTGACCCCTTTTAACGGGTTGTTTCCGGCAATTAACCAACAATTATATGCTCTCCTTTATTATTTTAGCTAATTAGTTAATTTATTATTTTGGGAGTTAAAATATATTATCTCATTTTTAGCATTAAATAAACTATCTTCCTTGTTGGATTAACATTCTTCAAACCCTAGCTAGTAGTATAGTGGAAGATCATACTTTTTGTATTTCTTTAGCTTACAATTGAACAATATTGTGCATAAATTGCCAATAATATTCGATTATCCAACACATAATATGCTTTCAGCATTAGTTCTAGAAATCTCAACCGTGTTCTTCCTCTTTCCCTAGACATGTTCTTCACTCTTCATTCGGTTGATTCAATCACTCTAGATTACATCCGGAAATCTTCAAGAACATCCATTGCCGCCGACTTGAAGGAAGATTAAGGCTGAAGTTTTGAGTTTTCATCAACTAGATTGAATCAAGTTTGCTGATTTTTCCCTTTTTGTTTGCCAATTCGGTTTTAATATTGATTGGGCGTTCTTTGCAAGACTATGACTTTCGTTCCAAATTTGTATCCTTAATCTTCATTTCTTAAATACAACTCTTAGTTCCATAGTATTGACGAGGAATAGGAGGTTACTTGAGTTGAATAAAACCTAGATACCTAATTTCACCAAAGGCTTAGGAATTCCTTGGAGGTGGCATCAAAGATCCCGTTCGAAGATCGGACAATACATCCAAAGTCAAGGGTTCATACCCTTGGTTCACATTAATATGAATGTATACCTCTCTTGCCTTTAATTTTGTAGCTATTTGAGGCTACCTTGATCTTAAGAGAAACATCCACCCACATCCAAGATATGAAAAGAAGAATGATGCCTCATTATGTTGTCTGCAATTTTCACTATGATCAACAAGGAAGGCATCGATGTTATATCTCTCTCAAATAAAAAAAAAAGCCCCAAAAGATTCAAATGACTCCCACCAAAGATTCATTGATATGAAAAGAAGAATGATGCCTCCTGGTGCTAAAACTACGAACGAACCTCCGATAGAATCCGGCAAGTGCTAGGAGAAGCCCGCCCCCGAGCAACATGGTTCCCGCAACACACCACCTACCCCTTAGTCTACCTTCATCATCATCGATGATTAAAATCAATTGGGGTTATTGCATCCCCAAAGTGGAGTGATTCTAAACCTTCTAAATTAATGTTTAATAGCTTAGAGTTGCAACTATTAGGATCTAAAATGTGACGAACATGAAATAGATGAAAAATAATTATTTGCATTGAATGATATTATTGAGTGTGATGTGCATATGCATGATATGAATGACCTCGATCGAAACCTTCTACTTTAATGCTTAATCACTTAGGAGTTCCATAAGCGTCATTTACCGGTACGCGATTGTACACTAAGTTTTCATTGCTTGCCCTAAACTGCAAAAAGAGCGAATATGGTTTAACGGATGAACAATAAAAAGCAACGCAAAATGAACGAGGATTTATTGATGTAAAACGGAAAATGACAAACAGTGCGATCATGCGCCTACAAATGAAATATAAACAAGTTGATTTACATATAGTTCATGCACCTTCGAATAGAACATGTAGAACATAATGATAATACAAGGCGCAAGATCATGCACTCAAGGTTTACCATCGTGCAACTACGAATGGTATGCACAGATCATAGTCAAATCAGTGTCGTTGAGCTTAAGTCTAAGGCTAAGAGGCTCTACACCACGAGAGGAGCTTCTATGCACAACACTACGAATAATGTGCACAAAGCATAGGTAAATCACCAACGTTGAGCTTAAGTTTAAAGCTAAGAGGTTCACCGGCACGGAGAGGAGCTTCCATGTACAATAGGCGAAGTTCAGTTATGTTCTCAAAAGTGATAGATCTTCTTCTTACTTCCATACTTTTATGTAGGCCAATAGACGGAGGGACTTTATTTCTTCGCTTGACTTGACTGATGGCACATCCACGGCCTCTTTAGTGGGAGTGATCTGGGAATTTGTGTCTTTCTTTCAAGGACTTTTCGGGACAAAGCAATAGGTGAAGGACGCACCGAGGGGCTGGTTCGTGTTGTGGTTCATTGGTGATCTGAATGCCCCGAATCCTAATGGGTTCTCTTCTACGTTCTTCAAGGCCACTTAGGAGACGACAAGAAGTGAGGTCTGCACAATTGTTTGCGAGTTCTTCGTCAATGTGAAGTTATTGTGGGGCGTGAACCCTATCATGGTTTCACTCATTGCAAAAGTAAAGGTGAATTCCGGTATGGAGCAGTTAAGGTCAATGTCGTGCTGCAATGTGATCTACAAGGTCATCACCAAGCTGGAGGTGAACATATTGGGTTCGTGTCTTGGTTATCTCATAGACTCATCTCAATCTACTTTCGTTTTAGGGAAGTTGATGGCGGGTGATGTATTTCTCGTCCAAGAGTTGTTGAGGAGGTAGAACATGAGGAAGGATACCAAGCGTTGCATCGTGAAGATTGACCTCAACCAGGCCTATGATACGATTTGTCATGTTGGAGTTGCAGTTTCCAATCGGGTTCAATGATTGGATAATGGATTGTAACTACGGTGTCGTACTCGATCTGGGTTAACAAGACTTCACATGGGTTCTCCGAGTGTGCTTAGGCAGGGATGTCCAATGTCGCCGCTCATGTTTTTCGTTTGCATGAAGTTCCTAGAGGATGATCTAGGCCAAGACCAGCACATTAGAGTTCAAATTTCACCAGCATTGTAAGGAGCTTCGGATTTCGCACCTGATGTTCGTTGATGATGTGGTTTTATTCTATAGAGGTGATAAAGTGTTGATTGATATACAAACGGAGTGTCTCTATCGGTTTAGGAGGATTTCGGAACTAGTTGTGAGTATCCTTTATTTTCCTAGTGTCAGTACCGAAAGATGAGGCTTCTGAGCTAGAGTTGGTGCAACTTTTAGGGTTTGATGTGGGTGAGTTTTCCATTCAGGTACCTAGAGATTCCGATTGCACCTCATGCATTATGTGCTACAGACTATTGTCCCTCATCGATAGGATTGGGAGGCATATCTACTCATGGAACATGAGGAAGCTCTCGTTTACTAACCATCTAGAGTTGATCACAGTGGTGTTACAAGGTATTCAGAGCTTTTGTTTGTCACTTTTGGCCGTTCCCCTTTGGTGTTAGACAAATTGATCGGCTCGTGTAGGCAGATTTTGGGAGTTGGTAGCAGTTGCTTGGTCCAAAGTTTGCATGCCTATGATGGAGGGTGTTTTATGTCTTCTCAACCTCGAGTCGTTGAATTCGGTATTTATTTGCAATTACTACTGGCACATTCATGCTCAGAGAGATAGCATTTGAGTGAGGTGGATCCATCACAAGTACTTACATGGGCTTATAGGTGTTGGAGCATGAGTATTGGATGGGTCAGACGAGATTCGCCATGGGTAAAGGCAATGTTAGGTGCTAGGGATGAGGTTGTTACTTTTGCGAATCAGTCGCTGGAGAAGGTGTTTAAGTCTTGTTACCTTAGCTTTAAAAAGCACGTCTGAGACGCGGAAAGGCGCGAGGTGTAAGGTGTTGCGCCTCGAGCGGATCTTGTAGGATCATAAGACTTATTCAATGGGGTTGTTTTTATAGGCTTATAGGGCCGTTTCCCCCTAGGACGAACGATGTTGCCTTTATTTACTTCTTGAAACTCTTTTGGCCCTTTATTTCCCATCTCATCCTGCGGAAAAAGTAACTCAGCACAGCAACATCTTTTTTTGTACATTTTTGTACAACCCCTCTTCTTTGGTTCATTCACTTCTTCTCAGCTCGTTTGTGCAGCCCTCTTCTTCCTCTGGTTCGTTTTTGAATCCCTTTTCTTCTTTATTTCTCTTATTCCTCTAGTTCGAGTGATTTGTTTCTACAACCATTCTTATTTTTCTAGTTCGTTTTTGTAGACCCTTGTTCTCTATTTTTGCTATATTTTATTTTCTTATTATGTTTATTTGTAGGTATGTGAGTTTCTTTTTGAATTTTTTGTATTAGAATAGTTTGTTGTGAATATGTTTAGTCATCAAGCTGTTTAGCCTCACATGCAGTGTTACTAGTTGTGAGAGGAATTGGGGTGTTTTTCAGCCGGTAAGTAGCTACTAAATATCAATTCACCATACTTCCCGTAATATTTTATTGCAAACATTAACAAACTAACATCACATCGGGTGTTTTCCAGCTTCATACTGAGAAGAGAAATAGATTGTAATCAATTGAATGATTTGGTGTTTGTGAAATATAATCGTGCTTTGGTATGACGATACAAAAGGGCCGACATCATAGATCCTATTATGTTTGATGGGATCGATGAAAGTAATGAGTGGTTGATGGAGATAATGAAAAACTCTTTGTTTTTTGTTGATGATGATAATGGTCTAACTTGGGGTGCAATAGAGTTGTTGGAGCCCATTAGCCTCCTATATAATCAGAAGATTAGTATTGAGGAACGATAACACATGTAATCTGTAGAAATTCCACTCACAAATCATCTCCTAGAGTTGTATTGGATTATGAAGATGAATGGAAGAGGATATTAGGAGAGATGAACTGGATGATGAAGATGTTGATCAAGAGCTTCAATATTAGTATTTAGGTTGAAAGCTTTAAGAAGCGGAAACTATGTCTTTTCTTTGCATTTTTGAATTATTTTTCTTTTCTTGTAATCCGACTATGTCGCTTCTCTTTTGGTCTTTCCATGCCTTTATCTTGAAGCATTTTTAGATTATATTTTATTGTGTTTTTATTAGTTATTGCCATTGGAGAGATTTTGGGTGGTCGGGACTTATAACATGTTCAAGGAGCATAGGGAGCAGGTGGAGTGGTACACAGTGTAGTAGGAATCAGATAAGACACTCAAGCACTTCTTTATTTTGTAGATGGTGATCCGTGGTTGGTTGTCCATCGGGGACTGATTTTACTTCCTTGAAATTGACATGATGTGTCATTGGTATAGAAGAGGGAGGGAGGGAGGGAGGGAGGGAGGGAGAGAGAGAGTCTCGTGATCAGTTGTCCTTGATTATACGTATGTGCGGAGGTTTGAAGGCATGTATGTGAGGGTTTTTGTGTGTCTAGTGACATCACCTCATATTTGGTTGATTCACACTATGTCTGCCAAGAGCTGGTCGAGCAAGTTTACTACCTTTGACATGTTGTAATTGCGTTGGTTTTTTACCGCAACTGAATTTCGATTGATGTACTTGTCAGATCGATCAAGTCCCATGTCTATAATTTGCTGCATAAGGTCTTCATGTCTAGAGTCAGCAAAGGATTACTTCTTAGTGTATGCACATTATTATTGAGTTATATTCTACTTTGTGTTTTGATGTACCTTTGATGTATGTTTGTATCAAGTTTGGTCCTCGTCTGCTGATGACTTTGCCGAAGGTGGACAGACCTTACGAGTGGTACTAATTCCGATGAATGTATTTGTTATTTTAGGTTAGTTGGTATGTTCAGAGTGCATGCCTCCAGGAATTAAGAGTTTGATCATCTGGGTCATGCCTATCATGGTCTTTTACATATACATTGTTATGTGAGGGTAATTGGGCTTCGAACAAGCCTAGTTATACTTCTTTATATTTTTACGAATTTAACTTTAACCAACCATTGTTGATTTGTTTGGATGAAGCATCTCTTAAGTGTTCTCATTCCTTAGCGCAAAATGGTTCTCACTGACGGTGGTCATCAGTAACGATGGAGATTAGCGTCAGATCATGTATCATTATAGGTTGTTATGCCATAAATGATGGCATGATAAAAAGAAATATAATTCCAAGTGAAATGATTTGCAAAGATTTGCACATACGATGACAACAATGTATAACAATAGGTTGTTTAGCATTGGAGTGGATAACGGAATAAGGCATGTGAACCTTACTTACATGGATAGTAACTTCAAAGATGTATATTCCTTTTCACATGGTACAATCGGACAATGTCGCTCTCTTTGAACTAGATACACTGTGGCCCATTTAGTGAAACTCCTAAAATCAATTTCTCCTTACACATTGACAAGAGGATTCGAATTTTTAGAAAATTGTTTAGATATCGTGCTTTTGTACATAGAAAATTATAGTGGCAATGCTAAAGCCAATAAGCAGTATAGAGTATTAATAAGGATTTATATCAACCTTGTTTTTTAGATCCTTTTTAGGTAAAAAGATAATAACTTGACCAATAACAGGATGGGTGTTCTCCAGGAGACATTTATGAAAAATTGGTATTGGGAGGGTATCCCCAAATTGGGCCACAACTTATGATGTAGAGCAGCAAAGCGATTGAACCGAAAGCTACTTATAACCTTTGGAAAAAATAATAATAACAGGATGCACGCAATTTATTAGGCGAGTAAAATTGCATGTTTTTCTTTAGTGTCTTATATGTTATTTTAAAATAGGTGTGCTTAAATTCCTAATGTGAGTTTATTGTTAAGTAATGTTGGACGGAACTCATAAAGACGCTCCATGCTAAGTAGATAACCTAGATTGTAAGAAACTAGGAGTTACGTAACTCATCCGAGCAAGGCCAGGTGGATGAAAAAGATGGTGGTACGGACACATTCAATAAGCCTAAAGGCTTTGATTCGAGTCTAAATCTGAAGTGTACACAGTTGTTCTCCAAGCTTCCTTCTTGTGTACTTCCTCCGACGAAAAACTTTCAACTCTCCGTTCTCCGAAGTCTGACTCGCTCTCCTTTCCCTTGAGGAACTTGTTGCCTACAAATCTACTTGTTGTACTTTTGTGTGTTACTTTTTGTGTGTTACTTTGAATGTTTCTTTTGTTCTTGCTTTCATGGCGGTATGTCCGTCTGTCGATTTTTTTCGGCATTTCGATCTATTAAGACGGTGTCGTCTAGTGCATTGAAATACTTTCCTTTATCAGAAACAAAAATTAAACAAAAAAAAAAAAACGGATCAGGTTGGACACAAACAACAAGCAAGGTCAGGCACATGGAAAAGATGGTAAGGGCACAATCAATAATCCCGATTGGACAAAAAGAGGAACCCTAGTCGAGAACAAACCAACATGGCTCGGATGATTCTCAAACCCTCGGGAAGAGATAGGTAATATGAATCACTGTTCATCCCTCGACAACTTCCCAAGTTGTCATTCTCATCCTCGACATCTTCCCAAGTTGTCATTATCATCCTCGACATCTTGGAAAATTTCCATGTATTTAATCCATATTGTGCAGCTGCATTCACGAGTTAGAGATGTAAACTAATACAACCAAGTGTGCGCAGCATTGTAGTTACTAAGAATCACGCAGTTGCTAGAAAGATTATGCCGTCGTTGTTGCACCGATAAACCTCACAAATATAGCTCAGAAGCTTGAATAGAAGGAAGATGATTTGGTTAGGGGATGAGTAGTGGTACCCAAACCACTTTGTTCTCACCAAAGTTGAATGTTGACACCGTCACAAAACTCTTCCAAGTGTGAGAGGGAAGAGGATGGAGTCAAAATGGCAATGACTGCCATTTCACACAACTCCAGGGAAGCTTCAAAATTTAGGGGTACCTAGAAGCAACTCATGGTATATGCATCACATTAATGCATTTGCTATGAATATTCCCGATAATCTCTTAATATAATACCGAGTGATCTTACACTTTCCTAAACTTAGAAGGCCAAGACCATAACTCCTCATGCCTTTTACCAAAACACTGAAATTTACTACTACTACACACAAAATAAGATCCAAACTTTAGCAAAGATGCTTACCATGATGAAACCATTTCGGGTTTGAAAACTTTTCTTCAGGCTGTTTTCCTATTACGTCAAAAAGTCATGCCGGCTACTTTGTGCAATTCCAGATTCAGCTGAAGGCTCTGGTTCTGGAATTTATATACTGTTCAGGAGAAGAGAAACTCAAATGTTATGAAATGCTAAAACAACAATTTTGATGTCGTATGCCATGCATACCGTTGGATAATTCCGAGCTAATTTCACTTTCCAAGCAGTAGCTCAAAATCTTCTTTTGAGGTTGCCTTTGAGCTTATTTAACTCCTCCGCATGCTTCTGAAGAATACAGGAATACAGTTGAATATAAACATCTTTTGATGAATGTAGTATGAGGGCCAAATGATCAATGGCTTTGGCATATGTACACATTACACACCTTAGATACATTCTTCCACATGAACTCTGACCGCTCCTGGAGTACACGCCATTCCATGGCCATATCATATTCCAAAGTGTTGGGCTGAGAAGAATGAGAAGTAGATACTGCGTCTCTCTGGAATAACACGTTTTTGATATCAAAAGAAAACATAATATTTCCACATGGAAGTCTTGCATTTAAGGGGATGTACTTATAAAGAAAGGTTCCGTGAGGAGCTGTATTTTCATGAAAGAAGTGAAGAGCATAAAAACTTCAAAATTTTACAACTACAAGCCGTCAAACATGCACAATTTTTAAAAGTGGGTTTTTTTTATACAAATTTTGCACTTAACAAAAAAGCAAAAGTGCATTTTTTTTTTTTTACCAACGTATGCATATTCCATATTTGTAAAATGTGCACTTTTAATGTACAATCTATGCACGCAAATATAAAATCATGCACTTTGCTCCTCACTTTTCATGATAAGAAAGCTTCTCACTTAATCCTTTCTGTATACCAGCATGTACAAAACCAAAAAGAGAGAATATAACCTTATCCCTTTGCATGCGGAATTTAAGTTTATCAATAGAATAATGACCAGGGAATGAAGACGATTTCCCAGGAAAGTGTGCGATTCCAACACGCCCAAGAAGTGGCCTGGAACATAGCAGCAACATCAGTATACACCCCATAAATTTTTGTCAAGTCATTGAGCTTTTTGAAATGAAGAATTCATGTTGCCTATTGAAATTCATTTTGCCACATCTTCTGCGGCATATGTTCACTCCATGTAAAAATTATATATATAAAATGCACGTATATCCTGATTCATCACAGATATGGCTGGATAGTTTATCATCATGAACCCATTCAACAGTAGATATTGTAACAGAGACCTTCCGTTTGAAAGCATTAAGCAGCCGTCTTCCAACTCCCGCAAAACCCTTGTTGCAGCCTGCTTGGTTTTGAAGATAACAAATGCTTGGCCTACAATGCAGAATACGTAAACAGAGCATGGAAAGTTACATCGATACTTCTATTAAACCACAGGGTAGATACAGAAGCTGTTCCAAGTGAATCACTCTGCTTCATACCAGAATGCAGGCTTGGTCTAGCTACACATGGCAACACCTTTGCTGTACAATTTTCATGGAAACCATGCCAGACTATATCCTGAAATAAAACATAGAAGCTTAAAAAAAGGTTTCTCGGAGGGAACAAAACATGCAGTCAGTAATGATCTTTGAGATGAAACATGACCAAGCTACTTCAAGGTAAAGTTGCCCACAGGGATGGAAAGAGAAATCTAATATGAAGAAAAAAAGTTCAGATGCATCAAGCACCACATGAACTACTAGCTAGACAATCACGAATTTATTATATAAAAAAAACATACGTATAAGAATATCAGGACTACAGGCAGCAAATGTATCTCTTTTTAAAAATAGCTTGGGATGCATTTAACAGTTGAGAAACCATGTCATAGCAGCTGCTAATCAAGAGCAACTATAAACTTAGAATTTCAACAACCTGCCTACAATAGCCTAATCTAACCAGTAAAAATATAATAAAATGGCAGTAAAATAGCACGCTCTTTGTGCCACTTTGCCATCTCTATCTAGTTGCAGGGCATTGATGCTTTTACTGAAGGCAAAACTCTAGGATTCTCGGAATAGTACTCGCATTACCTCAGTTTGGTAAGATGCATAAATATTCTCAAGCAAAGTAAGATTTAGAACTCCGTTTACTTATAAGTTTAATCCGACTTTTAGAAACGAGCCATTTTCAGTCGGGTAAAAAGAAATAAATCAGGTCCCAATACAAATATGGACCAATCAGATGACCCCAGTGTTCATACAGCAACATCAACAAGAAGAGAGAAATAATAATATAGATGTAAAGTTAATTTGCTACCTCAACTTCTGATGATGTGTACGTAGGATCCAAGTTTTGAAGCAGGACTAGTGTTTCTTCCTTTTGTGCAGTCTTCATTATCT
This sequence comes from Fagopyrum esculentum, assembly GCA_033239045.1. NCBI lineage: Eukaryota > Viridiplantae > Streptophyta > Magnoliopsida > Caryophyllales > Polygonaceae > Fagopyrum > Fagopyrum esculentum. The sequence continues at coordinate 2,302,278 of BSUD01000008.1, read as the reverse complement.
CCTCCCAAGACTGCCAATAATATTTTTGTAATGGAAAGTTCATCAGCAACACATACATAAAAACAACATAGCATTCAGAAAAAAGCAACAATAGCAGAACTAGCAAGGTGAGTCATAATATGTATAACAGCCTAATCTTCATTTACACTAGCTTACGAGGAACATTAATAAATGGAATTATATATTTAATGAAGATAAGAGCAAATAAAAGACCTAGGCAGAACTTAATAGGACACACAAAAAAACTAGAAGTATACTGAACTTGAAATGGGAAAGAAAAATTTAGAAGATATACTCACACTATCATCAGTAAACCATTTAGAGCTATCCTGCAGCCACGGGAAAGAAAATAGAATATTTGTCAGAAATGAAAATTGTACCACAAAGTATTGCGACAAGAAGCAGTAAATAAGCATAATGTTCAACGATAAACAAATATTGAAGCTGTGAAATTATAACAATTACAAACAAGACCTTATGCAAACCACTGTAATTTCTCCAAAACTCCAATCACCATACAGCTAATTCATATCCTTGTCAAACCAGAAGCTAAATAAACTAGTTTTATTAGTTTTCCATTGAAAACAACACATTTATTTCCAATTAACTTGTTTACAGCAGTGGAATTTTCAAAACTACAGGAGAACAGGAAAAATCAAACAAGAGAAATGATGTAAGAAAAGGAAGAGCCAATTACTCGAAAATTATCCAAAGTCAAATCCAACATTTTCATCTCTTAAAAGTGATTTTTTTAAACCTAATGACATGAGGCATAAGAAAGTCTTAAAATAAAATCATTACAGATGCAAAGAAAAACAAAAAGAAATAGTTATGACGAGATTCATAAAAAAATATGTTGTCTTTCAAAAGCATAGTATGCACCAAATCAAAATTAAATTAAATTTAAAAAAAAAAAGAAGCAAAAAGACCTCGGATATAGCATTCAAACTGAAAGTGAACTAATAGATAAACTACGTCAGCCTAGGGCCTATAATAATTGAAGTATAAGCATCAAATGGGAACATTAGAGTGAGGGATGTAAAAATGCATATTGCTTATTAATGTAAATGATACAAGGTGAAGTACAGATGCAATATAATAAGTATGGTATCATTGTGGCGTATGTTCAAGCTTGTATTATTGACCAAAACACATACAAGGTAGTTCTGCAATTTATGATAATCTATCCGCCCAAACAGATGCAATTTAGTTCTCACATCACCAAAAAAAGAAAAGACTACACAATCATCCCCACCATCGGTTCTATAGGGATGTAAACACCTTATCTACTGAGAGATGTATTTTTCTCGTTTCTCATCTTATGGTGCACGGTAACAAATCCTTGAGTGTGCTCGTGAGTATTCAAAAGTTTTACCTCTATCGGTATACATACACCATGTATTGCATGGATGCCTTGGTCACATCCCATTTTCAAATGCAAGGATAATGTCGCAGCATTAGAACATAAATGGCACCAGATGAGACCGGGAAGTGAAAGATCCATACAACTTAAGGTAGACAGGTAGACCTGACCGACGGGTCTTCGGGTTCGGATAAATTATGAGTAGTCATTTCGGGTCAAAAGCTTACCCGATCAAAATGGGTAAGGTCGTCTGTGCATGTTTGATCCCTTAAATTTTATATTTATCCATTCCTTATACAAAAACAAATGTAGTTGTCGTAATCGTTTTTGTCCACTTACTCGTTTTTCAATCAGATTATGATTAGCAAGCTATGTAGCATAGAAAACGGACACAAAATAAACGGGAAAGCGGCAATCCTATAGCATTACTAACGGTAACTTATGGAAACGGCAAACGGACACTGCAAAAATTGGGAAACCGACGCGTGATTAAGGGTCAGCTAGGGGTTTCGTGCTTCAAACTTCACAAGCTATGATTTTTTTTATTTTTGTTTGCACAATTATGACTTGCAAGTTGCAAAATCCAAAACTAACCGGTATTAGGATGCCTTACTAAATAGCAGATACTACTAATAAGAAAAAATTAGGAATTATATGATGGCAAAGGGAAGAACAACCACCACAAGGACTAGCAAACAAAAAATTAAGCATTAGAAACAACACTAGGATTCCATGAGTAAATTTTTACAAAATTAATGATATAATATGTTAAAATAATTCAAAATTTATTAATTAATAGTTATGGATAATAAAACGAATATTATTAATTTATGTTTAAATTAATAAAATATTATCAAAATTCAAGTTAAAATAATAAAATACAATTTACCTTATATAAAAATAAGAAAAATATTATTAAAATTGTTGAAATAACAAGATAATATTCATTTAAATCATGAACAATACTTTAAAACTTTTAATTGGAATATAAATATATAAATACAGAAGTTACAATTTACTTGTACAGTCAGGAACCTTTGGCCACAAGGTCGAGCATATTAGGTCACTTATTATGGGGTTGAACTCGGGTTGGGTCAATTCAAGTAACGCCCAAAATTATTACAATTTACTTGTACGATCGAGAACCTTTGGCCACAAGGTCGAGCATGTTCGGTCACTTATTATGGGGTTGAACTCGGGTTGGGTCAATTCAAGTTAGGCCCAAAATGGTTCAGGTCTAGGACGGGATGGTTTCTCGGGTAAGGTCAATTGTCCAGTCTACGGACAAGACATGGGCATAAGTATGAAATATATATTTGTGTTAAATGTCTTCATAAAAAGGTTTTATAAATGTCAACCAAACTAATTTTAATCATAAAACCAAACACAAAACAACTAAGTTGCAAATCATTATAGCACTACACACAAATAACGTATAACAAGCCAAACAAGGAGGAGATAAGAAAGATGTCGAAGGATGAATGATTTAGAGGATGGGAGGTGAGTGAGACTCAAAAGGTAGATGTTTCACTATTCTATGATTATCTAAGAGATGAGATATAGAGATGGGGAAGGAGTGCATGATGTACTAATATTGCCTACTATCTTAATCGAAACATGTAAGGTATCATTTAACCACATGTTTCGGTTAACAATCCACAAAGAAAGGATCCATTCTAGTTGCCCAATAAGAATATAGCAATAGCATAAGGTACGTCTATTCATATCACATGTGCCAAAGTCTCGTAAAGTTACCTCACTAGTTGGCTTGGCTAACCAATAAAAACCTTGGCCGAGAACTAAGGGCAATAGCTTATCGATTAGTTGGACCGAGATTGGCGAAAGGAAGCATAGATAGATGATGTATGTTCACTTTGGCATGGAATAGATCATAAAGATGAAGGAAGATAAGACGATGAGTAGCAAGGAGAGACCAGAGCAATGATGAATAGCCCATCAAAGTGAGAATAAAATAGAATTTTTAGTAACATATTAGGTAGGTAATCAATTGATTGACAACTTACTTCCCTAGTAATAATATCCAAAGCAAAATCTTCTTTGCTTCTTTAGTATGTCCAAATAGAAAAAAAAAAAAGCTTCACCCTCATAATTTCATTTCCCTTTTCCTATTGATACAAATGAAGCATTGGCACCTTAAAACATCCACCTCCAAGCACTCTTTACTTATTTGGTATGCCAAAGAAATCAACCTTTTCCTACCGATACAAATGAAGCATTGACACCTCACAACATTCACCTCCAAGCACTCTTTACTTGTATGGTATGCCAAAGAAATAAAAGTTTTGACCCTAAAACTTCATTTTCCTTTTCCTACCCGTACCATCGAAGCATCAAAACATTCACCTCCGAATTACTCTTTAAGTCCATGAAATTTTAACAATCGGCACAAAATCATGAGCGCAACACAATCTTAATGTTCTAATATAAAAAATGCATATATTGGAACATAAGGAGGGTGAGCTGGCCAAATACTAGTTATGCTTACCCGCAATTGCTAGGGCTACATAATCAAGTTTGTTCTCGCATATTTTTTTCTAACTTAAGTGTAAAAGCTTAAGATTGAGTTAGTTTGCTCAATCATAATATTAGTCATGGGCTCAACTTATAAGGTCATGATAGATTCAAGCACGATGGCAATACAAAAGGTAAAATTTGTATTATCAATCACTTGGAATAATTTTTTTATTCGTTGCAAGTGGATTGACTTATGCCCAAGCTTGTTGTAAGAGGAAGATCAAGAACTACATAAGACTTGAATGACAAAGCAAAGCAAGGAAACATTCAAGTCAAAATAAACAACCTAACATAATCTATCATCGAAAAGACAAGAGGAACGATGGGACAACTTTGACAAGGAAAAGATTCAATAGGACTTACAACTTCGGGTCTTCGAGTTACTTCCACTAAACGTCCAAAAACCTTTGCATCCTTCTTCTTGATTTGTTTAGAAGGAGCTACATTGGACTTGTCATCGGGAACCTTTTGTATTTTCTCGCCAACAATCATCTTTTGAGAAACGCAAGCTTTTGCGCCATCGGAATCTTTGGCACCTCCCTTGAAATTATTATCACCCGCAAGAGCGTTGGGAAGTGGAGCTTTGATTTTACAACTTGAAGAATCAAAAGCTATACTCGGAGTGCTACTACCTGCGGGCCCAGCAGACTTGAGTTTCTTAGATGCACGATCATCCAAAATTTTATCAGGGGATTTGGGTGGGCTCTTCAATTTAGAGGGGCCGTGAGAATCCTTACTATGTTCATATGGTAACTTCTGCGTGCTAGTCCCTGCAGGCCCAGCAGGCTTAAGTTTCTGAGATGGGCGATCATCCAAAAAGTTATCAGGAGATTTGGGTGGGCTCTTCACTTTAGAGGGGCCGTGAGAATCCTTATTATGTTCATATGGTGCCTTCTGCGTGCTAGTCCCTGCAGGCCCAGCAAGCTTAAGTTTCTTAGATGGGCGATCATCCAAAAAGTTATCAGGAGATTTGGCTGGGTTCTTCACTTGAGAGGGGTCATGAGAATCCTTATTATGTTCATGTGGTGACTTCTCATTCGAAATAATAGCAGATTTTGGCAACTGTTTGATCTTGCCCGTATCAGAAGTCGCCGCTAGCTTCAATGTACTCCTACTACAGTCATCAGACTTGAGTTTCTTAGACGGCTGGCCATCCAAAGATCCAAGACCAGCCATATTTCCACCACAAACACCATTCTTGTCAGTGGGATCAACTTTACCCGCATATGCTTCATCAGAATTAGACACACGAGGGCGTTTCCTTGTGTCCAATGAATATTCTGCAGCTGTCCGCTCCACTGGTACTACACCTGAATTTGAATCAGGCTCTATGGTTTTGCAAGTATCTTTCTTCTCCAAAACTATTCCTTTCTCACCACTGGCAACAGAATTGTCCCTATGGCCTTTTCTACTCGACTCAATGCTCAATTCATTAGAGATTTGAGATTTGTTTTTGTTCAATAATAATTTAACTGTAACAGATTAAGAAGATAAATAGAACATAAGTTTTGGCAAACATCTAACAAGAGAGGAATAGAATTGCATTTCAAGGTTTATGAGCACACACCCTGAATGGAAGAGATTATTTCTCCTAGCTCCTCTGAAATGGTGAAATTGCCAACATTGAAAGTCCGGTAGAAGACAAAGTCGGCCATGTTGAGTTCTTCCGGTGAAGGTTCCTGATTTCTTTCATCCTTTGAAATGCAAATGACATTACATTTTCCCGCAATAGCAAACTGAATTGAAATGAGAAAAAGTCAACACCATGATTCAAATGGAGCACAAGCTAGAAAAAGCTTGGACAACATGCTCAACTTTGCTAGAAACAATGGAAGTCAAAAAATAGCAGAGCATCCTCATAGCTCTAAAGTACTGTACACTAAATTGGTTCTTCAACTTAAAAAAAATTTTCCAAACTAGTAAAAGTTTTTCCGTGAAACAATTGCTAGACAAAAGTTGCTTGAATGTTCATTCAGATCTAAAAGAGTAGACACGCATCCTTAAGCAGATCAACACTCATGGATTGCACATGTAGTATGCACTTCTTCAATAAACGATACTTGGTATGAAAAATCTCAATATTTTATTGAATTTGTGAGAAATTAATTACGGATACTGGCCTTCATAACTCACCAACTCAGTCTAAGACAATGACATGTTCCTTAAAAATGATTGCATCTTTGCATGAGAATAGAATATATATACTGTACATATTGTAGATCATTATGGACACTAAATGATAGCGCAAAGTAGAAGTAGCTATATGCAAATGTAACATCCATACAATTGCTAGCGAGGAGCACTTTCAAACAACACTTTATCACACTAAACTAGAGCACCAAGCGAAATATCTACGGCAAGCTTTAAGTACAAACACTAAATTGAGGCACTAAATAACCAAGTATTATTTCAGTTAGACCCTTGAATTGATCATATATTAGCCTATGCCCCTCCACCACTAGAAAAACTAATTACTAACCAAGCTTGAATGAGTGTTTTTTATTTGCATAACATAAGGAATCCATATGGTACATAATGCTAACCACCAATATTGAAAGCCAGCTTCCACGTGGGGAAGCCCAAAACCATTGATCTATTGATCACCAACCAACATTCCGATAATAACATAATCCATGTCATAAAAAGAGATTATTGACAGTAATAATGGCAGTCTATATTGTACGAACACCAAAAGCTATACTTCGTGTCCTCTAAGAAGAAGTACAAATATACTATCTCTTGGGTTTTTTTCTGCATTCCAGCCTTGTCCCATCTTTGCAAATCAACAGCTAACTACCATAGGGATGGTGGTTCTATTATCTAACATGTTTTGCAGACTAATCTATATGTTCCAGTTGCATAAAGGAACTATACACTCCTAGTTATCTCAAAAGTCTGCTCCAAACTATTGTTTCTTCAGTTGACAACCTTGTTACTGACCCACTAGCTCTTACTATTCCAATAATGCAATCTCCACCTCCCACCCTCTCATAGCTTAGTATTTCCAGCTTGAAATACAATAGCATTGCACCAGAAAGTTAGATAATGACCTGTCATAAAAAGGCCTGGGGTCAAACGTAATCACGACCACTACTTGCCGGTAGGAGAGTGACACTTCACCTCCCAACTTCTCATTGGTTAACTATTTCCATCTTGAAACACAGTAGCATTGCCACCCGAAAGTCACATCATGAACTGTCATTAGAAGGTCTGGGGTCAAACCTAATCACAAGTACTTGCCAGCATGTGGATTGCTGACAACTAATACTGATGAACTAATATACAATTCGAACAAGCAGTCAATCAAGAGATCCTTTGGCCTCCAAAAGTACATGACACAACTCTCCACGCCATCCTCTTTCTCCATTTGAAAGAGCAGGAGCATCAAGTGATCACCTAAGTAACTCAATTTCACAAACAACTCGTTCCAAATTATTATGATGTGACAATTTTTTTAAAACCACAGCGACTAAACAAGACCGTAATTCCAACTACCAACAATCACAAGCACCTTAAACTCCACATGCTCCGGTAAGTTATAAAAGTCTCCTCTTGCAAACTTGAAGACTCTAAGAATGAATGAAGCCACGTAGAATTATGAAACACATGTTTTCAATCAAGAGCTGCAAAAGAAGTCACAGTATATATTGAATTACATGTTTAGATGTAATTTTCCTCCAATTAGAAGATCACTTCTTATCAAATATCAAAATATGATGATATCATCAAAACGATAGGAATGAAAACATTATTTACATAGTAGCCAATGCATTCAACTAGATAATTGACTTACACTTCAAAATAGTAGCCACTTGAAATTTTAAGCAGTAAAAATCAGAATATAAATTAATAATCCCATAAAATGATTAATAAATGAGAGAAAGATACAAACTAAAATATGCCAGAGAAAGTTTTACCAAAGGATTAACATTGTCCAAGCCACTGCCAACACCAGCTCCGAGGAAAAGCTCATTCTTCAAAGTTTGAATATCCCCAAGGTAATTTAAGATCTCGGAAGGGCGAAAAAACCAGAGAATCTTCACTTTCTTAGCCTTATTTGGAAGCTCCCATATTTTTATAATCTTCCCAATAAATGGATCTGATTCACCATCTTTGAAAAGATATACGGAGTCGTAGAGCCAATACTCTTCGCCGTCTAATGAAAATGAATCGTAGAACTGGACATCTTTCTTAATCCCACCTCGCAATCTCTTTTTGCCCCATTTAAAGCCCAAATCATCAATTTCATCCTTTTGTATCATTTTGGACGTGGCAGGCATGAGCAAGTTGCAGACTTGATGAGCCAACAGCAAATACCTGCACCATTTTTCATGAGAGTTAGACATACTTATTGAAATAGAACCTTACAAACCGTCCATTATAATAATAAACTATTATGAACTTCAAAATAACCAACAAGTCCGGACACTGCAAAGAATTCTGTTCAACGCAGATTATCAGGCAAAAAAATCCCTGCAGTGTTCAATTGAACTACAATGTTCAACCAGCAAAAGAATTCGAAGAGGAAGAAGAGTTTCAAGCATTCACACATTCACTGATTCACACATTCAAACATTCACACATTCACTGATTCATACATTCAAACATTCACACATTCACTGATTCACACATTCAACATTTCGGTTTAAACTTTTAATAATTCACACATTCACTGTTAACAGTTTCAACATTTCGGTTTGATTAAATATTCACACGAACCTGGAGTCGGGAGAAGAACCGAGGAGAATTGAAGAACTCGCAGTCGTCGTCACAGAGAATTCGGAGAAGGCGACGTCGCAGTCGCAGAAGAACGAACCTGGCTAGAGAAGAGAAACCCGACGGTGAGGAGAAACCCGATTTACAACATGGTGACTGGTGAAGAGAAGTACGAACCTGACTGGAGAACTAGCAGACGCCGTCTCGCCGGAACAGAGAAAGTCAGGAAAGCGAAGCTGGTGGGAGAACTAGTCGCCGCCTCGCTGTAGCTGTCGCCGCCTCGCTGTAGCTGTCGCCGTCTCCTCTCTTCTTCGGACCTTCTCTGGAAGTCGATACGAAAAGAACGAAAAGAATGAAAAGAACAAGCGTCGCCACCCGGGTCGATACATTACAGCCCTTAATGGCGTATTTATAAGGTATTAATATTAATATTAAAACCTATTTATACACCAAAAAAAAATATTAAAGCCTATTTCAAATGGATCTCCGGTCTCCACTAAGCATGTCGACGCGGCGGGTCCGACCCGTCGGGTTACGGGTCCGGAAAGGGTGACCTGAACCCTGGCCTGCCATATTGGTCAACCCGCTGGGTTGGTGACCAGACGGGTCACGGGTCAGACCCGATGGGTCTGGCGGGTTAGCGTTTTTTTTTTTAAGTCCGAAAATTTATTTTTAAAAAAAAAGAGAATTGACGGGTCGACCCGCCAACGGCAACCCCCAACGGCTAAAATAGTCGTTGGGTTTCAATTTTTTTTTTTTCAAAATCTGACCGTTGGCGGGTCGACCCGCCGAGTTTGCGGGTGAGGATCACCTCGACCCTTACCCACACCCGTAACCCGGTGGAACCCGGACCCGTCATGACCCGGACCCGCCAGGTCACTGACCTGCCGGGGTTTTATTCATGTAAAAGACGGTAATATCCTACATTATACATTCAATTGTGTTTTCCCTTTTCTTTTCTTTCTTTTTTTTTTATGGTCATGTTCTGTTCTTTTGCTTCAATCTAACCCCATTGCAGATGAAGAAATTGGATATGAGCAAATGGTTTGTAGTGTCGGATTTGGGCAAATCGGAAGAGTGTTGCTACTTGTTGTCCATTGACTTGAATCTAGGCAAATCGTTGAAGAGTGTCCGAGAAACCTGAAGAAACAGTTGCATGCATGCCTTGACTTGCAATTTCTTTTCTCTTTATCGACTTTGTGTGTTATTATCCTAAATTGGTCGCTTATTCATCTCAAAATTGTTCGATTCATCACTTGAAATCCTGCAAGTGTCCGTTTTTCTCTAGGTACGAATCACCAAAAATCCGTTTTTTCCTCTTCTCGATTTTTGTTTTCGCTTGCTTCTTTAATGAAGGCTTAATAAGCTTCAAAAGTTTCTATATGAAAGCACTACCTTTCTTGAATGTCCATTGATTTGGAACGAGATCTTGGAACGGGGTACTCGCGGTCCATCGATTTGGAATGAGATCTTGGATATGGGCACTCATTTGTGTTCGGATCTTCCAGATATAGAGTTTTGCATAGGTGTCCTCACTTTTTTTGTTGTTTGTTTGTACAAAAGAAGAGTAAGAAGATACTAGAGAACCGATGGGTTCAATTTTGATCTCATACAAAACAAAGAGAAAGAAGAAGATGATTAATTAGGTCATTTCAGATGGAAAGATAGAGATGGAAACAATGATTTTTCATGTCTTCGATTCCTAGCACCGATAGAGGGGAAGAGAGGTAGAAAAGAAAGCAAGTAACGATAGAGATGAATAGAGGAAGAGGACAATTACGTAATTAGATTTCTAATTTCCAAATTCCATAAAAGCTTCAAAATTCAGATTTTTGAATCCTCCTCAAAGCTCTTCAAACACACCTAAACACCGCTATCGCAATTTCCAAATCCTTAACTAAACAAAGGTACAAAACAGTGGCACCGACGACCACATGTACTATCTAGATTCACGGCTTACCTGTGAGAGTTCTGTTTGATATGGGTGCACACTCCTTTATATCTGATGCATGCGTAGATAGACTATCCTTAGTTACAGTAGATGGAGTACCATTTGTAGTAGGACTACTAGATGGGGGTAAGATTAGAGGATCCTGAGAGATTCACGACTGCCCCATTTCTTTAGGAGAGCGAGACTAGTTGGTAGACTTCCTAGTCATGCATCTAGTTCCTAGGGATGGATTGAATGACTAGACACGGAGCAATACTAGGCATTGGTAGGAGGATTGTGACTGTTATTACCGAGGAGGTTCACATAGAGATATTCCGAGGTTAGGACCTCGAAAGTCTGGCACAGTCATCAGTGTAGTGAGAGCAGTGAGGTTGATAGCGCGGGGTTGTGAGGCCTTTTAGTTTTATGCCATGAAGGAGTGTAAGAGTCCGTTGGTAGAGGAGATTCCAATAGTATGTGAGTTCGCAAAGGTGTTCAATGACGACCTACCAGGGTTACCTGCACAGAGGAGTGTTGACTTAAGCATTGAGCTAGAGCCGGACACGAGACCGATCTCAAAGGCCCCTTACCGCATGACACCGATAGAGCTGCTAGAGTTGATGAAGTAGTTGGAGGAACTCGTTGAGAAGGGCTTCATACGCCCTAGCGTTTCTCCGTGGGGCGTGCTTGTTTTTTTGTGAGGAAGAAGAATGGATCGATGAGGCCATGCATCGATTACAAAGAGCTGAATAAATGTGACTATCAAGAACAAGTACCTGTTGCCCCGCATAGATGATCTACTAGACTAGTTGCACGGAGCGTCAGTATCTCCAAGATTGATTTGAGTTCGGGTTACCACTAGTTGAGGGTGAGAGAGCAAGACATACCTAAGACGGTATTTCGGACTAGGTATGGCCACTATGAGTTCGTAGTGATGTCATCCGGGCTCACTAATGCGCCCACAGTGTTCATGGAGTTGATGAGCATGATCTTCATCAACTTCTTAGACTAGTTTGTAATGATATTCATTGATGATATTCTATTATACTATAGGAGTCGAGAGGAGCATGTTGGATACTTGAGGACAATGCTACGAGTCCTGCAGGATAGTGAGCTCTATGCAAGCTATCCAAGTGCGACTTCTGGATGTTTGAGTTGGCCTTTCTTGTCCATGTAGTGACTGTTGAGGGAATTAAGGTCGATCCGGAGAAGATCGAGTCAGTGTCTTCATGCTAACCTCCGAGGAATGTCAAGCTTGACGGGCTATTACCGACGGTTTGTGAAAGGGTTTTCAGTGATTGTCCGACCACTTACTTGCCTATTGAGGAAGACTACACGGTTTGTTTGGTCTGAGCCGTGTTAAAGGAGCTGAAGAGGAGATTGACTTCTGCTCTGATTTTAGCATATCTAAAGGGTGTAAGGGACTTTGTGGTATATAATGACGCATCCAAGTTGGGCTTGAGATGTGTCTTGATGTAGAGGGGTAAGGTCATAGCATGTGCGTCTCGTCAGCTGAACACGTATAAGGAGAACTACCTGACACACGACCTAGAGTTAGCGGCAGTAGTCCACGCTCTTAAGATCTAACGTCACTATCTCTATGGGTCGACGTGTCAGATCTTCACAAACCATAAGAGTCTGACGTACATATTCACTCAACGGGAGTTGAATAACCGCCAGAGGAGGTGGTTAGAGTTGATCAAGAATTTCGACATTGAGATTTTATACCACCCAGGGAAGGCGAATGTAGTTGCTGATGCTTTTAGTCAGAAGACGTCTCGGGAGGGTTGACTGTACATCCCCCATTACAGAGAGATTTGGCATGGCTAGAGGTTGAGATTCATTTTTCGGATTCGGACCGTCACCTATCTAATTTTGAGTTGCTACATGACCTGTTGTGGTCCATGGAGTGATGGACCGTCACCTATCTACTTTAGATTTCAATTCCCGCTTGAAGGTTCGCCTCATTGTGCTGGAATGGAACATTGTGATTTTGTTTATGTAGTTTCTATATTCAATAAATTATGATTTACATTCAATCATGTCTGGCTAATATATCTCTTATCTAAGGATTTGATGATCCCTATAATGATTTATTTATTATTGCATATATGAGTTATTGAATTGAGATTCTGAATTTGCTTCGTTTCAAAGTACTTTGTTCTCATTTTGTTATTTACCTTCAAAAGAAGTGACGTTTATAATGGGTATTAGATAAAAATGTTTATGCTAAGCCAAATGAGGTTGTTTTATTGGAATGATTGAAAAGAACTTGGTTTAAGGGATTGAATCCTACCTTTTACTTCGATGGTTTCTAATTATCATAAAAAATTCCAGTCTTTGTACATTTTTTGGCTCATATGCCGAAAGTGAGGATTTTCTTAGTCTTTTTTGGATTTCTAAAGGCTTAAAGGGTTTTCCCATACTTGATACAATTGCGAGAGCACGCTCAAGTTGTTTAACACAGTCTTTGTTTGTCTGAAGCAAATACTATACTTTATGGTTACGTGCAATATTCATATATCAACGTTCATAATATTCATATATGCGGTTTTACTTTAATTCATTATAGTGGTGATTCTTATTTTCTTCGAAAGCTCCCCTATATTATTTTCATCAACAAAAAACATTGCTTTCTCTTTTGTCTTTATTTATTTACCACACAAACAAAATTTCCCTCTTCCCTTACTATGTACTTCTTTCTTTCTACTTAGAATAATTATTGATTAGTGATTTCCAAATCAAACGTAGTTTTTGTCAATTCGACACTCGATTTACTACAACTGACCCCCTCATTCTGCAGATAGATTTTAGGGCCATCACTGTACTTTATCTTCACATCTATGAATTCACCTTTAACCTTGAAATATTGTGAAGTGTCACGTCAAAAAGTTAATTCCCACAAATCTGTCTTCCAAACAACTAAAAATATATATAAAAAGTATAATACAATTCGTACTCTAGAACATTATTTAAGCATCCCGTCCACTACGCGATTGAAGGTGTACCTTGGATGCCCTGTTTTAAATGGGCGGGTCACAAAAAAGCTTTTGAGGATGTTATTGTCAAATCTAATATTCAACGTACGCGATGGAAAGATGGTTGTCTACCCCATGAAGGTAGATCACTACTAAGCAAATCCATCTTAAATGCTAAGTCAACCTAATTATGCAAAGTTTCATGCTACCATCTTCAATTTATTACAAGCTGGACAAAATTAACAAACGATTCTTCTGGAACAAAGGAGTAAATTATCACCCACTAATTAGTTGAGACAAAGTTTGTAAACCAAAAGTTATGAGTGCAACAAGTGCTCATAAAGTGGAAGACATGAACAAAACTTAACAAATGAAGATTCTTTAGAAAATATTGACAAAGTTGTAAAATATTTGGATAAGAGATCCAAATAAATATCTAAAGGCGAACATGTTGTGGAACTATAGCCTAGAAAAAAATACTTCTTGACGACGGATAAGACTCGTGAAATTGTGAATTGACTTGGAAAAGGTTTCAGATGAAATATTGGAGAGGGTGAGACTATACAACTTTGGAAGGAAAATTGGATCTCGGAAGAACCACTTATTAAGTACGCACAAAATCAAACATGTATTTTTGTCAATGAGACGGTTTGTGTTCTAATGAACCTGGTAAGAAAATGAGATCTTAACAAAATAAATTATTTTCTTAGCACTATTTTACCACTAGATCTTACAACAAATTCAAGACTATTATCTCCAATAAAACACTATTAAAGATAGATTATACTAGGCCTAGTGCATAAAAGGCTGATTTTTTATGTCATCTATTTATACATCATATTAATTGTTAGAGTCACGCATTTCACATCTCATTTGGCATGATTTGTGTATATAAAGTGTAGAAAACAATCATATGGTAGTTTATGGTGTATACTTTAATTTATTTCGTGTTTCGGACGTTCAAGGCCAATTATGAAGCATTTCTACTAAAAGATGCGCCGAAACGCGAGGATCTTCCATGTAGATGTACAAGAGTTGTATTAGAGCATCATACCCGACTGAATATCGAAGAACCAAGTAGCACATGATTGAATTGGACATTTAGCAGATTTTTAGAGTTCAAAGATCGAAGATTTATACTTGACACGGCACTCACACGGGCAAGTTGGCCGTGTGGTGACCGTGTGGACCTTTTGTATCCTTGGATTTCTTCACAAAGTTTCCTTAGTTAGCTTGAGACGGGCATGAGCCAGCAATGACACAAGCAAGTTTCTCCTTTTATGCCCGTTTCATGATTGTGCCATCATTGTGCGACCTACACAATATTCTTTTGGGAATAACCGGATGATCCATCACTTTATGGGATTTTCTTTATCTTTTTAGGCCGGTTTTGGAATGCATAATTAGATAATTTTTATATTTTAGAAGGATCGTTTCATTGCGCTCGAACCCTAGTTTCAAAAGTTGGTTTCTTTCCCGTACAATTGCTTTCTTTGTTTTATTTTTCGATTTGAGATTTATGCAAGTTTTATACTTCTCATATTGATTTTATCTCTTTTCTATATCCGACTAAGTTTCGGATGATCTAAGAGGTCGGTTGATCTATATGATGAATTGATTTATAATTATGTATACGAATTTTTGAACGAATATCAATAGGATTTGTTTTGATCTTGGAGGGCTTATTCTTACTTATTTGTTTACATATTATGAGAAGTGGTGGTGGCTTTGAGAATTAAAATAGATATTAGTTTTTTTGCGAGAGCTTGTTGATTTTATTGGACCTTTTGAGGGACTGAGATTGAACCTAGGTTTGGAGAAAAACGTCTACCTTTATCCTTGAGGATTCCTGGCTAACATAGATTTTCCGATTTTATAACTTTTTTTGGCTTTTCGGAGAGTGTGTGGCTTGTTTTTGTCTTTAGCCTGTTTTCTATATTCTTCATGGGTTTAGCATATGCATGTTGATACTGTGAGGGCGTCTTGAGGACGGGTTTAGCACGTTCTTTATTTATTTGTGGTAAATGCTACTTTTGAGAGTTACCTACATATTTGTTGATTGAAGTTCATGATATTTATATACATATTTATGCATTAATTGATTATAGTGGTGATACCTTTTTCTTAGATGGTTTTCTCATCTTTTATTTTTTCTTTACTTTGTTTTTGGACAACCAAAAACTAATTATAAACCGATATTTTCTTCTCTACTCTCTATCTCTTCTCCTTCTTTGGCTTAACGTAATTGCATGTTGCTACATCCAATTCAGACGCAGTCCCGTGAATTCGATACTCGATATTCTACAATTGATCTCATTATACTTGCGAGTAAGGTTTTAGCCTATAACTAAAACCACGGTAATCTTGATTCATGAACAAATAGGACTTTCATTCTCTAAAATCTCATGGATTTGGGACTTGAACATCATGGAAAAATTTAGAAATTCATGTGGAAAGTGTTTTTAAAACGGTCTTCCAATAAAAGGTTATCTAGAAAAAGCAAAGGGTGACACTCCATATGCATTGTGTCCTATGTTACCCTTACGAACATGCAAAACACTTATACAGATTGGTTAAAATTGTTCAAATTTCAATTTACTTTGGATAATGTGATTGATCTTAACATTAAGAATTTTCTAGACTAACATTGATACCAAAAAGACAAAATAAAAGATGTGATCATCGAATTATATAATAAATTCGATCACTGGAGAATGAGAACACTTGTTCTTTGGTGGAATGTATGGACAACAAAGAATCAATACATTTTTAACAACAAAAAGCCTTTTGACGTCAATAATAATGTTCTACCTCCAATCGCAACATGGAAGAAAGATGCAGGAAAGACAAAAAAAGCACGCAAGATTACAACGCAAAGAGAAAATCATTCATTGAAATAAACTTGAGGAGGGTAAATTCAAAATAAATTCTGACGGATTTAGACTCATTAGTGGACAATACTCCTTTAAGTTCTTTCCGAGACATCATGAGGCTATCACTTTGGTCTTTGGTAATGGCCAATGTGGTGCCAACTATGTCATCCTTCTTTATACTTGTGCTCTCAAAAGCATGATAATAAAAACAATCAAATTTGAAATCACGAAAATTGAAATAGAAGGTGTTAACCTTAATATAGTTAACTCGATTAATTCCTAAAAAAAAAGTTAACTCGATTAACCAAATTTGGAAACCTCCTTGGAAAATCGGTCTTAATCTTTGATATCTCTTCTTTACTCATAAGTTTCGTTCATGCGTCTTGTGTTCATATTTTAAAAGAAGTAAGGTATTGTCGATAAGCTCGCCTAGATATCTCATTCAAACCTTGATGCTCTATAAATGCCTCGTGAAGTGAAACTTCTCATCCAAAAAGATGTCCTAGGACGATACATCTTGAAAAAGTGATCCTTTCAATTTCCTGACTTATCAAAAAATATGTAATTATGCCAATTATCCTATAGGTATTTTGTTTGAGCTCTCCATTGGTATAAATTTTATCTAAGTCATGCTTATTAGATCGTCCTAGAAGTGAGATCATAAACACCTTTTTATTTTCTACATTTCTCATATCATCAACACATCTTATAATAAATTCCTATTTCAACGTATCTTTATTTGGGATATTTTAATGGGCAAATTTGCTAACTAGGCTTTATTAAGAAATAGGGATACAAAGTAGGCTTTTTCATATTTTCTAACAACAAAATATACCCCAAAACCATATTTACCGTTCAAGGATAATTAATTACCATAATAATCAGGTAAATCCCCAAATTCTCTCTCTTTTCTGTTACAAGCAAAGAAACCAAATCTGGTTTCTTCTCCTCCTCTCTCGATCTCGATTCCGATCTCAAAATCCACTCTTCTCCTCTTCTCGATCTCGATTTCAGAATCCAATATTCTCCTCCTTCGATCTCGCCCTTCTCGCAAGCTTCTCTGGTATCACAATTACTTTCTCTCTTATCTCTCACAATCGACATCGATCGAGTAATCTTCTCTCGTATCAATCAATCAAACACCAGAAACGAATACAACGCAATCGATTTGGGATCCAAGACTTCAAATACCAGAATTCGCTTCGATCTAACAGGTATCTCTTTAACAATATTCTACTCTCTCTCTCTCGACATCTTCTTCAGTATTATTCTGGTATTTTGTTCACCATTGTGACATTTTAATCAGATTCTTGTATTTCTGGTATAAGGTATTGACAGATTTGATTTTGTTTTAAATTATGTTTCTAGTATGTTTCTGGTATGAATGAGTGTGTTACGATTCTGGTATTTCATGTTGCTAGTTTGTTTTCTTAATTCTGATATGAAAAAATGAGTTCTGGTATCATTAATTCTTTGGTATTTGTCGAGTTGTGCATAATTATGGTATACTTGAACGTCTGGTATACAAGATCTTCTGGTATTTATGTTCTTGTGCATAATTCTGGTTTACTTCAACGTCTGGTATACTTGAAATTCTGGTATTTGTGGTGTTGTCCATAATTCTGGTATGAATTAATAAGTTCTGGCATAATCTCCTTTGTAGTATGATAATTATCTTTCTGGTATCATTAATTCTGGTATCAATCAATGAGTTCTGGTATACTCTCTTTTGTAGTATGATAAATGTTTTTCTGGTATCATTAATACTCTGGTATTTGTGTGTTATGAATAATTCTGGTATGAATTAATGAGTTCTGGTATAATTTCTGGTATACTTTAACTTCTGGTATTTGTGGTGTTGTGCATAATTCTGGTATACTTTAATTTCTGGTATTTGTGATGTTGTGCATAATTTGGTATACTTTTAACTTCTGGTATCCTTATACTAGTTTTTTTTCTGGTATATACAGAACTTGTTAGCCATGGCTCAGTTACAAATTGTAGTTTATTGTGGAGGAGAGTGGAAATCTGTGGGAAATGAATGGACATATTTAGGGGATAAAGTAGTGTGCAAACCCATAACTGTGGGAGATCCAGTTAGCATACCAGAAATTAGGATGTTGATTGCCAAACGTTTTCAAGTAGATGAGACACTGAACAAATTGGAACTTACATACAAGAATACCTTGAATGAAGCGTTGCAACCGTTTGATATTGAGACAGTAGAAGATTTCGAGGATTTTGTTGAAGTTAATCAAATGACTGAACCATGCTGGAGTGTGCCATTGTGTGTGAGATTAAAGTCTACAATTATTATACCAGAAATTGAAGAAATTAATGAATATCATCCACACACTGCCATTGTTCCTGCTCCTAGTGTGACTGAAATAGAAACAGAGAATAGCTATGCAATCACTGAAGTTGAACCTGAAGAAACTCAATGGGGTCTTAAGCTTGGACAAAAGTTCAAGGATAAAAACGCAGTGAAAAGTGCATTGTGTTTGAATGTTGTTGCCGAATGTACACAATACAGAATAACAAAGTCTATCAAGCTTGCTATTCTTGCGCGATGTCTGGATAAAGATTGTAAGTGGCGTGTGCGGTTCTCAAATATCAAGAAATCGAAAGTGTTTACACTAACAAAGTATACCAGAGAGCACACTTGTTCATTCCATACCAGAAGAAATTATCGCAGAAAGGTCTCATATCCTGTCATTGCTGAAATAGTTGCAAAAATGTAAGTCCATTCCTTATTATCACATATAATATTCAATTCTATATTTTTTTTCTTCCATTCTGGTATGTAATACATTCAAATCATATTGTTTATGTTATTCAGGTATGCTAATACACATAAACTCCCCGAGCCTAAGACAATTATTGGAATTTTGAGAAACGAGCATTGCTTAGAAGCTAGCTACTGGAAATGCTGGATGGCACAAGAGGCTGTCAAGGACAATATAAGAGGAACAAATGAAGAGAACTACAAGGGTGTGCCAGTGTACTTACATCGATTGCAAGAGGCAAATCCGAACACTATTGTAGCACTGCAATTGGATGATGAAAACAAATTCAAGTATGTCTTCTTTGCTTTGGGACAATCAATCAAAGGATATTCAGTAATGAGAAAGGTATTATCCTTCTTCTGGTATGTAATAAAGTTATGCCTCTGGTATTATAAATTATGCATGAATGATATAGATTCTGGTAGTTATGTTGTGTTTCTGGTAAGCAGTAGAATTATTGTTCTGGAATGCTCTTTTCTGGTTTGTATAACCAGTGTCTGGTATTGTTAGATTCTGGTAAGCAGTAGAATTATCTTTCTGGTATGTTCTTTTCTGGTTTGTATAACCAGTGTCTGGTATTGTTAGATTCTGGTAGTTATGTTGTGTTTCTGGTAAGCAGTAGAACTATCTTTCTGGTATGCTCTTTTCTGGTATAGTATTATATATATTTGAACAATTAAGTGTTTGGTATGACTATTATCAATTTCTGGTATACCAGAAAACTAATTGATTTTTGGTTGTTGTTGTTTAAGGTCATATCAGTTGACAGAACATTTTTAAAAGGACGATATGGTGGGGTGCTATTGCTTGCAACAGCACAAGATGCAAACCAACAAATATACCCCCTAGCATTTGCAATTGTTGACCGTGAATGTGATGACTCGTATGATTTCTTCTTCTATCATATACACAAGTTTGTCCCTGATACCGAGGAACAACTATTTATATCGGACAGACACATGTCAATCAAGAATGATATTGCTAAGCACTACACAAAAGCATCTCATGGAGTTTGCATGTACCACTTGAAAGGGAACATCAAGAAAAAATCAACCAAGAATATAGTTCAACAAATGTTCGTGGATGCGGCTAGGTGCTACAGAAAGGATAAGTGTCTTCAACTGTTTGAAAATATAAAGATGGTATGCTTATTCTGGTTTTTATTATTTTCTGGTATGCAATCTCATTATGCTTCTGGTATTTCAATTCTGGTGGTTTATTTTATTTCTGGTATTGTCCTTTATCTCTCATTTATAGTGTTTCTGGTATGAATGTTTCTGGTATGAACGCAGGTTAGGTTTGTCGTATGAAAATTATAGTTTCTTGTATTAAATTTAATCTCTAGTATGAATTCTGGTATGCTTTTTGTGATTGTTTCTGGTATCATACATGATATGTTTCTGGTATTCAACAATATTATTGATGATCAATGATTATGGTATTACCTTTTCTGGTATTGAAACATGTTAGATGTATGGTATGTTTTTTCTGGTATTGTATATAACTTCATGTGTACCTGCTAATGTTTGTAGGAGAAGGTAGTAGTTGCACAGCTATTGGAAGAAATTGGATTTGTTGCTTGGTCCCGAGCTTTTTGCAACACAAAACGTTACAACATTATGACAAGCAACAATGCAGAATGTATAAATAGTGTATTGTGCGATGCAAGAGATTATCCAGTGCTTGCCCTCATTGATGTTATCAGACAGACAGTGGGTAGATGGTTTGCAACGCGAAGGCAAAGTGCTGAATCATGTACAGAAATGACAACACCAAACGTTGATGCATTGATACAAGCTAAATATGGAGAGGCAACAAAGTATGAATGCTATGTGCTTGATGCGAAAAGGCTGTTGTTTGAGATACAATGGAACCAGGAAAGGGAAGTTGTGTGTTTAGTGGATAGGAGTTGCACTTGCAAGGAATTTGATATTGAGGAAATACCATGTGTTCATGCAATAGCTGCAACAAAGATGGCGAAAATGAATCCGGCTTCTCTGGTAAGTAAATATTACAGCACTGAATATTGGAACACTGCATATGAGGAGACAATATACCCAATTGTAGATCATGAGCATTGTGAGATTCCAAATTGCATTACATCTATTGAATGCAACCCTCCAATAAAGAGGAAGAGAACAGGAAGATTGCCTAAAGCTAGGATACGGGGATCAATGGAAGGAAGCAAGAAGAAGAAATGCAGCTGTTGTGGCAGGATAGGCCATAACAAAAAAAACTTGCCGAAATCAACCAATGGAGAAAGAATGAAGACACATACCAGAAATACTAATTTTGCTTATTTGTCATTATCAGATATGTAGAAAACAGTTACTATATAACTATATGTTTGTTTTATGTGTAAATGTCCACTTACCAGAATCAAAACAATAGGTAATAACAAAAACTAAATAAAAAAATTCATACCAGAATTAAATAAAAGTATACCATTAGGCTATTTACATGAATACCAGAAAGCATAGGAAAGAAAATCACAAATTGAATGTTTCTGGTAAACAAATAATCATACCAGAATCAAATATATGAAACAAACTACAAGAAACACATACCAGAAACACATACCAGAAATACAAAAGCAATATATCATACCAGAAAATCACAAAATAAACGTTTCTGGTAAACAATTACTCATACCAGAGGCACATATGTGAAAAACAATCATACCAGAAGCATAAAAAATAACAAAGAAATACCAGATATAATCATACCAGAGGGACTTAAATGAAATACCAGACTCCAAAATAGCAACATAAACACTTCTGGTAAAGAAACTATATTAACATAAACACTTATGGTAAATAGCAACATAAAAACTTCTGGTAAATTATATTACAAAAGAGTTAATATATTACAACAGAGTTAGTCAATACCAAAGTACAAGTTTAGCAAGAGTCAAATACATCATTTTGGACAGATTAAGTTTCAAAGGGACTCGTGGGGTTTCACCCACTCCCTATGGTACAAAATAGAACAGAATTGTTCCCTGAAAGCTGGAACCCATTCTTGACATATGTTTGACAAATCAGTTCGTCCAGACGACAAATACTGAATGTGCTTGATTGTGAATACACCACAACTTCCACTGCAATTGTAGACAATAGATTATAAAAGTGTTTTTCCAAAACATCATACTAATGAACATACCAGAAACATATGACTAGTATTGTAAAAATGACCTTGGATTGTTCTGTGGAACTTCTTTGGCTGTCTTTCGAACATAATCCAATGGCTTATCAAGATTGTACCCAAACCTCCCAAATTCTCCATTAAGTTTCAGAATATAAGGAAACATAACAAGGAATGGGGTGAGCAAAGCTTTCAAGTCCCCATCAGACATACAGTCCACAATTGAGTCATATACAACAACACACCATTTAAGTAAATCAATCTGTAGTGCTATCCAGTGTTTACCACAGGTGTTGATGGCAGTGTATATTGTATCGACATCAAAGAAGCTCTTGCTAAAAAAGGGAGGATCAAGTCCAAGTACATAACATGCAATTTCTTCACCGTAATTAAAAGTCCCTGTTTCTTTCAACTCTAGGAATTGTTTATAACGCACATCGTTGAAGTAGTCGACGAAGGGTATAGGAACAATGGTAATACGGCCATAAACCTCTGGATACTCAATTACAGCTTTTCGGAGGTATGTAATCATTTCATCCAGTTGTTGTAAAGTAGGGAAAAAAACTAATAATTCAATACCAGAGCAAATATGAGAATAATACCAGAAAAACATAAAAAATTCATACCAGAATTCAAGACATGATAACCATCAGGCAAGATACAAATACATGAAAACACATCATACCAGAAACAAAAAAAATAAACAAATACCAAAAGGCTCAAGTAATAAATCATCTAAGGAAGTCAAATGATAGTTTATGGCAAAATGAAAGAATTACATACCATAAAACTAATGAAATACATAATACCAGGAAAAAGAAGCAAAAATACAATCATACCAGACTCTTATACAAGTAGCTAATACCAGAAAGCAGTACAACACAGCATACCATAAATTGTAAAAACAAAATGTACAAACAACATCTTACCAGAAACACATCAGTAGCTAGTTTCAGAAAGCCATACCAGAAAACATAATACCAGAAATTATTAACTTAAACAAAAGTAAGGTTAGTGTTAACTTACACAATCCCACAACCAGCCAGTTTTTTGGAGTAAGAGCTTGAAGTGTTCTTTATTTGCCGAATGTTGAAATCCAGTAATAAATTCTTTTTTAGTCTTCGGGTTAAGGTACCAAGCATAAAAAGCATCTCTATCCTTCTTGCTCAAGAAACTATGCTTGGGGGGCTTGGGGATTTTTACTGGGACAACATAAGGTGATACAACAAGGTCGCTGGGTTTCTTTTCACGTAAACCCATTCTCCTCGGTCCTCTGGTTTTAACTTTCCCTTTCCCTTTCACATCTACCTCTGGTAGTGGTTTCTGTACCAGAACGACAACATAACACAAACAGTAATAAATATGCACAGAAACAACACACATGAAGAATAGTAGTGTATTATACCTCTTCCACAGCTTCTTCCTTTGGCTGATCAACTTCAGCTTCCTCCTTGGGCTGGGGCTCGGGCTGGGACTGAGGCTGGGGCATTGGCTTTTCTGTAGATACCGTCTCTTCAGAACTTGAAGAAACCCCAAGAACTTCTAACTTAGGAGCATCAGCTGGAGGTTGGGAGGCCGGCTTTTTAGAGACTTTGGTACCTTTAGAAGAACCAGCCATCCTTTGAACATTAGTGACGATCCTGAAACATTGACTTTCTATTCTGTGTTGTGCCATCGTTTGTGCCTTCTGCCTCATAACAACTTGGTTGATAGTGGCATCTTGTTGCTCAACCTTCTTGACCAACTCAGAAAGCAATTGATTTTGGGCTTGTAGTTGTTTCTTTAAGTCTTCAACCCAATCAGGCACACTATACATTAACATAATAAAAGATTAAAAATGCGATATCAAATAAGCATTTGAAACTAATAAATTATGGTATGTAAAATATCAACTACATTTTTGTGGTAGAAATAGTGGAGGTTGTGGGATCAGATACAGGTGGTGCAACCACAGCTTCTGTGTTGGAAGAGGTCGGATCAGGGACAGGTGGTTCAACCACAACTTCAGAATTGGAGGTGGTGGGATCAGGCAGAGGTGGTGCAACCAAAGCATCTGTAGGGACAATGCTATCCATTTCTGGAGCAACAACAATCCTAACAGTGCTAGAAGGTGCAACAACAACAACTGGAGGTGTAGCCACTGCCAGCATGTCTTCTTCAGGGCTAAAACAATAGAACAAATTTTGTAAATATTAAGTATTCTGGTATGATAATATAAATACATATTCAACTTCAGTTTACCATGATACTTCCTCTACAATCTGTTCTCTCTTAGGCTTCTTAGACGCAGCCCTACATTAGGAAAAACAAACATTATTAAGTAAATCAATAACATACCAGAAACAAAAACCAAATAAAACATAACAATGTACACAGGAAACAAAGATTAAAAATATCCTACCAGAAAACATATTAAATCTAATACAAGAATGTAAGGAAAAAAGTATACCAGAATTAACATAAAACAAAAACCAGAAACAAAAAGACATATACCAGAAAGTAACAAAGCATGTATACCAGAAAAATAAAACAGAAACTAATATCAGAAGTGATATTATAAGCATACCAGAAACTAACAGGCACAGACCAGAAAGCAAAAAAGCAGTCATACAATAAAACTAAAGAAACTAGTATAACAGAAACTAATGCAACATTATTAAAATATAGATTGAATATGAAATGTATTGAGATACCTTTTACTTCCCTCTTCAATTTTCCTTTTCTTTGGGACATCTTCTTTCTTAACAACCTTTTGTGGTCTTGGCAACCTCAAAATATGACGAGGAGGAGGAGGAGGAGGAGGAGGAGTAGCAAAGTCATCACTCTCGGATTCCTCCTTCTTTGGGACTTCCTTGATAGCCTTGACATTATGCCCTCCAGGCCTGGATACACGTACATCGTGGAACC
The DNA here is from genome assembly GCA_033239045.1 of Fagopyrum esculentum. Lineage (NCBI taxonomy): Eukaryota > Viridiplantae > Streptophyta > Magnoliopsida > Caryophyllales > Polygonaceae > Fagopyrum > Fagopyrum esculentum. The sequence continues at coordinate 2,277,046 of BSUD01000008.1, read as the reverse complement.
CTACTTTGAAAAGATGACAAAGATAGCCAGCTGGGTCCAAAACTTCATCCCCCCATCATTTGCAGTCATCCTCGGTTTCTGGGTCTTCTAGGTTGAGGGGGATAGTTTTGATGTCATCTTGAGCCACCGATGACGCTGTATCCTTTATTGTCTGGAAGCTGCATTTCATCTTCCCCTTTGTTGATGAAACCCACTTAAGACAAAGTGGGGTTGCTTCTTCATTAACACATGTGGCAAACAAAGATGCTAGTGTGGGGAGAGAGTCAAGGATGAAAACCTGCATAATATAGAAAGGAAAACAAATGAATAAACCATACCAGAAACTCAAACCAATAAATAATATAATACTAATAAAATAATATCATACTAGAAAATGAAACCACAAATGCATATCAGAAAACCAGAAATCAAGTAAACTCAATTATAAAACACAAACTAGAAAGATATACTAGAAATGCTATTGAAATAAAGCATACCATAAATCACAAACTTAATATTTCTGGTAGCTAATTGCTCATACCAGAAAGCAAGTAAACTCATACCAGAAAGTATAAAATTCAGAACATACCAGAAACAAAACAATACTTCACAGAACTCAATTATACAACATACACAATCATACCAGAGTCTAATACATTAAAACAAAATACAAGAATCAAAAACCAGAAACAAAAACCAGAAATGCTAATGCAATAAAGCATACCATAAAATCACAAAAGTATCATTTCTGGTAACTAATTACTTATACCATAGGAAAATGAATGAATAACAAGCATACTAGAGACGTAAACCATAACAAAAATAACAAATATAAACATACCAGAGGCACATAAATGGAAAACCAGAAGCATACCTGGAATGCCAAAGGGAAACCAGAAAGGCAGTAATTTCCGGATGCCCTATACTTTGTTGACTCACAATCCCTCAGGTTGTCAAGTGTCTTATTAAAGACAAGGCGCCCCCATGAATAAGAATTAAAGGCATCCATGTCCTTCAGAAGCGATAGAGGAAGATTGGAGACGAACTTCTTCTTGTCATTACCAAGCAAAACAAATTCAATAAACAGCAACAGAGCCATCTTGAATTTCCTTTCATCATTTTTTTTCAGCTTTGAATATTTTTCCTCCAATTGATCCAATTTGCACTTGGGCATGCCGAACAACTCCTTCATGTCGACATTTTCTTCTTCGTTGTACACATGGAACCGACACTCAAGGCCGGTAATTTCTGAAAACTCGCTTAAGCCAAACCTTATGAACAAAAATACACAACAAAAAAAGATAGAAACACATTAACAATAGAAAGTAAAATAGAGGTAACAAGCTGAACTGAAAAGGTTAGGTGTATAGTTAATATATACCTAAGCAAGGTTTTGTTGATTGCAAACCACATTGAGTGTTTGCGTTCAGTTTGAACCTCATGCAGAAGCATGAAGTGTATTAATTGGTTTGAAGGTTTGAGATTGGTACAGAGGGAGATGACAGATGAAAAAATAGAGTTTTTGAACATTTCTTGCCCATTGGCATCCAACCCTTCAAGTAAAAATTTAACCATGTTGACACGAGACAAGACAGTTATACGTGCTGCCTCGTATTGTGGGTTTTCATCAAATCTGTACATTAACCAGTAAAGGAAATAAGATTGTTAATACAAGAAAAACAGTCAAGAACAAACCAGAAACTCATATCAGCCATTCAACTTACATTGGACTCTTCATGTCCATAACTAACGCTTTCCTCAGCAGCCTGTGTAAACATACCAGAAAATAATGTCAATATATAAATCAACATGAAATACCAGAAAGTAATATAAAAACCTCATATGAACAAATACAAGAAAACATTAATAAATAAAACAAATACCAGAAACCCTAACTAGAACATCTAATACCAGAAACAAATAACATACCAGAATAACAAACCAGAACTTCGAATACCAGAAAACATTAAACATCATATGAACAAATCACAGAAACTTACCAGAAACTTAAAATTACCAGAATAACATACCAGAACTTCTAATAAACACTTACCAGAAACATAAACTAAAGGAAAGACCATAAAACTTTAAACCAATAACATACCAGAAAATGTAATAACATACAAACATACCAGAAAAGTCATGCAAATATAAAGACGAAACAAACATAGAACAAACCATATCAAAACAGATACCAGAAACGATGATTAAACTTACAAACCCTAATATGAACAATCACCAGAAACTATAATACCATAAAACCTGAAAGAGTATCAAAGCAATACTAACCATAGGTATATCGACTGGTCGAGGACCACCAGATACTACAATCTGAAGGCATGATTCATCATGAGAGACAGCAGAATCATCGCCTTCGTTTGGTGTGGCATCTTCAACAGGTAAAGGAGGCGTAGGAGTCAGAAGGTTGAAGGTAGGAGCATCACAAGACGATTTGTTGGCAGCAACCTTTGATCGAGTCGACATTTTCAATTTCTTAGGGTTTACAAAAACTCGAAAGGATTGTGGTGTTTTGGGGGTAAAAACGAAGACGAAACACAGGTGACAAGTGAGGAGATGGCCGAAAAGTGACGAATACTGAATCAGAGATGAAGAAAATGGAGATTACGAGAGAGATTACGAGAGAGATGATGAATCACAGATTGATGAAGGTGAGGAGTCGAACGGGCGAAGGGAAGGCGAGGCGAGGGAAGGGCGAAATGTTTCTTCTCTGGTAGTTAAGTGGTTGAATGAACGGAACGGAGTTGAGTTTGGGTAAATGATTAAGGTTAATTAATTAGGTAAATTAAGTTCATTAAACAGTAAAAAAATTAGGGGTATAGTTTGTTTTATAAAAACTTAATAAAGCCTAGTATATCAAAATTTGCCTATTTTAATATCCTTTTTGCTACCAAACTAATAAAAATAGTTTCTGTTCAATAATTTTTAACCTTAAAAATCCGGATATAATCATTTATTATTAATTACATTTTGAGTGAAGACTATTTTTTCTCCAATTACCATGTCGTAGCAAAATTAGTATAGATTGTATCTGAATTGGTGATTTTAATGTTCAAATAATTTTAATTCATGGTCGCTAGTTTGGTTTATTTGTAGTCATTTTCCTTTTATAAAATATCTCATATAAATTTTCTATTTTATCGAACATTATTATTTGATATATTATTTCATTTTTAAGTGTTTTGATTTACAACTAAATGAGTGTTTATGCTTTGATTAAAAATAAATATATTTTGACAAAAACTTTACGTTTAATATTTATAATATATTTTTATTTATCCATAGGGTCTAATATTACATAAAAACATAAAAAAAAAAAACAAAATAACCATAAAGACATTCATGTTTAAATTAAAAAGGATTAAAAAGGCCACTTCAAAGTCCAAGTTGGGCTTGCACTTCCAAGATGGTCTTGGCAGAAGAATTAAGCTGCTCGGTCTCCTCCTCAGTCATATGCACATTAGCAACACCAATGACTCCACCCCTACCCAACTGGGCTGGTAAGCTCAAGAACACATCTCCACCATCAATTCCATTGATGCCCTTGGCAAGAACCGATACCGGGTGAATCCTCCTTTGGTCTCGTAGTATAGATCGAGCTAGATTGGCAACAGAGTAGCCTATTGCCCATGATGTGTATCCCTTGAGCTTTATCACCTCGTATGCACCATTGATCACCTCTTTGTGTATCTTTGCTAGCGTTTCCTTCTCGTACGGGATTTGACGCTTCTCCAAGAAGCTCAAGATCGACACTCCTCCTACGCTAATGCTCGACCATAGCGCAACCGAGCTGTCTCCGTGCTCTCCGACTATGTACGCCTAGGCATTTCAAATTAACCACTTTATAATTCACTGAAAGCAAAATAAAATTGAAAATCAAAGAGGTAAACACCTTTACTAAATTGAATATAATAATGCTCTAGGGTTTTACCTGAACATCCTGGGCATTGACATCGAGATGATCCGCAATGAGGAACCTGAACCGTGAGGAATCCAAATTCGTGCCCGACCCGATAACCCGATTGGAAGGGAATCCTGAGAGCTTCCAGGCAACATAAGTCAACACATCAACCGGATTTGAAACGATGAGCAGAATGGCATCAGGCGAGTGCTCGACCAACGGAGGGATGATCTTCCTGAACAGAGTGACATTCCTCTGCACCAAATTCAACCTAGTCTCCCCTAAGATCTGTCTGGCTCCTGCCGTCACGATGCACAGATCTGAACCGGCGGTGACTGCGTAGTCCACGTCGGCCACGATCTTCGTCCTAGGCAGGAACGCTGCTGCGTGCTGTAAGTCCAGCATCTCTCCTCGAAGCTTGTCAGGAATCGCATCAACCAGCGCTAGTTCATCCGCCACATCCTGATCACAAGAATTAATTACTCAAAACTTGAGGAAATCGATCTCGAGGTGGATGAATTAAATTACCTGAGTGAGAATAGTTTGGGCGATGGCCATGCCGACGTTGCCGGTGCCGATGATGGAGATCTTAATGTGGCGCTTCGTCGGTGACGGAGGAGCTGCGAACTTGATCGGAGTGAAGAACGATTCGGCGATGTCGAGGCCGCCGGGGCCCAGCGATGAGTTGGATCCGGTCTTGTGCATTTTGGAACGTTGATTTGGTTGTATTGAACGATGATGATGGAGCCAACTTGATTGTAATTTATAGGAGTTATTTTGATTCGTGAATACTCTCCGTACTCTTGTGAGTAAACTGTATTATAACCCCCTCTAGGAGACTTTACAAAACCAGGCTCTCTTCCTAAACATATTTACATAAACCAGCCTCTTTTTCAAATCCTATACTTTAGTGCCCCTGGCTCATTTTTTATATATACTTATCAATCAATTTATGAAATATATTACTAAAACGGTCGATGATATCTTTATTTGGGTATACTATAATTATAAAAGTAGGAAATATATTTTAAAATGATAATTGTGTAGGAAATATTAGGGTGCTGATATGAAAATAAGTTTGTAAGGAAGTAGTGAATTGCTATAATTTATTTCCAATTTAGCATTCAACGGTAATATGTAAAAACCGGGGAAGGCAGGAAAGAATTCTAGGTGCTTTGTTAATTGTGGTTTATAAGGGTTACTGATCGAGGGAACATGAAGCAGCTTTCGGCCTTACCATAATACCATGTGCTTCAACAAAATCAAAGATGGGTGCTACTAAATTGTAAATATTCCTTTACATTTTCAAACTTCGCTTCGGACTATGTAGCATTGTAGCGAACCAGGCATGACTATTTGGAAGGCCACACAAACTTTCAATGCCGTCCAGATCCCGGTAATTTTCATCCAAAGGATAGATTATGTAATTATTGTAAATAGAGGGTTGCCCTATATAATTATGTAAACTCGTATTCTTATTACTATGAGACGTCTGTCGACGGAAACCTAAGAGGAATTTATCATATTCTCACGTGGTATCAAAGGTTTTCGTTCCTCTAACCCTCTTTCGCTCTTTCTAACCATACGGCCGCCCCAATCACCGCCGTTCCTCCCTTTCACCGACGTTATTCGATGACTGCAGTACAGAAACCTTCTTTCCATTATGCTCTCGGAATTTCCAACATCAAGACCCTCATCCTTGACCATGACACTCCGTATGCTTGTTGGGTTACCCTCTTTCGCGTCACCGCGAAAGCTCACACCGTACTCGATCATATCGATGAGAAGGTTCCCAAACCAACGGATATTGATGATTCATTATGGCTTCAAGTCGACGATGCAGTTCTTCAATGGATTACAGTACGTTCTCCCGGGATATTCTATTGCAAATCCTTGACTCCGATTATACTGCGCTTAGGCATGAAATCGAGTCAAAGACATCTTTCAAAATAACAAAAACACTCGTGTCGTCTACCTCGAACATGAGTTCTCAATTTGTAAGTAATTAGACTTTTCTTCCATTTACGCTTACTGTTTGCAACTCAAGTCTCTAGCAGATCAACTCAAAGGCGTTGGTTCACCGGTTCTTGAAACCCGTCTTGTTCTTCAACTCATTTCAGGACTACCAGTTGAATACAATGTCGCTGCGAGTTTTATACAACAAACTGATCCGCTTCCGTCTTTCACCAAGACCCGATCTCAGTTGCAACTCGAGGAGACCCAGATGGCGTCTCAATCCGCTTCTGAGTCGCCAAAAACCGCTCTCACAACCGCCCACCCGCAGTCCGGCCACCGGATCACCGGCCCAGTCTTTGGCCGGTTCATCTCCGGCAGCGGAGGACCAATCCCAACAGCAACGTGGTCGGGGCAAGAGGAGTTGGAACCGTCCCGGCGGCGAAACCCTGCGCAGTCCAGTCGCTTCATCTAGCGCCCTAACTGTGGTTGGGTTCCCTTGATGCAACCCACGGCCCGGTATGCTCCAGGCCTACTACCAGGATGGTCTTCTTCTCAACATCTTTTTGGCCCACTTCAAAACAACCCCAACTACCCACAACAACTTTCTCAACATGGTTTGCTTGGGCCAGGCCCATAACCGCCACTTTAGCAAGCCCATCCGGGCTATGATTTCCAACCCACTACTATAGATAGCTCTTTTGAAACTATGTCGTTGAATCTGACGGACAATAATTGGCACATGGACACGGGCGCCACCTCACACATGACTCATACTTTAGGTACACTCTCATCTATTTCGCATAATGGTCCCTCTAATTCGATAATTGTTGGCAATGGCATGCGTATTCCATCTACATGTTTTGGAGAAACCACTTTTCCCACCACCAAATAACCATTACGCCTCTCCAATGTCCTTGTTGCACCAAAAATAGTTTAAAATATCGTATCCGTTAGACGCTTCACTTCTGATAACCTTGCTAGTGTCGAGTTTGATCCTTTTGTTTTTTTTGTGAAGGATCTATAAATGAGGACCATACGCCTGAGATGCAATAGTTTGTGGGAACTTTATACTGTCACCGGGTCTTCCCATGTTCACGCTCTTTCCATTGAGTCACCGAGTCTTTGGCACGCTCGACTAGGTCATCATGTTCTAGGCTTTCTTCGCCATTCTTCTTCTTTTTGTTGTAATAAGGAGAAATTCTCATGTTTATGTTATGCATGTCAGCTAGGAAAACATCCTAAACTTCCATTTGAACGGTCTATTACCACTACTTTTGCACCTTTTGATATCATTCATAATGATCTTTGGACCTCAACAATTGAAAGCAAGGAGGGTTTCAAATACTACCTCTTTTTTCTTGATGATTTCTCGCACTTTCTATGGATCTTTTCCATTAAATTTAAATATCAAGTGTTTGATCTCTTTGTGCAATTTCACCAACTAGTAACGACTCAGTTCAATTGTGCTATTAAAACTTTCCAATGCGACATGGGTAGAGAGTTCAATAACTCTAGTTTTCACAACTTCTTCACCACTCACGGGATCAATTTCCGCTTCTCTTGTCCCTATACCTCTCCTCAAAATAGTAAAGATGAACCCATCATGCGTATCATCACAAACATGATATGTTCACTTCTTTTTCATGCTTCCCTTCCCGTTTCTTATTGGCCCCATACCTTAGGAACATCCTGCTACCTCCTCAATATCATACGTATCATCACAAACATGATTTGAAAAGCATTTCCTTATCCTTGGAAACTTGGATCAAAGATCCAAAGCAAGAACTTTAAAAGAGAGGAAGATGTGAAGCCCAATAACCAAGGATAATGAAATGTTTCTCAATTGTACTTGATTAATATTGAACATGCTTTTACAATGAGGTCAACCATCCATTATATAGTGGAGGGTGGTGACAAAAATGGAAATCCTTAAAACACAATTGAGAGATGCTAGCCATAATTTAAGGGATTTGATTGAAATATTCTATGAATGATTCCAAGAAAAATCTTCCTCTTAAAGGGAAATATCCACAAGAATACCCCTTTAATTATTTAAATATCTATAATATTAAACAGATAAAAGATAACATAAATAAGTATGCGGGACAAGTCTTCCGTTGCTAGCCAAGGTCGTATTATGCCGGAGGTACGATGACATCGCCATCCAGGGGCGTATCAGTGTCCCTATAGTTTGGAATTTTTTGAATTTTTCCCAGAGGTTTTTTTAGTTCGGATAATGTCTTTGTGTTTTAATATTTTCCGCAAATGACCAATTCGGTTTAAATTGTAAAGAGATGTCACTAAAATAATTTTTAAATAAAGGCATATGTGCAAAATGTTTAGCCTTTTTTTTTATAAAAAAAGTTTTCTCATTTAAAAATTATTATTTTGGTTGACATCCCTTTACAATTTAAACCAAATTAGGCATTTTCCGGAAAATAATAAAATACAAGGGCACCAACCGAACTAAAAAAAGCCTCTGGGCAAAATTCTGGAAAACCCCAAATCACAGGGCACCATCCGGAAATTTCCTTAAAATTTTAAATATAAAAGCAAAAGTTCCAGTGAAAATTATAAAATAGGCTTGTAAAATTAATACAAATTAGTTTGTCTGGATTGTTAGATTATTGACAATGACGATAAACCAACAACTGAATACACGAAATTTAATTTTAATGTCGAGCACGATATGATTATTGAAGTATTTAAATTTGCTATAGTGTGATATCTTTTTGTTATTTACTAGCAAGTATCTTTTATTCCTAACACTTTTTCTATTTTCTTATTTGCGGAACATTAATCATCACTTTAAGCAAAGACAATTGTCCACATCATCTACAAAGGTCAAAGTAAAAGTGAACTTCGTTGAGCCATTGTCTACGGAGGAGTGATCATTATGTAATTTTGTTCTTAAGTTTTATTTTGGATGCTTGGACTTTAAACAACTTAATTATGTTTTGTAAACTCTTTTGCATCATTCTATTTTGATGTTTTTTGTTGTAAGCATGATATTAACGATTTTTTTTTATATACAGGGGTAAGCAGAAAAGGAGGATCGGCCTCTCGAGACTGATCGCTTTATAGCATCCTTTCGGATTAGGTCTTCAGCTTCAAGTGGAAGAGGGTCGACGCACACATCCGGGTTGTGTCCAAGAAGCGCCTGTCGATCGGCAACAATGTTGGTTTCCCTAAAATTGCGTCGAACTGTACAACCACAAATCGTTAGAGAAATGTTTGAGATGATCATGTCTGCTTCCCATGGTGGTTTTCATATGTAGTTGAGCGAGTTAAAGAGCACCAAGTTATCGTCCTCAGTCTCAATCGATGAAAACCCAAGACTAGCGGTCTTTTGGATGCCCTCCCGAAGAGCAAACGCTTCAGCTTCAAACTGAATATAAATTACATAAAATGTTAATTCCAAACTGAAAATAAATTATATAGGTCATGTGGATTGGTCTCAACCGGAATAGGATTCGTTGGTATTTAGTTTAAAACACAAAACCCATCTCGATCCCGTCTCATATATAATAGGCAAGATGGGATGTAGGACAACCTCAATCCGCCCCGCCATGCTGAGAAATAAAGCAAACACAATAGCTTGGTTAGTATTATTATAAGTAGTAATTTGGTTTTTATTTAGTGCCATGTAATATTGAAATAATAATTCGGCTTTATTGTACGCTAGTGGTAAGAAGATATCATATTTTATTAAATGAGTTTTGATGTGTGAGTATTGTGCATTTTCATAGACATAAATATACTTATTCGGTCTAGTTCAAGTACGGAGCATGAGATCTGGTGCGGAATTACGGAGCACTGTCAGTGTGACACATGTTAATTTTTTTCCAGTTTTTTTTAACGGACATTTTTCCGTTTAAGTTTTGTACATTTCATTTAAATTTTTTGTTAAATTAGTTCAAATTATATTGTACTAATAATTCATACAATTTTAAAAAAAAAGTTGTCAATTTTTTTTTGGAAGTTCAATATAATGCATGAGCTAACAATAGGAAATGTTTGAACTAATATAACACTCTATTTGAACTAATTGTATACAAATTTTGAACTTTTTCTTATTCTTTTTCTAACGAACACTTTTTTCGTTCAAAATTTTGGTACATTTCGTTCAAACTTTTTGTTTTGTTAGTTCATACTATATTATACGAATGGTTCATACATTTTTACAAAAAAAATTCATAAGTTTAAAATAATTCATGGGCTAATAATATAAAATGTTTGAACTAATAAGACACTCTATTTGAACTAATAATATAAAAAATCAAACTAACAAATATTATAAAAGTATTCAAATAACCATAACTATAAAAATTTAAACATTTTTCATATTAGTTCAAAATTTGGGTATCTTTAGTTCGAACTTTATGTTATGTTAGTTCAAACATTTTATTTTATTAGTTCAAACATAAATAGGTACAAAAATGCATAAAAATATAACTAATAAATAGGACAAGATAATACATGACTAACTATAGAAAATATTATAACTGATAGTATACAAATTTTGAATGAATTGAAGTAAAATTATGTACTGATATAATAAATGTTACATTTTTCTCATAAAAATTACAAAATGTCATCGTGACACCCCCCTAAAACAATTTTTCAGAAGGACAAAATTGTCCCGTACCTTCTAAAAATTACAAATTTGCCACCACACCACTCTTACATAATTATATTACGTTGACCATGATGATGAGTAACTCGGTACCATTCACATAGCCGGGTGTTTGTATATTGTCAAAGTCTGATTGATCAATAGTCCTAACGAGTCATTGTATGTGCATCCGGTGTGAGGCACCTCGATAAAATTCCGAGGATTGTTGATCACCAATGTTTTGGCTATTGTGCACCTATGCCATGTTCTCAAGTGAAAGTACAAAAAAGAAAGAAAAAAAAAGTGAAGTGTCTAAGTGATTTTTTGTGTGTATGTTGTGTGAAGTTGTTGTTGTGGAGTTGTTCATTTTTTCCGGATTAGCACCACATATCCTGAAATACATCCCACCCATAACACGTTTCTTGACATTTTTCTTGCTAAGTCCTTAAGACCTTATTGCACATGTGTTTTGGCATAGTGGTTCAAATTTGATTCCTCATGATTCATCTAGATGATTGAACCTTACTATGCATACTATGATTGTCGATATAAAGTGTGATTATCCTTTTCATGCCTTCTCTCTTTGACATGTAATGATCTATCTTTAGCCATGAAACATGGCTTTGAGGGTGATCTATGACTAGAAGCACAACCAAAAATATTATACCTTATTTTTACATATGCATAATCCATGCTATCTTGTATCTTAAGTTTGAACTTGCTTGGGGACAAGCAAGGGGCAAGTATGAGGTATTTTGATAACATGAATTATGATCTTAGTTTAGACTTGCATTTAGATACTTTTTTCCCTTTGTTTTACATGCATAGACATGAATTCATGACATTTAGGCTTGACTTTGCATATTATCCTAGAATAGATGTCTACACAGATTCTTGTCTCGTTTTCAGACATTTTGGCAGATATGGGAGCGGAATAGCACACATGAGGACTAAGCCTCGAAGCGGATTATAGCGGAGCATGATGGAGCATAAAAGAAAGTTGTAACATCATCAAAAGATCAAGCAAGGAGCTAAGGAGAAGACACACAAAAGAAAAACCGCGGCCGAGATTAATAACAAATTGACCCGCGGTTTATCTTATTTTTCAACCCATGGCCCATGCTTCGCAAACCCTAGTTCTCCTACATATCATTCATGCCGCAACAACAAAAGGAGTTCACAACACACGTTAGAGCTCAACCACAAATAACCACAGTTAGATTCCACGACATTAGATTTAATTACAACTCTTGCGGTTTTTAAATTGAGAAAGATTGTGAAGATTTCTTGGAGAGAAAGATACAGGTTCTTGAATTCATTGCTTTTGGATTAAAGATTCTGACTTTGTTATTGAATTGTTTTTGCTTTTGGATATTGTAGACATATTGTTAAGTATTTCTTACATTCTTTTAGTTCTATTGGTTATGGTTTTCTTGAATTCTTCTTTTATCTTTCTTGATTTGAATATGTGCGTTATTGGCTAAACCCTTGCAATTTTAGGGAGATTGGTTGATGATTGTGGTTTAGATGATGATAGACTAAGCCTTTATGTAGATTTGGACCTTCAGAGTTGGTTTAACCCTTGCTCTTTAGAACATCGGTCTGTTCTTCAGGAACCACGGCCGCGGTTTATCTTAGAACCACCATAGGTTTCTTCTATTGATCCGTAGATGTTATATCTTTACGATTGGATTTTAGATTGCCCAAATCCTAGTCTTTGTTGCGTGTTTCATACTCTTAGACCCCTCTAAGGCTTACATCTAAGCATGGGAAGAAACTTACCTTGTGATTTTCTTTCTTAATTTCCTCCGATGACGAGTTCTAGGTAATAAAGGTTTCAAAACCTTTAATAGGTTTGAGTGTGCCAGAACCAATGGCGGATTCAGGGGGTAATGGGGGGGGGG
>BSUD01000008.1:2217410-2263288 GCA_033239045.1 Fagopyrum esculentum | reverse complement strand
GGGGGGGGGGGGGGGAGTACGGTGTCCCGGCTTGCGACGTCGTTTTTCCTTAGGAAGGGGGACAAAAGAAAGAAAAAAACTCTACTTAGAACGGAATATGATACATATTGCTCTACTAGCTCATTTGATAGAGGAAATAAATGAGGTGCTTGTAGCCATAGATTCGAGTTCCGGGAGTAGCAAAAAGTTTTTTTTTATATTTTATGGATATTATTTCAAGTAAACTACAATATATTTAGATGGAGAGATTAAGTGATGTTTATTATTATATTAAATCTTGGGAGAATTTGATCTACTAGGCTGTTTTTGGTTTTTGTTAAAGAAACTATACCCCAAATTTTTTACCACCTTCATTTAATGGTAGGTAAAACTAATTAACCCCTCTACTTAAAAATATATTTAGAAAAATAGAATAAAACACCTTGAAACATCCGTAAGTTAATTTGCTTTTGTTTTTTTTTTGTTTTTTGTTTTTTGTTTTTTTTATTTTTTATTTTTTGGTTTAAATTTCATACCAGAATTTTACATACCAGAATTTTACATACCAGAATTACATACCAGAATTTTACATACCAAAATTACATACCAGAATTTTACATACCAGAATTACAAACCAAAATTACATACCAGAATTTTACGTATCATGGTATGAAATTTCATACCAAAAAACTCATACAAGAATTTTCTATCATAAATTTCATACCAGAATTTTCTAGTATGAAAATTCATACCAAAAAATTATGGTACGAGTTTTCTGGTACGACAATTCATACCAGAAAAACAACCAAATTAATCAGTAAAAAATAATAAACAACCAAATTAATTAAGTTTTGATCTTAATATCATGAGAATCTTCTATGGTCTTTTTCAGCAAAACCATATAATAGGAATGAGTTATGTTCTATGTTGTCAAACTAACCTGGGTACTGAGACATAGTAAATTTGCAAGTCTCTTCAAAGTAATCTTGTGAGTAGTATTTTGAAACAACAAGTATGTTTTGAAAACAAGGAGACAAGAAGATTTTTTAAGAAATTGGCATTTAAAAGCAAAATGGAAAGGCAAAAAGTTGTGTGGAAATTACATGTTCAATGACCCTCTACTTTAGATCTTTAGTAGCTTTGTCAACAAGAGGGCCACCAAGCAGATTCTTCTCATTCTCAAACTCTTCCTTATATGCATTCCAATCTTAATTAACCGAGCCCTCAATCTCAACATATATCTACATCAAACAAAAAAGTCACTACATCACAACCATTACGACTCAGGTATATAATTGAAATATTCTGTTGTGCGACGTAAGATCACCTTTCCCACTGCAACATTGTTTAGTGTCTTTATGAGCTCTATAAGAGTCTCAACATTTGGAGTTTGATCAATGTATTGCATAGCTTGCTGCACCATTGCAGTCACAGCCTGCGAAAAAAGAATCAAGATTAGCCACTAATTTGAAGTCTAGGTATACAAGCCCTTATGTACATGTACTATTCTATTACATTATGTGCTAAGATACAAATTGTTTGGTAGAGTAGCAAGCAACACATCAAGAGGGAGCATATCTTGTAGTACTAAAACAACACCCGAGAAACTTGTATCTTTTTTTGGTAAAAGGTGGACTAAGAAAGAGTATTTCTTCTCAGACCTGTTTCAATTGACCTCGGCGCTTTGACAAAACAACAGAATGAGTATTTCTTCATTTTTACTTTATCTGCTTTGCTTCTACCAGGTAAGGCATTCTTCTTCATTCTGGTATGAGTAAATCCCAGAGCAGTGAACTATAGGAAGAAGATAATAATTTTGGTATGATTAAACCAAAACAAGAAAGCTAAAATTCTGGTATGATTAAATCAAAGCAAGTAAATCAAAGCTCTCTATTACCAGAAGAGAATTGCTGATAAGAAGAAGATTCTGGTATAAGTAAATCGAAGCAAGTGAAATTCTGGTATGAGTAAATCTGAGGCTTTCCCTGACAAATTTGGAGATTTGGATGCTTGTTAGGAGATTGAAGAGTCGTGGTTAAAGAAGATGAATAGGGAGTCAAATTCGGAGATTTGAATGCTTGTTTGTCCCCGATTCTTAAGGGAGAAATGATGGAGATCTAAATGCGCAGCTCTCCCTGACAGATTTTCAACTCCATCTCTCACACAATCTGTATATATTTGAGATACCTGGAGGCTTGAGAAGACGCTGACGCCGGCTAGTTTGAGTTGAGTGCTATGAGATAGAACGAAAACTTATGAAAGAACATAGACAAGGTGAAAGAGGTATATTCCGAGAGCAACCAACTAAAAACCTCCTCTCCCCTTCCTCCGTCGGATCTACCGCCACCAAAAAATTCGAGATGAGGAGCAGGTGAGGGTAACGAAAGAGAAGATGAAGGGAAAGAGAAGGGGTTGGTGAAGACGGAGTAGGTGAGGGAATGTCATCAGCAATTAGGGTTGAAAAAGAAGGGTAAAAAATTAAGTTGGGGTACGCTTACTTATATGAAAATGTAAAAGGCCTAGTTACTAGTTATAAAATAAAAAAAGCCTACTTACCTAATTAGCCCTTAAATCTTAACTAATACAATAATCAATATAATTTTTAATACAATAATTCATAAACCACTATCTAATTTATTTGACAATATATTTAGAAAACAAATTAAATATATAAAATAATTTTAAATTTCATCTAAGTAAAAATAAATAAATTAAAAGCTCTAATTTATAGTACAAAATTAAGTAAATTTTGTTTAATTTAATTAATATATTTTATTGTTTAATTTCAAACTTAACATGCAACATTTCTTATAAAAAAAAAAGTGTGCCCCCCAACAAAAACTCTGGCTCCGACACTGGCCAAACCTCTTGCTTGAGTGAGTTTACCTTAGACTTACCTGGTGAAGGTTAATTCTATTCTCTTAGGTTGAGTGGTTGGTTTGAGTTTATGTTCCTTTTCTTAAAACCTTGAGACTTACCTGGTGATAGGTGCTTCGGTTTGGGATAGTAGTTTGAGAGACCTCCCACGTGATCATTCTCACCTTAGAAACACCCTTTCCTTAGCCAACCTTGTCCTAGTTTTTAGAAATCTTGAATCGAACCCCGCAACTGGATACCTTGATCTCTAGAATCTGCATTGTCCGATTAACATATTTCACATATTTATTGCTTTTTGCTTGACTCATTCTCTATTTTCAGCATTGGTCTATTCTATATTTTATTTATCACCTATATTGGTTTCACCTCAATTCCTGAGATCGACCTTGAAATATTTATTTTTACTGCAATCAGATTCGTACACTGCGGGTTCGTCTTTTTTTCTTTAGATTTTATTACAAGTATAAATGTAAGACTATATCTTTCATATTCACATCCATCTGGGAGTGAACAGAATCATAATAAAATATTAGAGTCACTATTTCAAAGGAAGAGACCTTAGCATTTGTAAAACTTTTGATTAATATATATTATATAATTTTACTTTTAATAAGAGTAATGTTATTTGACACGGCCGGAAAACGCCATCAAGACAAAGCACGCGGGTTGAGCATGCGCACCGGCCTTTCGAACCTTTTGGTGCATGCACCTCATTAGGCGCATGCACCTGGGGCGCATGCGGACTGCGGATGCGCCCCATTTCATACCCTAATATAAGCGCGTCACGACCTCTTCCTTCTTCTTTTTAACATTTTTTATGCCGGTTTGGGGTTGTTCGCTCCAAAAGGTGTGTGTGTGCAAAAAATCTTAAATTTATATCCTGAAATATATGCCTAACGATAAGCGAACCCGTAGTTTACGGATCTATCGTAGTAAGAGCTAATATTCCGGAGTCGATCTCATGGATTCAGTGAGAACAAATTCTGGCATTTGATCAATGAATGGAAGGGGGAAGTGATCCTTCCTAGTTGCGACATTCAACTTTATGTAATCGATGCACATCCGCCGTCCCGTAATTGTTCTTGTGGGGATTAACTCGTTGTTTTTGTTAGTTACAACGGTCATTCCCCCTTTCTTTGGTACTACGTGGACGGGGCTCACCCATTTGCTGTCAGAAATTGGAAAGATGATACCTGCATCAAGTAATTTGAGGATTTCCTTCTTCACAACCTCTTTCATGATCGGAATTAACCGTCTTTGAAGTTCCCGTGAAGGTTTATGGTCATCCTCCATTAAGATCTTATGCATGCACAAAGAAGGTTTAATACCTACTAGATCATCAATGATATATCTTAAGGCTTTCTTATGTAATGTCAATCACTCATAAGCCTATCATGCTCATCATCAGTTAAGCTAGCTCTAACTATGACCGGATAAGTAGAGTTTGGTCCTAGAAAAGTGTACCTTAAGTGAGTAGGAAGAGGTTTCAACTCCAAGGTTGGAGGTTCCTTTGTTGAAGTGTTGAGGCCTTTCGAAGCGTCCCTAGATGCTTCCAACGGTGTAGAAGAGGTAGGGAAATATCCAAGAATGTTTATGGGAAGTATTGGAGAAGCCTCGGAATTTTGAGATTCCACGGCCAGGACTGGAAAATCTCGGCCGAGATTTGTGTCGAGGTGGCTCTCGACCTGTGTTTCCACGGGAGAATTAATTAAATTAATTAAAATCTCTCCCATGGAAATATTGTCTTGACCGAGATTTTTCCCTAGTTTCGGAGTTGTCCTCCAATTTTTCGAATGCTTCTCTTGGCTCTTCCTCTAGCTCTTCCAAAGCTCTAACTTCGGAGTCGCAATCCTCTTCGACTCCCTCTTCCTTAATGCTCATGCTAATGACTTTCTGTAATGGATCTTTGAGCAAAATAGAACTCACTATCTCTCTCGACTCTTCCTCATCATAGATGTTGAAGATGTCTTCTCCCAAAGCTGGTTCCTTGATAAAGGCTGAGAGTATAAACTCAACTTTCTCTTCTCTTATATTGAAAGACAGTTTGGTATTTTTGCAATCCACCAAGCAACTAGAAGTTGCTAGAAACGGTCTCCCAAGTATGATTGAGACTGGATAATCTGCAGGAATGTCCAATACCACAAAATCAATAGGAACGTAAAACTTACCAAGCTTTACGGGGATGTCTTCTAGTATGCCAACGGGTCGAGTGATAGATTGATCTGCCATGTATAGTGTCATCTTCACCGGTTTAGGTTCTCCTAAACCAACCTTCTCACACAAGGCAAGTGGGATGATGCTCACACTTGCTCCTAAATCACATAATGCATCATATTTGACCTCTCCAACTCCATTCGGGATGCAAAACGATCCCGGATCCCGCAACTTGGGTGGCATATTTTCCATCATGATTTTGATGAGTTCCGATGACTTTGAAGTCATCTTTACCTCACCAAAATCCTCCAATTTCCTCTTGTTAGAGAGGATCTCCTTTAAGAACTTCCCATAGGTGGGCATACCTAAAATAACATCAATAAAAGGTATGTTAAGTTGTATTTTGCTCATAAGATCAACAAATGTACTGAAGTGTTTGTCCAGACGTGCTCTCGCTCTAGACTGTAGAAACGGTAATGGAGGTTTGTAAGCTTGAGGAGGTATGTAAACATCGGCTTTCTCCTTCTCTTTCTCGGCCGAAATCTCGTCTCCCATGGGTTGTTTGCCCTTATCATCCGTCCTAGGTGTAGGATCAGTAGTCTTCAAACCACTCCTTGTGGTAATCACCATCACTTGGCCTTTTGGATTATTCTCATTCCTTTTGGGAAGCTTCCCTTGATCTGTAGGAACTTCTTTGGCCTTACTAAATACTTGATTTTCCAAGGCTTTTTGTGCCTTAGAAATCGAAGTAATTGTACTCTCCAATCCATTCAGCTTTCCCATTATGGTTTCTGAAAACTCAACCTTGAGTATATATTTGAATATGTGATGATGGAAGATTTAACACAAATAAAGTGGTTTTTATACTAAAAAATATATCGATTGCATTTCTAGTTGCTTGGTTTGTTTGGTGGTTTGTCTAAATATGTACAGGCCTTGGAAAGCATTTCAAGGGACAAACGAAAGCCTTGAAATCATAAACAAGAGATGAGCGAGGCCTTGAAACCAGATACAAGGGACAAGCGCAGAGTTTGAAGGGGATAAACGCGAAGGCCTTGAAAGCCATTTCAAGGGATCAAAAGCCGAAGGACAGAACGGCAAGGAAATTCAAATCTCTACCAAACAACTCAACCAAGAATCAAGAGAAGATCTTCCAAGAAGATTTGGCTAAGAAGATACGCTCAACAAAGAAGATCTCGACGACCTCCTAGAGGATTCAGTTCAAAACAGGATCTCGCAAAGATCCTCTTCCAAAAGCGCGAGATCTCTCCTCAATGGATTTCGGAAATCTTCACAACAAGATCTGAAGATCTCGATCAAAAGAAAAAATCTTAAACAAGCGTGAGAAGATTACGAAGAAGAAGGATCAACGTGCTTTAAGGAGATGAAGACGATAGAAGATCTACAACGGCTATCTCATGTCAACCAAGAAGCGTCTTCCATGGAGAAGAAGAAACATCAACAACGGTCATCTTCCCAACGGCTAGAAGACTTCTCCATCAAAGACTATAAATGAAGATGTCGATTGAAAAAGAAGATATATAAGCTTACACATAAACATTCAAAGTCTTCAAGCGATCCAAAACATCTTCATTCGATCAAACAAGTTTATCTTTCTCTTTTTCTACAAATGTCTTATCCCCTAGAGAGAGATAAAACTCGAGAGCTCCATTGGCATATCTAAAGATTGTTATACTAGAGTGTGTGTTACTCTGCGAAGTAACTAGGCTATTATAGCAAGGTGAAGAGTTGCAGCTAGATCGTAGCGTTGGCTATAGTGAGAGAAGAAGAGGATTTCTTCTAGTTTGTTCTAGGACTCTTTGAAGCTGATTATAGATAGTTAGATCCTACGGATATACCCTAGGACAGAGAGTAGGCTATTTAGAGCCGAACTTTGTAAGCATATCCTCGTGTCGATCTTTTCAATTCCGTACCATATTTGCTTTATTGTAACTAACTTTGTTTTGCTGGTTTACAAAGTCAAGGCCCTTGAAATCAGTTTCAAAGCCCTTGAAATCAAAGTGTGTCACAGAGAGCTCAGATCGACATCAAAACCTTTGAAATCAGTTTCAAAGCTTTGAGATAGGTTTTTGCAAAAAGTTCTCATACTCTATTCAACCCCCCTTCTAGAGTATCTTTATCCTTTATATTCACCTAACGGTTCTTCAAATGGTATCAGAGCTAGACTCACGTATTTTGATTTAACCATCAGTGAGACTAATCATGAATCATGTAGGTGATGGAAGATTTGCTCAAGGAAGATCCTCATCTCGACCACCACTCTTCTATGACAACAACTTTGCCCATTGGAGAGCACTAATGTGCATGTTCATTATTGATCAGGACATGGAACTATGTAGCATTATTCAAAATGGCCTCAAAGTCCCAACTACCACAATTGAAGGTGTCCAAGTCGCAAAGAAGGAAGCTGACTTCACACAAGCCGACTTGGATAGTGTGTCAAAGAACTACAAGGCCATGAACCTGCTTTACTGTGGATTAGATGTTTAATCCGTCCTATTTTGAAAAAGACTCTTTACGAACTCTTTAAGGGTAGAAAACCTAATATTTCATATTTTTAAACCCTTTGGATGTACATGTTTTGTCCATAACAATGACAAAGATAACCTTGGTAAATTTGATGAACGTAGTGACAAAGCAATATTCCTTGGATATGCTTCAAATAGCAAAGCTTATCGTGTTTATAATAAGCGTACCAAAATTGTTGAGGAAAGTATTCATCTTATATTTGATGAAAGCAATGATGGTACTTTGAGTCAAAGTTTTGTAGATCTTAATCTGAATCAACGTGAAGATCACAATTCTGATGAAGAGGAAGATCCTAAGGCTCAAGAAAAGAATATGCAAGAGAAGATTCAAGATACCGGAGAAAGCCCTCAAGACCTTGAAACGCATCTTCAAGACCTTGAAACAGAAAACTGCGATGTTAGAACTCCATTTCAAGGTGAAACCCAACTTCAAGGCCTTGATATAGGATCCAAGGGCAACACTCCAACGGTACCTGAATCCAGTCAAGCAGATGAGCCTTAATCTTCAAGATTTGTTCCGTCTTACAAAAGAAGAAAGTTTCAACATTTTTCTTACCATCCACAAGAGAATGTGATCTCAGATCCAAATGCAAGAGTTCAAACTCGATCCAAAGTTAACAACCTATGTGCGTTCTCGGCGTTCGTGTCTCTTATTGAGCCGAAGAATTATGTTCAAGCTCTTCAAGAACCCGATTGGATCATTGTCATGCAAAATGAACTAAATGAGTTTGAGAAAAACAAGGTTTGAACTCTTACTACAAGACCAAAGCATCAATCCGTCATTGGCACGAAATGGGTTTTTTGAAACAAGTTGGATGAAAATGGTAAATTCATTCGAAATAAAGCACGACTTGTAGCTCAAGGCTATAACCAAGAGGAAGGTATTGATTATGAGGAGACTTTTGCTCCGGTTGCCAGGTTAGAAGTCATTCATATGCTACTTGCGCTTGCATCTTTCATGAGCATAAAGTTATTTCAAATGGATGTAAAATATGTTTTTCTAAACGGCTTCTTAGAAGAAGAAGTCTACGTTGCTCAACCGCCTGGTTTTGAAAATGATGATTTTCCGGATCATGTTTTTTTGGACAAGGCTCTTTATGGTCTTAAGCAAGCTCCTCGAGCTTGGAATGAAAGATCGTCCAAGGATCTCCTTGAAAACAATTTCAAAAGGGGTTTGATTGACAAAACTTTATTTATCAAAACCAGAGGCAATGATATTCTAGTATTTCAAATCTATGTTGATGATATATTATTCGGTGCTACTAACGATTCCCTTTGTAAGGAATTTTCAGATATTATGAGTAGGGAATTTGAAATGAGCTTAATGTGTGAGTTAAATTTCTTTCTCGGACTTTAAGTTACACAAACAAAGAAAGAAATTTTCCTTAATCAAAGCATGTATACCAAGGACTTGCTTAAGAAGTATAAGATGGATCAATCCAAGGTCGCAAAGACTCCTATGAGTTCTACACTTTCGCTTGACCATGACAAAGATGTCAAGAGTGTTTACAAAAGGAGTATCGAGGTATGATCGGTTCTTTGTTATATCTAACCGCTAGTCGACTTGACATTATGTTTAGCGTGTGCATGTGTGCAAGATTTCAAGCTGATCCTAAAGAGTCACACTTGATAGCTGTAAAAAGGATATTTCGGTATCTCAATGGTACTAAGGATTTAGGGTTATGGTACCCACGTCAAAGCTCGTTTAACCTCGTTGGTTATTCAGATGTAGACTTTGCAGTTTATAGGGTTGATAGAAAAAACACTTCTGGATGTTGCCAATTCTTAGGGTCATCCCTAATCAGTTGGAACTCCAAGAAGCAAAACTTTGTCGCCCTATCCACAACTGAAGCAGAATGCATAGCTGTGGGAGCCTGTTGTGCACAAATTCTAGGGATAGCTCAACAACTTCGTGATCTTGGCTTTGATTTAAAAGATATCCCTATTAAATGTGATAATGCTAGTGCTATTTCGATTACTAAAAATCCTGTGCAGCATTCAAGGACAAAGCGTATCGATGTAAGGCATCACTTCATACGTGATCATGTTGAGAAAGGTGGTGTTTCGATTTCTTTTATATCAACTAACTTGTAGCTTGTAGATATCTGTTCTAAGCTTCTACTTGAAGATCAATTCAATTTTATTCGTTTAGAGCTTGGTATGTTGAACAAGGAAGCATTAACGTAGGGGGAGTAAATCGTTTTATTTTCTCCTTCGTATGCAGCTCACCTTTCGTTTTCAAGGGCCTTGAAATTCAATTCAAGGGCCTTGAAACGAAATTCAAGGGCAAAACTGAATATCACGGATCTATTTAGGGATTAATATCGTTTAGATATCTTGATTCCTAAATTATTTTGAAGAAGGATTTTTAAAATATTTTCAAAAGCTTTTATTTTCAGTTTCAAAGAATTTTGAAAAGTGGTTACAAAATTTATGGAAAGAATTATAATCAAAATTGGTTTTCCCAAGATTTTGATTTTCCCAAGATCTTAGTGAACCGATGATGATGTGACTTCTTCCCTTAAATACCACATTTCTTCTTTCTTTATCTCTTCCGTTTCAACTTCTCTTTGCAAACCCCCTGCTTTACTCTTTCGTTTTCAAACAAAAAAAAACTGCTTTAACTTCTTTCAAAAATTATCCATGGCTTTCAAGAGATCTTCAGTCGATGACGCTTCTTCCTCTGCTCCCAAACGACAGAGGATTGTTCACCTCGCATCTGACTCCGACTCAAGCTCCGATTCCTCATTCCACATGGAAGATGTGGAAATATGTACTAAAAGTGGTCTTCTATCACACTGGTTTGGGAGTCAAACTGTAGTTAAGAAATGGCTTACTGGGTTCAACGAACGAGAGCTATGCATGTGCGAATTAGTTGATCGGGAACTCTTTGTCTCTCTTGCCCTACCAGGTCTCACCGTGCTTCAAGCCAGTTCAATCTGGTTGATTCTCAATCCTGGGGAGATAGCATATCCAAGATTAACAAGATTGTTCTTTGTCAACCTAACGACTTGAAGGGAACGAGGAGAACTGGTTCTGGACTCAGTGGTTAAAGGTAAGAAAATCGTTCTTTCCTCTTCAATAATTGCTCAGATTTTAGGGCTTCCTACCTTCAACTCATTTGACCATCCAACTCCCTCTAGAATTGTTAAAATGGCCAAAGAGCAATGCCTTCTGCCCAACACTCTACCACAACCTACCGTTACATGTTTAACTCTTGAGGCTAGAATAGTGTGTGCTTTGTTAGTAAGATGTGTGGTGTCAAGGATTAACAATAGGGATGTGCTTACAAACTAGTTGCTTGCATTTTTGTACCACGTGCTGAATGGACTGGATATTGAACTTCTTGGAATTATTTTGAACCATATGCTTCACTCAATCAACTCCCCAAGTGATACCCCTCGACCCTATGCAAACTTGCTCCCTAAGATCTTTTGATATTTTTCTATTGATTACATTGATGAGGAACAAGTTTATATTGTTGGAGAATTAGATGAAGAATTTTTTGACTGCATGGGTATTAAGAGAACACAGACAGGCGAGTGGACCTTGAAAGAACAACCGGCTTAGAATTATACAACTGTACAGAGACTGGAAGTTGTGGAAAGAGGCTTGGATTCTGTGCGACATGATCTCCTAACCTTCAGATCTGCGATCACTGATCGTCTGGATGAAACACAAGATTTACTTGGGATCTTAAATCAGAAGATCAATCAGATGTTCCATGTTAATGCTCTGTCTCTCACAACTTCCAATAACATTAAGCCGCTAACTGAGAAGGATGGCCAAGCTACCACTCAAGATGCTGAAAACGTTATGGATCAATGTTACAAAATTATCAAGAATCAGCCTATTGATCAACCTTCTTTTGAGGATCCAGATATTTTGCAAATCGAGGAGTTTGGTATTGTGAAGAAATACAAAAGTGCTACAAACCAACGCAGGACAGACGAACAAAGAAAGAACTTTGACCTTTAGAATGCTAAAGACCGTTAGAGGCAGAAGAGCATGAAGGAGAATTACGGGAAAAGGCGTCCAAATCTGAGGTGGTACCATGAATGAAGACTCTTTGCCTGACCATGGATTGCAAGGCCCTTGATATTGATTTCAAAGCCCCTTGGTTTTGATATCAAGGCCTTGATATGGGTTTTGAAAGACTTGGTTTTATGGTGGTTTTTGGAAATACTTTTTATGGGTCTGTAATTGATTGCTTTAAAAACTCTCGTGCTTTAACTGCTTTTCTCCCTTGTTGAAAGAAAAAGGGGGAGAATTTTGTGATCCGATACTTCGATATTTTTTGAAGATCCGAAGATCTCGATCAAAAGACAAAGATCTTCAACAAGCGTGAGAAGATTACGGAGAAGAAGGATCAACATGCTTTAAGGAGATGAAGACGATAGAAGATCTACAACGGCTATCTCATCTCAACCAAGAAGCGTTTTCCATGGATAAGAAGAAACATCAATAACGTTTCTTCTCCCCAACAGCTAGAAGACTTCGATCCATCACTTCGATATTTTCTGCATTCTGCATTTAAGTTTGTTTTTATATTCATATATGCATCGCTAACTCTACAATGCAGGTACGATATTTGTGTTGTCATCCATCAAGGGGGAGATTGAAAACTCCACCTTGAGTATATATTTGAATATGTTATGATGGAAGACTTAACACAAATAAAGTGATTTTTATACTAACAAATATATCGATTGTATTTCTAGTTGTTTGGTGGTTTGTCTAAATATGTGTAGGCCTTGGAAAACATTTCAAGGGACAGACGGAAGCCTTGAAATCAGAAACAAGAGATGAGAGAGGCCTTGAAATTAGATACAAGGGACAAGCGCAGAGTTTGAAGAGGATTAACATGAAGGCCATGAAAGCCATTTCAAGGGATTAAAAGCCGAAGGACATAACGGCAAGGGAATTTAAATCTCTACCAAACAAATGAACCAAGAATCCAGAGAAGATCTTCTGGGAAGATTTAGCTAAGAAGATACGCTCAACAAATAAGATCTCGACGACCTCCTAGAGGATTCAGTTCAAAACATGATCTCGTAAAGATCCTCATCCAAAAGCGCGAGATCTCTTCTCAATGGATTTCGGAAATCTACACAATAAGATCTGATGATCTCGATCAAAAGACAAAGATCTTCAATAAGCGTGAGAAGATTACGTAGAAGAAGGATCAACGTGCTTTAAGGAGATGAAGACGATAGAAGATCTACAACGGCTATCTCATCTCAACCAAGAAGCGTTTTCTATGGAGAAGAAGAAACATCAACAACGGTCATCTTCCCAACGCCTATAAGACTTCTCCATCGAAGACTATAAATGAAGATGTCAATTGAAGAAGAAGATATATAAGCTTAAACAGAAACATTTAAAGTCTTCAAGCGATCCAAAGCATCTTCATTCGATCAAACAAGTTTATCTTTCTCTTTTTCTATAAAATCCTTATCCCCTAGAGAGAGATAAAACTCGAGAGCTCTATTGGAATATCTAAAGATTGTTATACTAGAGCGTGTGTTACTCTGCGAAGTAACTAGGCTATTATAGCAAGGTGAAGAGTTGGAGCTAGATCGTAGCGTTGGCTACAGCGAGAGAAGAAGGGGATTTCTTCTAGTTTGTATCTAAGACTCTTTGAAGCTGATAATAGATAGTTAGATCCTACGGATATACCTTGGGACGGAGAGTAGGCTATTTAGAGCCGAACTTTGTAAACATATCGTCGTGTCGATCTTTTCAATTCCGTATCTGCTTTATTGTGACTAACTTTGTTTTGCAGGTTTACAAAGTCAAGGCCCTTGAAATCAGTTTCAACGACCTTGAAAATAAAGTGTGTCACTGAGAGCTCAGATCGACATCAAGGCCTTTGAAATCAGTTTCAAAACCTTGAGATAAGTTTTTGCAAAAAGTTCTCATACTTTATTCAACCCCCCTTCTAGAGTATCTTTATCTTGTATATTCACCTAATGGTTCTTCAGTTCCCATCATTGCTTCCATCTTATCCTTGGGTGGCTGACTTGAACTTGAAGATGGTTCCTGACATTTCAAAGGAACAAAAGTAGAAGAAGTATGAGGGGTTAAAGCATTTTCAGCATGAGAATAGAGGTTACCGGAATTATTTTGATTGGATCTCCAATTGTTGTAGTTCCGGTTGTTATTGTTCTTGTTGTAGTTGATAGCATGAATTATAGTCTATATTTTGGGACCTGTTTAGACGTTTTATCTTCAATAATCTGCATGTTTGGATGTATATTATGTGATTATATTGTCGTTTCATCTACCTTTGCGGGAATCGAGGTCTACACCAAGTTTCGTTGTAATCGTAGGTAAAATGGCACGTTTTGCATCAAAATGGAGCTAAAGGAGCTAAGGAGTCAATGGAGCTACATTCAGAAGCTTAAGGAAGAATCCAGGAATCATGGAAACGGATTGAAGATTCACTTTGGACTAGATTTGAGAGATTTCACATTCAGTTTAGAGTCACCGCGGTCAGCTACAGTACCATCTCGACCGAGGTGATCCAGAGGAGCTGCTCGACCGAGGCGAACACCTTGGACGTGGCGAGATATATTTTATTCTTGGCTGAAATCTTTTATTTTTGGAAAGAGGATCTTATATTTTTAGGCTGGATTCCTGGAAGGAAGAAGATAATTCAGCCCATATATTTTACCTATTTTATGGGAAAATATCTTTCTAAGATCTTTTATCTTTGGGAGGGAATTTTCCTATAAAAAGGGGTCGGATTTTCCACAAATCCGGCACCCGCATACATCCGCTTACAGCTGGAAAACATCCGATTACAGCGGGGAGATTTGAAGAACCTTTTTGAAGGTTGAAAGAAAATTGAAGGAAGGAAGTTGATAGCTTTTATAGCTTTTGTGAAGGGTTTTGTAAGACTTTCTTAGATTCCCTTCTTGTTGATTGTCTTGTTGGATTGTGATCCAAGGAACGCTTGTTTGCTTGATAATTGATTCAGTTATTGAAGCCTTTTTCTTAAGGTTTTTGTGTTCAATTATTCACCTTCTTCTCTTATACTTGATTATTGCATTCATGATGATGATTGGCTAATTTCTTTGTGTGATTCTAGGGTGATTGGCTGAAGGTTGTGGAAAAAAAATGATAGAATAATCTTAATCACAGTAGGATCCTAAAAGCTCGAGTCTTTATCCTTAACCCTAGAATATCTCGCTCAGTCGATGAACATCTCGGCTGGGGTGGAATTCGTCTGACCGAGGTGACTTTTCTGATCCGAAACTGAGAGTTAAGTGTTAGAGTTTGCCAAATCCTATTCTTATTACACCTTTCCTAGTTCAATGCAAGCCTAGGATGAGACTTACCCGGTAATTCCTTTGTTTGTTTACCAAAGATCATAAATATAGGTAATAAAGGTTTATCCTTTATTGGGGTTTGAGTGTGCCTTCATCCCATCTTTGTGAGTTAGCCTGAGACTTACCCGGTAAAGGTTGATTCTATTCCCTTAGGTGGTGTGTTGGTTTGAGGTTATAGTTCTTTTCCTTAATTCCTTGAGACTTACCCGGTAATAGGAGTTACGGTTTGAGATTAGTGAGTAGTGAGACTTACCCGGTGATCTATTCCACTTTAGTAACACCTTCCCTTTGCAAAACCTCAACTTTGTCCGCTTATCTTTAGATCCTGAGTTGGAACCACAACTAGATGCTTTAATCCCTAGAATTGCATATTTCCTTAATTGACTATATTATCATCTTTTGATTGCTTTAATTGCTTTTGTGGTTATTAGTTGCATTGACTACCTATATTGGTTTTGTTTCACCTAAGTCCCTGAGATCGACACCCCGGAATTCTTGCTTTTACTACGATTGACCCGTACACTGCGGGTTCGCAACCTTGTTTTAAGCTTACATCTAGGGTTATAAATTTAAAGCTTACACACACCGTTTGGAGCGAACAGTAGTTGTTGTTCATATTCCCTTGGTAATTCCCTTGATTATTTCCTCTTCCTACATAGCCAACGCCTTGTTCCTTTGGTTTTTGTTCTTGTGTCTTCAAGAGTTCTTTCAAAGCCTTCATCTCATTGTTAAGAGCGTTGATTTGATTCATACTATTGGAAGTAAGGTTCAACTCTTGTGTTCCGGTTCTTTGACTTCCCCCATCAACACTCCGGTGGGAGTACTTTTCAGTAGTAAGAGCTTGTTTTTCAACAAACTCCCAAGCCTCGTCAACGGGTTTATCCATAAAAGTTCCAACAAATAATGATTGGAGTTTGAATTGAGTTTCCTCATCCAAACCCTTAAAATAAATTACAATCAAATCGATCTTTAAAATCCCATGACGAGGGCAATCCAACAAAAGGTCCTTGAATCTTTCCCGTGACTTAAAACGACTTTCATTATTCCTCATAACAAAAGCATTTATTTTACCTCTCAATTCCGCCGATTTTGATGGTGGAAAGAATTTAGTCAGGAACTCCGCAGTCATCTCCTCCCATGTGTTCACCCTTCCGGTTGGGAGTGATTGATACCAAGCAAGTGTTTTGTCCTTTAAAGAAAAAGAAAACACACGCAGCTTATAGTTATTATTTCCTACTCTAGAAGGTCTCAAAGTTTTCATGAGAATCTCATAGTTTTGCAAATAATGATGTGGTGATTCTCTTTCTATTCCTTCAAAACGATTGATACGCCCCCGGATGGTGATGTCATACGTGTTTCCGGCTAGCAGGACCCGGCACCATTATGAAGACATTTAAATATTTTGGCCATTTAATAATTGACTTTTTATATTCGGAACTTTAATTTCGGAACTTAATTCCGTGACTTAAATTCCGACCTTTCAAATTTTAGGCTTTTCATTTTCGGAACTTTAATTCCAGCTTTAATTCCCGTCATTTATGTTCCGATTCTTTGTATGGCCTCCATCCAATATATAAGTGGATGCTTGGCTCATTGTAAAATATGTCTAAGTTGAATCCAAGTGTTGAGAAGGAAAATCCTCTTACTTGGTTTAGGCATCACTTCTTCTTCAATCCTCTTAAAGTTCTATCTTGGATCTAGTCTTTGATCCAAGCCTTTCATACTCGAGGATCCTTTTGGAAGGATCAACACTATCTACTCCACTTTGTGGATCATTCGATCTACCTAGATCGGATCGACCGTACGCTTCCGCATCCATTTATAAGCTTCCGCCGCTCAAGTTCTACGTTTGATCTAACTCAAACGATCAAGAAGAAGTAGTTGAAGTTTCCCCTCGATCTAGATCACCCATATTTCTATCATTGGTATCAGAGCAAGGGATTGAGGTCAAGTTCTTTACTTGTGTTCTTGATTGTTCTTTACAATTTTTTTTCTTTGGTGTTTTTTGAAGATCTTCAAGTGTTCTTTGAAGATCTTCAAGTGTTATTCGGTGTTCTTCAAACATCTTCAAGTGTTTTTCGCTGTTCTTCAAAGTTCGTCAAGTGTTCTTCATCATTCTTCATGTTCTATGATGATGATGATCAGTTTGATTTGTATGGAGAATGGTTGCATTCTCCACATGAATTAAAGCTCAAAGCGGCCACAAAGAGGCACCGGCGGTATAAAAAAACCGTTGGAGTTCCCATTATAATGACGAGGAGTTGTTGCCTCCTCCAGACCCACCTAGGCCGATTTATTTCATGGATGGGCACCAACGGTATCCACACCAATAAGAATATTTTGAGGATACCTATGTTGCCCCAAGACGGTGTGTCAATCATGAGCAAGTTGCCAATGTTGCCCCGACGCTGTCCTAGTTCCCAAGAGGAGTATGTCGTGCTCAAGGCAACAAATGATGCTCTAAAGCGTGAGTTAGAAGCTTTGAAGGCACAAATTCTTGCCCACACAAAGTCCGCCCAACAAGAAGAACCGTTGTGTGATGATCCATTAGAAGAGGCCAAGGAAGAAACCGTCATCGACAATGTTGAAGTCATCACCGACAAAAAAGAAGCCAACTTCAACAAAGACGACATCATCAAGGATGAAGAAGCCATCAACCATGACAATGACACCATTATGTTGTTGGACTACAAATTCGAGCCGGCTGACCCGAGGTTTGACTTTGTTTTGTCTAATAATTTATTTGCTGGCTTACCCTTGCTTCTTTCCGGCATGCCCCCGACGTACAATGTCACAAGCTTAGACGGCATGGTAGACAAACTCACCGGCGAGACCGTCCACATGTACTACAAGTTTGAGCCGCCTGCTCCAGAAATTTTCCCTATTATGTCGGAAGACTTGCCACCTACCCAAGGCTTGTTTCATAATTTTAATGAGTATCGGCGTCATGAACTGAAATCAATCAAATATCGGTGTTCTTTCCGTCACCTTTTCGGCATAGTCAACAAGCTTGGCGGCCCCACCACCCTTTTGAAAGACTACAAGTCCAAGCTGCCCGACTCCGACAATATGCATCTAGTGCTGAATTTCATGGGTCACGTTCCCGAAGATACTCCTTTCTTTATTTTGACCGTGCAAACGAGGATGTTTCAAGAGAAGGAGAATGATACGCCCCCGGATGGCGATGCCATCCATGTTTCCGGCTAGCAGGACCCGACACCATTATGAAGACATTTAAATATTTTGGCTATTTAATAATTGGCTTTTTATATTCGGAACTTTAATTCCGGAACTTAATTTCGTGACTTAAATTCCGACCTTTTATATTTTAGGTTTTTAATTTTCGGAACTTTAATTCCGGCTTTAATTCCCGTCATTTATGTTCCGACTCTTTGTATGGCCTCCATCCACTATATTAATGGATGCTTTGCTCATTGTAAAATATGTCTAAGTTGAATCCAAGTGTTGAGAAGGAAAATCGTCTTACATGGTTTAGGCATCACTTCTTCTTCTTCAATCCTCTTAAAGTTCTATATTGGATCTAGTCTTTCATCCAAGCCTTTCATACTCGAGGATCCTTTTGGAAGGATCAACACTATCTACTCCATTTTGTGGATGATTCGATCTACATAGATCGGATCGACCGTACGCTTCCGCATCCATTTCTAAGCTTCTGCCGCTCAAGTTCTACGTTTGATCTAACTCAAACGATCAAGAAGTAGTTGAAGTTTCTCCTTGATCTAGATCACCCATATTTCTATCAACGATTCTGTTGAATCATTGTAAAGACTTGAGGTCTAAACTCATGCTCATGATCAGCTGAATCACCTAAGTTAACGCCGGAATAACGTGCTTGTTGAACGGGATCCATCCGTTGACCCAGTGTTTGTGGCATTGTTCGCCACTTAGCGTGCGTGCAAATAAGTCTTAAATTTATAAAACTATAAATCAAGCAAGCGAACCCGCAGTGTACGGATCGATATAGTTAAGCAAGAATTCCAGAGTATCGAACACAGGGATTTGGGGGGTTAAATCCAGTTAAGAATTGTCAAGCGAGTAAATGTATGAGCTTTGTAAATTATTGGGAAAACAACAATCCTAAAGATCCAGGAATCCAGCTGTGGCAATCGATTCAAGATATACTAAAGATATAAGGACAGAGTTGAGGTATGCAAAGGTATACGAATGTAAAGTAATTGTACGGTGAAGTTCCAAAAACCTTATATGACCCACCTAAAGACACTCTCTATAAAGGTTGTTGAGGCTTCAGTATAGAAAGGTTCTAAAGGTAAGAATTAATGTCAAATACCCAAACTTGTAATCCAAGGATCAAGACTAACTAAACCGATTAAGGTTGTGACACTCAGAATCGAGGTAGAGGTTGTTGAGGCTTCACTACCACCTAGAAAAGGCAAGCCAAGACTAAGTTAAGGCAAATCTTTAACTTTGGACTAAAGTAAAAGCAATGTTCGTAACTGACACAAAATTACGGGTAGTTCTTGAGTTCCACGGCCGTGGAAGCTCAAGAACAGACCGTGGATTAGGTTCGTCGGCGATTCTCTCTAACTCTCAGGGTCCAATCTGTTTACGATCGATCTATCATCATCTAAGCCACAACTACCAATCCTTCACCTTAGAATTGCTAAAGGGTTTTAGCCAACAACAGTCATATTGATATCAAATTCAAGATTTAAAAGAATAAAAGACCTTCGAAAACCTTGAATAAATCTCAAATCAATCTCAAATCCGCAAACAAGAACAATGATGTAAGTAGATTCAGAATAACACAAACAATCACAATCCTTGATAAGAACGAAGAACGGGATGTCAATCCGTCTTCTAATCAAACCTAAGGACAAAAGGCGTAATCTCCAGATCTTCAACTCTTCGCAAATCTCCGTTGCGAAATAGCAATCTCCACACGTCCAACTTGAAACCCTAGGCACGTGCAATAAGCGTAGGCGTAAGCGAGGTCTAAGCAGAGGTGACGGAATCTCTTTCCTTCGGTCCTTATATAGGCCCAAATAAAATGCGTCTTCGGCCCATGTGCGTAGAAGATCGTGGCTTAAAATATTGCGTAAAAGATCGTCAAGATCACGATCGTGGAAGGGTTCCACGCCCGTAATTTAAAGCGTGGAGTTGGATCACGGTTCCTCAAATCCTCCACGGCCGTGTAAGTTGCTGGAATGCACCACGCTTGTGTTGCCAAAGTTCCACGGCCGTGGATTAGAGCGTGGACTCTAATACGGTCGTATTTTAGAGCGTGGAACGTACATAGCTCGTAATTTCCTCTGCTTTTGTGTCATTCTTCATCCTAGCATCATCCTTAGCTCCTTTGTGGTGTCCTCAATCCTCGGACATGCTCAATTCATCTCCATTCTCCTTCAATCCGTTCGGAATTAGCTCTTGATTGCCTACAATCAACACAAAGCTTATGTAGACCTCTATATCGACAAAATAGATAAACTAACTCACAATTGCTTCAATGCTTTATCAATGAATACCAATATGGATGAAATACACTTTGAAAACGTGCCTAAAATATCACAATATTTCATGCTAACAAATAACCCCATACTTGCCACTTGCTTGTCCCCAAGAAAGGTCCTTCAAAAGCTTTAAAACACAAGTTAGGATGAAATATGGATATACTCTCAAAGCAAAAACTTCTTTTAGATGAATGTGCTTTCTAATCAATAGATCATTCTCAAATCTTGCTTCATTCGTTTATAAGACTTTCATACACATAATCAAAGAGTAAAGAGTAAAGAAAGCTCATGAATTAATCAAACTTCCATGTAAACATCATAACCTTCAAACATTATCAAAATCAATCATAAGAAACTTCAATTTAGATCACCAAGTCATATATCATTCTCTTGATCTTAAGGACTTTCAAACAAGGTCTAGAATGCGGAAAGGAAGGGAAAACTTTAAGGAATGTGGTGCATGAATCCGGGAAAGTGGATAACTACTCTTTTCTTTTTCTCTTGCGGTTTCCGCAGCACCTTCAACTTAGAGCTTCGCTCTCTTCTTTTCAATTCATTTTTCGACTTTACTTTTGGAGTTATGGATAGAGGTGCGCAAAAACCGAAGCCTAGGAGATTAACGTTTCTCATTTTTACGAGATTCCTCAAACCCTTGATGCACATACCATAATCCGCTAGGAATATCGCTCAATCCGACTTTGGCAAGACACAAACACCCGGCTATGTGAATGGTGCCGAGTTACTCATCATCATGATTGACTTCCCCAAACCTATAATTTCTTTCTGTTCTTTTGAATGCAAAATATTGCTTTCATGGCCCTCCCACATCAAACATGCCTTTTTTTCATTCAACTCCTCCAAATTCCCGGATAGGTAAAGGAGGCCATTATTTCAATGAGGGGCTAAATGATCAAAGGAAGGAAGAAAGAAAATCGAATTGCCTTAATCATCTCAAAAAGAAGCATAAGAACTTATTATGTGATTTCAACCTTAACTTCTCAACATGATTTAAGTAACATTCATCACATTATGAAACTTGCAAAAGAGGAATAATCAACTCATTCAATTTCTTTTCAATTCACTATTTGTTTAAGCATGCGATTGTCATCAAAACTCAATTCACAAGTGGTGATTATCATAGAAATCATCTCTATCCTTAGAAGCACAAAATTTTCAAAATTTTTCAATTTTTATGGGTTTTTCAAACGCTTTTTCATGCAATGCAATAATGAAACGTGTAGCAATAGAATGAAACATGCAAGGTAGTCTCGATAAAGCATACAAAGTGAGTAAGAGTTATTACAACGATTAGTCACACCCCACCCCATACTTGGAACAAACATTGTCCCTAATGTTCAAAAAGAGAAATAAAGAAAAGAAAGAAAGAAAAAGAACTCACAAGACGGTGGTGGAGCGGCTAAAACTGTAGATCGTCCATGTCATCACTACGGTGGAGGCGGTGGTGGAAACGGGGAGAAGCTGGGGTCATAGTACCGCCCGAACTGCTGGCGGTAAACATCTCTCATCATGTGGTCCAGATCGTCGGCTCGTGCGTCTCTAGCATCTGCACGGATCTCCAAAGCTCCAACCCTATCGGAAAGGTCGGTAGCCCACTCTGGCAGCTGCTCGTACCAACCAGGTGGCTGGCTGTACCACGCCGGTGCATCCGAAGGTGCTGGTGTAGGTGGTGGCTGTGCATGCCAAGGCGGTGGAGCTCTCATCCACTCCGGCTGAGTGCTATACCATGTAGGAGGATCCGCCATCCAAGTGGGCCTCTCGCTCACACTAGCACGGCGAGAGGATGATCCTGAAGCTCTAGCGGGACGGGGAGAACGTCTAGGCATGTCGGGAACTGCATCCGACTGATCCGGGAATGTACCAAAGTCATGATCAGCTCCTCCTCCCTCCTCATAATCATCTCCTCCTCTCATCTCCTCCTCCTCTACAACTGGTGGTGGTGGAACATAAGGAGGGGCTACTAATCTGTTCGCATGCATGGCAGCGAACGTCGCGTTCCAGTTATGGCGTCCACCCATAATGGAATACTCAGGGAGCCACTCAATCCCTCTCCCGGTCCTACTCTCCCACGGCATAGCAGCATATGGTGGACCTCTATGGGTGGGGAAGATGATGCCTCTAGTCATGAGTCTATGTAGTCCTAGGAGTGTAGCAGCAATACGTGTACAAGCTGAGAAATCTACCCCTAACTGTCGAGCAAGGTGGGTTGTTCGCCACTTAGCGTGCGTGCAAATAAGCTTTAATTATAAAACTAGAAATCAAGCAAGCGAACCCGCAGTGTACGGATTGATATAGCTAAGCAAGAATTCCAGAGTATCGAACACAGGGATTTGGGGGGAACAAATTCAATTGTAGATTATCAAGCGAGTAAATGTAAGAAGCTTTTCAAGTATTGGGAAAACAACAATCCTAAAGATCCAAGTATCCAGCTGTGGCAATCGATTCAAGATATACTAATGATATAAGGACAGAGTTGAGATATGCAAAGGTATGCTAATGTAAGGTAATCGTACGGTGAAGTTCCAAAAACCTTATATGACTCACCTACAAGACACTCTCTATAAAGGTTGTTGAGGCTTCAATATAGAAAGGTTCTAAAGGTAAGAATTAATGTCAAATACCCAAACTTGTAATCCAAGGATCAAAACTAACTAAACCGATTAAGGTTGTGACACTCACAATCGAGGTAGAGGTTGTTGAGGCTTCACTACCACCTAGAAAAGGCAAGCCAAGACTAAGTTAAAGCAAATCTTTAACTTTAGATTAAAGTAAAAGCAGGTTCGTAACTTAACACAAAATTACGGGTAGTTCTTGAGTTCCACGGCCGTGGAAGCTCAAGAATAGACCGTGGATTAGGTTCGTCGGCGATTCTCTCTAACTCTCAGGGTCCAATCCGTTTACGATCGATCTATCATCATCCAAGCCACAACTATCAACCCTTCACCTTAGAATTGTTAAGGGTTTTTAGCCAACAATAGTCATAATGATATCAAATTCAAGGTTTAAAAGGTTGAAAGATGAAAACTTCCGAAAACCTTCAATAACTTCCAAATCAGTCTCAAAGTCACAATCAAGAGCAATAATCGTCACTAGATTCGGAATAGAACAAACAATCAAAATCTTAGATAAGAAGGAAGAACGGGATGTCAATCCATCTTCTAAATCAAACCTAAGTAAGAAGCGAAATCTTCTTACGAACAATCTTCCGAATCTTCGATCTTCCGTCAATCCGGAAATCACAACAGCGATGCGCCAAAATCTCTCAACACAACTTCCGCCAAATGCTAAATTAGGGCAATTCCAAGCGCAAGCGTAAGATGCGTCTATGCGTAAGCGAAGGTCTAAGCAGAGGTGACGGAATCTCCCTTCGTCCATCCTTTTATAGTGTAAGATAAAATATCGGCCCGGCCCAATAGTGTAGGAGATCGTGGCTTAAAGTGTGGCGAAAAAGATCGCCAAGATCACGGTCGTGGAAGGGTTCTACGGCCGTAATTTAGAGCGTGGAAATCAACACGGTTTGAACCATCTTCTCCACGGCCGTAGAAGTTACTGGAATGAACCACGCTTCCCTAGCCATGGTTCCACGGCCGTGGACTTGAACGTGGAAAGTAGTACGGCCGTATTTTAGAGCGTGGTTTAGGGCAAGAACGTGATTCTTCCTTAGCCTTGTGCATTCTTCAAGTTGGCATTCCTTTAGCTCCTATGAATGTCCTCAATCCATGGACATGCTCAAACAACTCCATCCTTGCTCAATTCCGTTTGGAAATAGCTCTTAATTACCTATAATCAACATAAAGCTTGTGTAGATCTCTATATCGACATTATAGATAAACTAGCTCACAAATGCATCAATGCTCAATCAATGACTATCAATATGGATCAAATACAATTAGAAAACGTGCCTAAAATATTACAATATTTCATGCTAACAAATAACCCCATACTTGCCACTTGCTTGTCCCTAAGCAAGGTCTTTCAAAAGCTTTAAAACAAGAGTTATGATGAAATATGTGTACCTTCTCAAAGCAATGCTTCTTTTGGATGAATGTGCCTTCTAAACAATAGATCATTCTCAAATCTTGCTTCATTCGTTTATAAGACTTTTATACACTTAAGCAAAGAGTAAAGAGTAAAGAAAAATCATGAATCAATCAAACTTCCATACAAGCATCATAACCTTCAAACATTATCAAAATCAATCATAAGAAACTTCAATTTAGATCACCAAGTCATATAACATTCTTTTGATCTTAAGGACTTTCAAAGAAAAAGGTCTAGAATGTGGAAAGGGAAGGAAACTTTTAGGGAATGTGGTGCATGAATCCGGGAAAGTGGATAACTACTCTTTCTTCTTCTCTTGCGGTTTCCGCAACACTTTCAACTTAGAGCTTCGCTCTCTTCCTTTCATTTTTTCGACTTTACTTTTGGAGTTATGGATAGAGGTGCACAAAAACCGAAGCCTAGGAGATTGGCGTTTCTCAATTTTTATGAGATGCCTCAAACCCTTAGCGCACATACCATAATCCGCTAGGAATATCGCTCAATCCGACTTTGTCAAGACACAAACACCCGGCTATGTGAATGGTGCCGAGTTACTCATCGTCATGATTGACTTCCCCAAACCTACAATTTCTTTGTATTCTTTTGATTGCAAAAAATTGCTTTCAAGGCCCTCCCACATCAAACATGCCAATATCAATCAACTCCTCCAAATTCCCGGATAGGTAAAGGAGGCCATAATTTCAATGAGGGGCTAAATGATCAAAGAAAGAAGAAAGAAAATCGAATTGCCTTAATCATCTCATAAAGAAGCATAAGAACTTATAATGTGATTTCAACTTCAATTCCTCAACATGATTTAGGTAACATTCATCACATTATGAAACTTGCAAAAAGAAGGAAAATCAACTCATTCAATCTCTTTTCAAATCACTATTCGTTTAAGCATGCAATTGTCATCAAACTCAATTCACAAGTAGCGATTATCATAGAAATCATCTCAATTCCTTAGAAGCACAAAGTTTTCAAAATTTTTCAATTTTTATGGGTTTTTCAAACTCTTTTTCATGTAATGCAATAATGAAACGTGCAACAATATAATGAACATGCAAGATAGTCTCAAATAGAAGCAATCAAAGTGAGTAAGAGTTATTACAACTTTTAGTCACACCCCACCCCATACTTGGAACAAACATTGTCCCTAATGTTCAAATAAAAGAAAGAAAAGAAAAGAAAGAAAGAAAAAGACTCACAAAATGGCGGTGGAGCGGCTAAAGCTAACGGTCATCATCATCGTCACTGCGGCGCCGGTGGAGGCGGGAATGGAGAGAAGCTAGCGTCGTAGTGCCGCCAAAACTGCTGG
The DNA here is from genome assembly GCA_033239045.1 of Fagopyrum esculentum. NCBI lineage: Eukaryota > Viridiplantae > Streptophyta > Magnoliopsida > Caryophyllales > Polygonaceae > Fagopyrum > Fagopyrum esculentum. The sequence goes on along the minus strand of BSUD01000008.1, from coordinate 2,237,526 downwards.
CGGTAGACGTCTCTCATCATATGATCGAGGTCGTCCATGCGTCCATCTCTAGCATCGGCTCGAATCTCCAATGCTCCTACTCTGTCAGAAAGGCTAGTAGCCCAATCTGGCATCTGCTCATACCATCCCGGAGCATGACTATACCACCCCGGTGCATCGGACGGTGCTGGTGCTGGTGGCTGCTGTGCGGACCATGGAGGTGGAGCTCCGTACCATGCAGGAGGTGTATCCATCCAAGTAGGTCTCTCACTCACGCTGGCGTGGCGAGAAGACGAGCCTGAAGCTCTGGCGGGACGTGGAGAACGTCTGGGCACATCAGAAGCAATGTCCGGCTGATCCGGAAACGTGCTAAACTCATGCTCTGCTCCTCCTCCTCCCTCATACTGAACCCTCATCTCCTCCTCCTCAACTACGGGCGGTGGTGGGACATACGGAGGAGCTGCAATCTTGTTCGCATGCATGGCAGCGAACGTCTCCTTCCAGTTATGGCGTCCAGCCATAATGGAATACTCTGGTAGCCACTCAATACCTCTCCCCGTCCTGCTCTCCCAAGGCATAGCTGCGTAAGGCGGACCTCTATGGGTAGGGAAGATAAGACCTCTAGTCATGAAGGCCTGGAGTCCTAGGGGTACAGCTGGTATGCGTGTGCATGCAGAAAAATCAACCCCCAACATCTTAGCAAGGTGGGTAACTATCCCACCATATCCAATGTTGCCCTTCCTCTTGTTCTTAAGCTTGCTCATGGTAGCAGCTAAGAGGGTGGCGCAGTCAGCTCGGCGCCCATACAGCATAGAATACAACAGAAAGAGCTCATCTGTCTTGATCTTTTGAGGTGTCTCCGTCTTAGGGAAGAGACACTCCAAAAGAACACGGTGAGCAATCTTCAAGGCTAAGTGATACATCAACTTAGCCTTGGTGTCAGCTGGTTGTCAGCGGTCCTCGCTGGCGTAAATCATAGCAACCTCCTCCCAAAAATCTTTGGCGTAAACGCCACTAGGAAAACGACCATTGAAGGTCTCTTGGAACCCAAAGAAGGCTCCAAACTCTCGGATGGTAAAATCATATTTTCTTGTTATAAGACGGAAAGAAACGGTCCTATCCACATGGCTGTGCTCAAACGACGTCACAACCTCTCTCGTGATCTCCTCATAAGCGTCTTCTCGGATAGCCGAGAAGACAATAAGTCCGGCTCTATCCAAGAGCCAAGTAAGGTCATCTATGATGTTAAGAGGAGCTAAATCCTCTAACAATAGGTACCTAGGTCCAATCACATCCCTCTCATGGATCCTCTCGAGTGCATCGAGGTGATCCTCATGAATGGTCAGTATTCTAGGGCTAGGAGGTGCGGGTGATGAAGGTGAGGATGGAGGTGAAGGGGAGGAAGGTGGTGGTGCTCTAGAGGATGAAGAGGAAGAGGGGTTACCCTTCCTCTTTTTGTTCTGCTCATTCTTCTTCTCCTTAATCCTCACAGAAACTCTTACGAAATCCATTCACCGTTCAAAATCACGGTCTGTTCTTGGTATTTCCACGGCCGTGGAACTGACAGAGACCGTGATTCGTCTCGACTTTTCTCAAAATTCAACAAACAACACTCAAACTCAGCAATCAGGCAGCCCTAGTCTAATTCCTTCCAATATCAATCAGTTCTCCTATAATTTCTAGCAAAAACGAACCCAAATTGACAAAGATCAAGAAGAGTGGAAAAAACCTAGGTTTCGGATTTTAAAATCTGAATTGTGTGTTCCTTGGTGATTTGCCGCTCGATTCGTTGCTTGAATCTCGTTGGTGGTCGAATTTGCTTCAGTTTGAAAAGAAGAATCGTTGAAAACGATTAACGAACGGAGATTTGAGGTGAGGGGCGTGGAATCGGCGAGAGAGAGCGTGAAATTGGGTTTTTGGTGTGTTTTTGTGAAGAACGTGGTTTATATAGTGACAGGCAAAATTTTGAAAACCACGGTCTATCGGGGGTTTCCACGGCCGTGGATATGTACGGAACCGTGGTTTTGGTGATTTTTCAAAGGCTTTTGGAAATTACGGTCACTGTAGCTGTCACGACCGTGGTTTAGGCCGTGGAACTCTCTGTAATGCTCCAAAGTCCAAGTTTCGTCATTTTTCTTCAAAATAACTCTTCCCCTTTCCTTTTCCACTGTTCCTACATCCAAAAACACGAACATACCGGAAGGAATCGAAGGCAAAACAAAACAAAAACGTCTAAACTAAGCTAAAATATGAATCGAAAACAAAAACAAAAATGCAATACCTTGGGTTGCCTCCCAAGAAGCACTTTGTTTAAGGTCCGTAGCTAGACCATATTCGCGCTTATTCGAGTGCGGTGGGCGCGAACTCTTCAGCTTGGAGTTCCGGCGTATACTTCTTGAGTCGTTGACCGTTCACCTTAAAGCTTCCGCCCGCTTCACCCCATACTTCAACTGCACCATGGGGGAAAATACGCTTAATTAGAAAAGGTCCGGTCCAACGAGATTTAAGCCTACCTGGAAAGAGACGAAGCCTTGAATTGAAAAGGAGAACTTGATCTCCTTCTTTGAAGTCCTTTGGAATGATATGCTTATCATGCCAACGCTTTGCTCTCTCCTTATAAATCTTAGCGTTCTCATAGGCGTTCAAGCGGAGTTCTTCCAGCTCATTAAGGTCTAAGAGACGTTTCTCTCCCGCTTCCTTCATGCCAAAATTCAACCACTTGATGGCCCAAAACGCTTTGTGCTCCAACTCCACCGGTAAGTGACAAGACTTCCCATACACAAGGTTGTATGGTGTGGTTCCTATGGGAGTCTTGTATGCAGTCCGGTACGCCCACAACGCATCATCAAGCTTCAAGGACCAATCCTTCCTAGTCCTTGAAACCGTCTTCTCTAGAATTCCTTTGATCTCCCGATTTGAGATCTCAACTTGTCCACTAGTTTGTGGATGATAAGGGGTGGCGATCTTGTGAGTAACCCCATACTTAGCTAGAAGAGCTTCAAAGCGTCGGGCAATGAAGTGAGAACCTCCATTACTATAGTCCTTGGTGTCCCAAATCGCGGGAAGATGGTCTTGTTAAAGAACTTAACCACCACCATGGCATCATTGGTGGGAGAGGCAATCGCTTCCACCCATCTAGAAACATAATCCACTGCCAAGAGTATGTATTGGTTTCCACAAGATGATGGGAACGGTCCCATAAAATCTACTCCCCAAACATCGAAAATCTCCACCTCTTGGATGTTGTTGAGGGGAATCTCATTCCTCCTAGAGATATTACCTATTCTTTGCCAAGCATCGCATCAAGAAACAAAGGATTGCACATCTCTAAATAAAGTAGGCCAAAAGAATCCAGATTGCAATACCTTTGCGCTAGTCTTGTTCGAACTAGCGTGTCCTCCACATGGTAGTGAGTGACAATGGCGGATGACACTTTGCATCTCATCTTCCGGCACACATCACCGAATGATGCCATCCGGACCTCTCTTAAAAAGGAGAGGTTCATTCCAAAAGTATTCCCGGACATCCTTAAAGAACTTCTTTCTTTGTGCGTAGGATAATCCGGGCGGTATCTCCTGACAAACTAAATAGTTAACAAAATCAGCAAATCATGTTTGTTACCTTTGGAGATCACATCGATGCACTCCTCAATGATATGTAGGTGTTCGTCCGGGAAGGAGTCATCTATAGGTAAGTGGTCGTCCTCTAGATGTGTTAGGCGACTCAAATGATCCGCAACAGAATTTTCTGAACCTTTCTTGTCGCGGATCTCAAGATCGAACTCTTGTAGGAGAAGAATCCATCTAATTAGCCTTGGCTTTGCATCCTTCTTTGCAAGGAGGTACCGGATCGCAGCATGATCCGTGTAGACAATCACCTTTGCACCTACAAGATAAGAGCGAAACTTGTCAATAGCATAAACAATGGCTAATAATTCCTTTTCCGCAGTGGCGTAATTGAGTTGCGCTTCATCTAGCGTCTTGCTAGCATAGTATATGGCATGGGTTCTCCCTTCCTTTCGTTGTCCAAGAACAGCTCCTATAGCTACGTCACTAGCATCGCACATAACCTCAAAGGGAAGGTTCCAATCCGGAGGTTGGATAATAGGTGCTGAAATTAGAGCCTCCCGGATCATATTGAACGCATCCAAGCATTCCTGCGAAAACTCAAAAACCGCATCCTTCATCGATATATTAGTAAGAGGTTTTGATATTTTAGAGAAATCCTTAATGAAGCGCCTATAGAATCCAGCATGTCCTAGGAAACTTCTTATCCCTTTCACCGAAGTTGGGGGAGGAAGCTTTTCTATAGTCTCTATTTTCGCCTTATCCACCTCAATCCCTCTACTAGAGATTAAGTGTCCTAAAACAATTCCTTCCTTAACCATAAATTGACACTTCTCCCAATTAAGAACTAGGTTAGTGTCTTCACACCTTTGTAATACAAGAGCAAGGTTAGAAAGACAATTGTGAAAAGAGGAACCGTATACGGAGAAGTCATCCATGAAGACCTCCATGATTTCCTCAATGTATTCGGAGAAGATGGCCATCATGCACCTTTGAAAGGTGGCTGGGGCGTTGCAAAGCCCGAACGGCATTCTCCTATAAGCGAACGTACCCCACGGGCACGTGAATGTGGTCTTCTCCTGATCATCCGGGTGTATCGGAATCTGAAAGAAACCACTATAACCGTCAAGATAGCAAAAATGTGAATGTTGTGCTAACCTTTCAAGCATTTGATCAATGAATGGCAATGGGAAGTGATCCTTCCTCGTCGCATTGTTAAGCTTGCGGTAGTCTATGAACATCCGCCATCCCGTTACGGTTCGGGTAGGAATGAGTTCGTTGTTTTTGTTGGTGATGGCCGTCATTCCTCCCTTCTTCGGAACTACTTGAACCGGACTCACCCACTTACTATCGGAGATAGGATAGATGATACCTGCATCAAGAAGTTTAAGAATTTCCTTCTTGACAACCTCCTTCATGGTCGGATTTAACCGCCTTTGAGGTTGTCTTGAAGTCCTAAAGTCCTCTTCCATTAGTATTTTATGCATGCAAAGGGAAGGTTTGATTCCTACTAAGTCCTCAATAGTATATCCTAAAGCTTTTCTATGTTTCCTAAGGACAACCATGAGCTCATTATGTTCATCTATGCTTAGATCGGAACTAACAATAACCGGAAAGGTAGAATTAGGTCCTAGAAAAGCGTACCTTAGATGAGTAGGAAGTGGCTTTAGTTCCATTTCTTTCGGAGCTTCCAATGGCTCTTGTGGAGCTTCCGATGCTTCCTTAGAAGTGTCTAAGGAAGTAGAAGGTGTAGGAGAAGAATCAAGAGAAGTTGAAGAAGAGGTACGATCACCCTCTTCCACGGCCAAAATTACGGTTTCCATACATCTTCCACGGCCGTGGTTTAGGGCGTGGAAAGGAAATACGGTTGCTCTGCTTTCTCCACGACCGTATAACTCTCTGGAGTGGGACACGGTTTGGTTGGTGAAATCCACGGCCGTGGAATATAGTGTATAGCCGTGGATTCTCACGTTTTCTGCCTCATCGTGGAGCATCTCAAATTCCACTTCACCCACTTATTCTTGTGCTTCTAAGGCTTCAATTGCCTTATTGTACTCCTCTTCTTCCCCTACATTCGTTAGACTCATAGTAATAACCTTTTGTAAAGGATCTTTGAAGAGAATAGCACTTACCTCCTCTCTAGACAACCCCTCTTCATCTTGGATATTGAATATATCCTCATCAAAGATTGGCTCCTTCACTAGAGTGGAAAGAACAAACTCTACCTTCTCCTCTCCTATGTCAAAGGCGAGCCTAGCATTCTTGCAATCGACTATGCAGCCGGAAGTTGCAAGAAACGGTCTTCCGAGTATGATCGGGACCGGACTATCTGCAGGAATGTCAAGCACAACAAAATCGATGGGAACAAAGAATTTACCTAGCTTGACCGGGACGTCTTCTACAATACCGACGGGGCGAGTGATGGATCGATCCGCCATGTACAACGTCATCTTCACCGGTTTAGGGTCGCCTAAACCGATCTTCCTACATAATGCAAGTGGTATGATGCTCACACTTGCTCCTAAGTCACATAAAGCGTCATATGTGACATCTCCCACTCCTATGGGAATGCAAAACGACCCCGGATCCTTTAGCTTTGGGGGCATTTTCTCCTTCATGGTCTTGATGAGATCCGAAGAATCCGAACTCATCTTAACCTCTCCAAAGTCCTCTAACTTTCTCTTGTTAGAGAGGATCTCCTTTAAGAACTTGCCATAAGCCGGCATACCTACAATAGCATCAATGAAAGGTATATTAATATGCAGCTTGCTCATGAGTTCTATAAACTTACCAAATTGTTTATCTAGACGCGCTCTCGCTCTAGATTGAGGGAATGGTAGGGGAGGTTTGTAAGCCGGAGGAGGAACGTAGACATCTTCCTTCTCCTTCCCCTTCTCTTTGTCTTTCTCAACGGGGACTTCAACGAACTTAGGCTGCGGATCGGTGGTAGTCACTCCGCTCCTAGTTGTGATTGCCATCACCCTTCCCTTAGGGTTGTCCTCCGTCTTTCCTGGAAGTTTCCCTTGATTCCTAGGAACTTCCTCTGCTTGGCTGAACATTTGGTTTTCTAAAACCTTTTGGGCTTTATCAACCTTAGAAATTTGATCATCAACCTTAATGATGCGGTTCTCCAACCCTTGAAGCTTTCCCAAGATTGTTTCCAACATGGGATCGGGCTTCTCCTTCCCCGAAGTGTTTCCTCCATTAGATGTTTGCCCCTAGCTTTTCAAAGGAGTAGAGGAAGAGGAAGGTGGAGTTAGTGAATTCGAATTGGAAGGATAAGAGTTACCGGAATTTTGTTGATTGGAGCGCCAATTGTTGTTGTTTGAACCCCTATTGTTGTTCCAATTATTGTTCCGGTTGTTGTTGTTGCCATTCCAATTGTTCCGGTTGTTGTTCCGGTTATTGTTGTTATTGCGGTTCGTATTCTCTCCACCATTGTTGTTGTTGCCCAAGTAGCCAACATCCTTCCCTTGTTGCTTTGGGAAGTTGGTCTTGATAGCTTCCTTCAACTCTTTAATCTCATTGTTGAGAGAAAAGATTTGAGTTTGAGCTTCATGTGTGAGCTTTGCTCCTTGCTCTACACGATTTCCTTCTACTTTCCGGTGGGAATACTTCTCTATGACTCTTGCTTGCTTCTCAATGAAGTCCCAAGCGTCATCTACCCTCATGTCCATGAATGTACCACATGAGAGGGATTGGAGCTTGAATTGTGTCTCCACATCCAGCCCCTTATAGTATATCTCCAGCAATGCAAGCTTGGATATGCCATGATGAGGGCAATCCAATAACAAATCCTGAAACCTTTCCCATGATTGAAACAAACTTTCGTTAGATCTCATGGAAAATGCATTTATCTTACCTCTAAGTTCCGCCGTTTTGGATGGCGGAAAGAACTTAGTGAGGAACTCCGCGGAAAGATCCTCCCATGTCTCAAGCTTTCCACTCGGAAGAGCTTGATACCAAGACAATGCTTTCCCCTTCAAGGAGAAGAAGAAAGGCTTGAGCTTATAGTTGTTGGTAGTTGCATTTTTCGGTCTCATTGTCTCCATCATACACTCAAAGTTTTGCAAGTGTTGGTGTGGAGATTCGGCGCTTGTCCCGCCAAATTGGTTTTGGCGGACAAGAGTAATAACTTGAGGGTTGAAGCTAAACCCTTGTACATCATCAGCATCAAAGTTCACACCTAGACGGCGTGGTTGCTGCGTTGGATCCATCCTTTGGCCAAGAGTTCTTGGCTCTTCATCCACGCGGTTCAGCCTTACATTCCTAGGTGGAATGCGTCGGTTCGCAGCTGTCCGTGGAGCGAATGGATTCTCATTAATCCTTGGATCAATCTCCTCTAATGGTGGCATGGAAGAGTCGCTATCTTCAGCGGATGAATGGCCTCTATTCGACCTTAAGGATCTCCTTGAGGATTTCTTGTTCTTCTTATTCTTAAGATTGCTTAGTTCTATCCTCATCTGGAACATCATATCCTTTAGATCGTCAACTTGAGATTGATGACGATCCATTTCATCTCGGAGAATCTTCTCATTCCATTGGAGTTGAGCTTCTTTCTCCGCTAGCTCCGATTGAAGATCACGTTCGTGTTCTTCAGCCATTTTCTTTTCCTTACGCTTTTGCCTTAAAGTCCTTTCAAGCTCTTGATCAAGAGGTAAGAGATCCTCGGTGTTCCTAGACCTGCGCATGCACTCAAAGAGATATCAAATAACGAGAGCAAGCTCCCAAGCTTGACAACCGGCAAACGAATTCGGCCTAAACCAAATCCCCGGCAACGGCGCCAAAAACTTGTTCGCCACTTAGCGTGCGTGCAAATAAGCTTTAATTATAAACTAGAAATCAAGCAAGCGAACCCGCAGTGTACGGATCGATATAGTTAAGCAAGAATTCCAGAGTATCGAACACAGGGATTTGGGGGGAACAAATTCAATTGTAGATTATCAAGCGAGTAAATGTAAGAAGCTTTTCAAGTATTGGGAAAACAACAATCCTAAAGATCCAAGTATCCAGCTGTGGCAATCGATTCAAGATATACTAATGATATAAGGACAGAGTTGAGATATGCAAAGGTATGCTAATGTAAGGTAATCGTACGGTGAAGTTCAAAAAACCTTATATGACTCACCTACAAGACACTCTCTATAAAGGTTGTTGAGGCTTCAATATAGAAAGGTTCTAAAGGTAAGAATTAATGTCAAATACCCAAACTTGTAATCCAAGGATCAAGACTAACTAAACCGATTAAGGTTGTGACACTCACAATCGAGGTAGAGGTTGTTGAGGCTTCACTACCACCTAGAAAAGGCAAGCCAAGACTAAGTTAAAGCAAATCTTTAACTTTGGATTAAAGTAAAAGCAGGTTCGTAATTTAACACAAAATTACGGGTAGTTCTTGAGTTCCACGGCCGTGGAAGCTCAAGAACAGACCGTGGATTAGGTTCGTCGGCGATTCTCTCTAACTCTCAGGGTCCAATCCGTTTACGATCGATCTATCATCATCCAAGCCACAACTATCAACCCTTCACCTTAGAATTGTTAAGGGTTTTTAGCTAACAATAGTCATAATGATATCAAATTCAAGGTTTAAAAGGTTGAAAGATGAAAACTTCCGAAAACCTTCAATAACTTCCAAATCAGTCTCAAAGTCACAATCAAGAACAATAATCGTCACTAGATTCGGAATAGAACAAACAATCAAAATCTTAGATAAGAAGGAAGAACGGGATGTCAATCCGTCTTCTAAATCAAACCTAAGTAAGAAGCGAAATCTTCTTACGAACAATCTTCCGAATCTTCGATCTTCCGTCAATCCGGAAATCACAACAGCGATGCGCCAAAATCTCTCAACACAACTTCCGCCAAATGCGAAATTAGGGCAATTCCAAGCGCAAGCGTAAGATGCGTCTAAATCAAACCTAAGCAGAGGTGACGGAATCTCCCTTCGTTCGTCCTTTTATAGTGTAAGATAAAATATCGGCCCGGCCCAATTGTGTAGGAGATCGTGGCTTAAAGTGTGGCGAAAAAGATCACCAAGATCACGGTCGTGGAAGGGTTCCACGGCCGTAATTTAGAGCGTGGAAATCAACACGGTTTGAACCATCTTCTCCACGGCCGTAGAAGTTACTGGAATGAACCACGCTTCCCTAGCCATGGTTCCACGGCCGTGGACTTGAACGTGGAAAGTAGTACGGCCGTATTTTAGAGCGTGGTTTAGGGCAAGAACGTGATTCTTCCTTAGCCTTGTGCATTCTTCAAGTTGGCATTCCTTTAGCTCCTATGAATGTCCTCAATCCATGGACATGCTCAAACAACTCCATCCTTGCTCAATTCCGTTCGGAAATAGCTCTTAATTACCTATAATCAACATAAAGCTTGTGTAGATCTCTATATCGACATTATAGATAAACTAGCTCACAAATGCATCAATGCTCAATCAATGACTATCAATATGGATCAAATACAATTAGAAAACGTGCCTAAAATATCACAATATTTCATGCTAACATGGGTGACCATCGCACCGTATCCAATGTTACCAGCCCTCTTATTCTTTAGCTTGCTCATAGTAGCAGCTAAGAGGGTGGCACAATCTGCAGGTCTACCGTATAGCATACAGTAGAGAAGGAAAAGCTCATCTGTCTTGATTTTCTGAGGTGTCTCCGTCCTAGGGAAGAGACACTCAGAAAGTACCCTGTGAGCAATCTTCAAGGCTAGGTGATACATCAACCTAGCCTTGGTATCAGCTGGCTGCCAACGGTCCTCGCTGGCGTAGATCATCGCAATCTCCTCCCAGAAATCCTTGGCGTATACGCCACTGGGGAACGACCATTGAAGGTCTCGTGGAACCCAAAGAAGGCTCCAAACTCCCTGATAGAGAACTCATAGTCTCTTTCCATCAGCCGGAAAGAGACAGTCCTATCTACATAACTGTGCTGGAAGGAAATCACAAACTCCCTCGTGATCTCCTCATAAGCATCTTCCCGAATAGCGGAGAAGATGACTAGACCGGCTCTATCTAAAAGCCAAGTAATGTCTCCTACCACATGTAGAGGCTCTAACTCCTCAAGCAATAGGTACCTAGGTCCTATGACCGCTCTCTTATGGATCCTCTCTAAAGCATCGAGATGATCCTCATGGATGGTAGGGATCCTAGGGGGAGGTGGTGATGGTGATGAAGGAGGTGATGGAGGTTCGGTGGGTGGTGCTCTAGAAGAGGAAGCATCGTTGCCTTTCCTCTTTTTGTTCTTATCCTTGTTCCTACCGGACACTCTCCTCACAAAATCCATATTCTGCTTAAAACCACGGTTTGTTCTTCAAATTCCACGGCCGTGGAACGTCCAGGAACCGTGGTTTATCTCGAAAATTCTCAAAATCCAACAGAAATTCACCAAATTCAGCAACAAGCAGCCCTAGACTAATTTCCTTCCAACTCCAATCAGTTCTCCTACAAATTCTATCAAAAACAAAGCCGAATCGACAAAGAGAGAGAAAGAACCAAAAACCTAGGTTTTCGGATTTTGCAATCCGAATTGTGGCTTCTCCGGTGATTTGCCGCTCGAATTGTTGCTTGGATCTTGTAGGTGTTTGGATTTGCTTCTGTTTTGGCCAAAGAATCGTCAAAAACGATTAACGAATGAGGAATTTAGAGAAGGGGTGTGGATTCGGCGTTTTTGGGCGTGGAATGGGTTTTTGGTTTGTGTTTTGTGAAGAAACGTGGTTTATATAGTGGCCGTAAAAATTTTTGAAAATCACGGTCTATCGGGGGGTTCCACGGCCGTGGAAATGTACGGAACCGTGGTTTTGGTGATTTTTCTCAAACTTTTGAAAATTACAGTCACTGTAGCTGTCACGGCCGTGGTTTAGGCCGTGGAACTCTCTGTAATGCTCCAAAGTCCAAGTTTCGTCACTTTTTTCAAACTTTCTCTTCCCCTTTCCTTTTCCACTGTTCCTACATCCAAAAACACGAACATACCGGAAGGTATCGAAGGCAAAACAAAGCAAAAACGTCTAAACTAAACTAATCTATGAATCAAAAGCAAAAACGACAATGCAATACCTTGGGTTGCCTCCCAAGAAGCGCTTTGTTTAAGGTCCGTAGCTAGACCAAATTCGCACTTATACGAGTGCGGTGGGCGCGAACTCTTCAGCTTGGAGTTCCGGAGTATACTTCTTGAGTCGTTGACCGTTCACCTTAAAGCTTCCGCCCGTTTCACCCCATACTTCAACTGCACCATGGGGAAAAATACGTTTGATTAGAAAAGGTCCGGTCCAACGAGATTTAAGCTTACCTGGAAAGAGACGAAGCCTTGAATTGAAGATGAGGACTTGATCTCCTTCTTTGAAATCCTTTGGAATGATAAACTTATCATGGCAACGCTTTGCTCTTTCTTTGTAAATCTTGGCGTTTTCGTAGGCGTTCAAGCGAAGTTCTTCAAGCTCATTTAGGTCCAAGAGACGCTTATCTCCCACTTCCTTCATGCTGAAATTCAACCACTTGATTGCCCAAAACGCCTTGTGCTCCAACTCTACCGGTAAGTGACAAGACTTCCCATACACAAGGTTGTATGGTGTAGTTCCGATGGGAGTCTTATATGCAGTCCGGTACGCCCACAATGCGTCATCTAGCTTCAAAGACCAATCCTTCCTAGTCCTTGAAACCGTCTTCTCTAGGATTCCTTTGATCTCCCGGTTTGAGATCTCAACTTGTTCACTAGTTTGTGGATGATAAGGGGTGGCGATCTTGTGAGTCACCCCATACTTAGCTAAGAGAGCTTCAAAACGCCGGGCAATGAAATGAGAGCCTCCATCACTAATGATGGTCCGTGGTGTCCCAAATCGTGGGAAGATGGTCTTGTTAAAGAACTTAACCACTACCATGGCATCATTGGTGGGAGAGGCAATCGCTTCAACCCATCTTGAAACATAATCAACCGCTAAAAGTATGTATTGGTTACCACAAGATGATGGGAAAGGTCCCATGAAGTCTACTCCCCAAACGTCAAAGATCTCCACCTCTTGGATGTTGTTGAGAGGCATCTCATTCCTCCTAGATAAATTTCTTGTTCTTTGACAAGCATCGCAGTAGGAAACAAAGGTTTGCACATCTTTAAATAGAGTAGGCCAAAAGAATCCAGATTGCAATACCTTAGCGCTAGTCTTGTTCGAACTAGCGTGTCCTCCACAAGGTGGTGAATGACAATGGCGGATGACGCTTTGCATCTCATCTTCCAGCACACATCGCCGAATAATGCCATCCGGACCTCTCTTAAAGAGGAGAGGTTCATTCCAAAAGTATTCCCGAACATCCTTAAAGAACTTCTTTCTTTGTGCGTAGGATAATCCGGGCGGTATCTCCTGACAAACCAAATAGTTAACAAAATCAGCAAACCATGGTTCGTTACCTTTGGAGATCACATCGATGCACTCCTCAATGATATGTAGGTGTTCGTCCGGGAAGGAGTCATCTATAGGTAAGTGGTCGTCCTCTAGATGTGTTAGGCGACTCAAATGATCCGCAACAGAATTTTCCGAACCCTTCTTGTCGCAGATCTCTAGATCGAATTCTTGTAGGAGAAGAATCCATCTAATTAGCCTTGGCTTCGCATCCTTCTTTGCAAGGAGGTATCGGATCGCAGCATGATCCGTGTATACAATCACCTTTGCACCTACAAGATAAGAGCAAAATTTGTCAATTGCATATACAATAGCTAGAAATTCCTTTTTCGTAGTGGCGTAGTTGAGCTGCGCTTCATCTAGCGTTTTGCTAGCGTAGTAGATAGCATGGGTTCACCCTTCCTTTCTTTGCCCAAGAACAGCTCCTATAGCTACGTCACTTGCGTCACACATAACCTCAAAGGGAAGATTCCAATCCGGAGGTTGGATAATAGGGGCTGAAATTAGAGCTTCCCGAATCATGTTAAAAACGCATCTAAGCATTCCTGCGAAAAATCAAAAACTGCATCCTTCATCAATAGATTAGTTAGCGGCTTTGATATTTTAGAGAAATCCTTTATGAAACGCCTATAGAATCCAGCATGTCCTAGAAAACTTCTTATTCCTTTCACCGAAGTTGGGGGAGGAAGCTTTTCTATTGTCTCTATTTTAGCTTTATCCACCTCAATCCCTCTACTAGAGATTAAGTGTCCTAATACAATGCCTTCCTTCACCATGAATTGACACTTCTCCCAATTAAGAACTAGGTTAGTGTCTTCACACCTTTGTAACACAAGAGCAAGGTTAGAAAGACAATTGTCAAAAGAGGAACCATAAACGGAGAAGTCATCCATAAAAACCTCCATGATTTCCTCTATATATTCGGAGAAGATGGCCATCATGCACCTTTGAAAGGTGGCTGGGGCGTTGCAAAGCCCGAACGGCATCCTCCTATAGGCAAACGTACCCCACGGGCACGTGAATGTGGTCTTCTCTTGATCATCCGGGTGTATCGGAATCTGAAAGAAACCACTATAACCGTCAAGATAGCAAAAATGCGAATGTTGTGCTAACCTTTCAAGCATTTGATCGATGAAGGGTAGTGGGAAGTGATCCTTCCTCGTCGCGTTGTTTAGCTTGCGGTAGTCTATGCACATCCGCCATCCTGTTACGGTTCGGGTAGGAATGAGTTCGTTGTTTTTGTTGGTGATGACCGTCATTCCTCCCTTCTTCGGAACCACTTGTACGGGACTCACCCACTTGCTATCGGAGATAGGGTAGATGATACCTGCATCAAGCAATTTAAGAATTTCCTTCTTGACAACCTCCTTCATGGTCGGATTTAACCGCCTTTGAGGTTGTCGCAAAGTCCTAAAGTCCTCTTCCATTAAGATCTTATGCATGCATAGGGAAGGTTTGATTCCTACTAAGTCCTCTATAGTATATCCTAAAGGTTTCCTATGCTTCTTAAGGACAACTATAAGTTTACTATGTTCATCTATGCTTAGATCGGAACTAACAATTACCGGAAAGGTAGAATTAGGTCCAAGAAATGCGTACCTTAGATGAGTAGGAAGTGGTTTCAATTCCATGACTATCGGAGTTTCCAATGGCTCTTGAGGAATATCCGATGGTTCCTTAGAAGTGTCTAAGGATGTAGAAGGAGTTGGAGAAGAATCAAGAGAAGTTGAGGAAGAGACACAATTACCTTCGGAATCACCCAAAATTACGGCCTCTCTGACTTCTCCACGGCCGCGATTTTGGGCGTGAAAAGTAAATACGGTGGCTCTGTTTCCTCCACGGCCGTGTAACCCTCTGGAGTGCTCCACGCTTTTGTTGGTGAAATCCACGGCCGTGGAATATAGTGTATGACCGTGGATCCGTACGTTCTCTGCCTCGTCGTGGAGTTTCTCAAACTCTTCTTCACACACTTCTTCTTGTGCTTCTAAGGCTTCAATTGCCTCATTGCACTCCTCTTCTTCCCCTATATCCATTAGACTCATAGAAATAACCTTTTGCAAAGGATCTTTGAAGAGAATAGCACTTACCTCCTCTCTAGATAGCCCTTCTTCATCTTGGATATTGAATATATCCTCATCAAAGATTGGTTCCTTCACTAGAGTGGAAAGGACGAACTCTACCTTCTCTTCTCCTATGTCGAAGGCAAGTCTAGCATTCTTGCAATCGACTATGCAGCCGGATGTTGCAAGAAACGGTCTTCCGAGAATGATCGGGACCGGACTATCTGCAGGAATGTCAAGCACAACAAAATATATAGGAACATAGAATTTACCTAGCTTGACCGGGACGTCTTCAACTATACCGACGGGACGAGTTATGGATCGATCCGCCATGTACAACGTCATCTTCACCGGTTTAGGGTCGCCTAAACCGATCTTCCTACATAATGCAAGTGGGATGATGCTCACACTTGCTCCTAAATCACATAGTGCATCATATGTGACATCTCCCACTCCTATGGGAATACAAAATGACCCCGGATCCTTTAGCTTTGGGGGCATCTTCTCTTTCATGGTTTTGATGAGATCCGAAGAATCCGAACTCATCTTAACCTCTCCAAAATCCTCTAGCTTTCTCTTGTTAGAGAGGATCTCCTTTAGGAACTTACCATAAGCTGGCATACCTACAATGGCATCAATGAAAGGTATATTAATATGCAATTTGCTCATGAGTTCAATAAACTTACCAAATTGTTTATCTAGACGCGCTCTCGCTCTAGATTGAGGGAACGGTAGGGGAGGTTTGTAAGCTGGAGGAGGAACATAGACATCTTCCTTCTCCTTCCCCTTTTCTTTCTCTTTCTCAACGGGGACTTCTACAAACTTAGGCTACGGGTCGGTAGTTGTCACTCCGCTCCTAGTTGTGATTGCCATCACCCTTCCTTTTGGGTTGTCCTCCGTCTTTCCTGGAAGTTTCCCTTGATTCCTAGGAACTTCCTCCGCATGACCGAACATTTGGTTTTCTAAAACCTTTTGGGCTTTATCAACCTTGGTAATGTGATCATCAACCTTGATGATGCGAGTCTCCAATCCTTGAAGCTTGCCCAAAATTGTTTCCAACATGGGATCGGGCTTCTCTTTCCCCGAAGTACTTCCACCATTAGATGTTTGCCCCTGGCTTTTCAAAGGAGTGGAAGAAGAGGAAGGTGGAGTTAGTGAATTTCCTGAAGGATAAGAATTACCGGAATTTTGTTGATTGGGACGCCAATTGTTGTTGTTTGAACCCCTATTGTTGTTCCAATTGTTGTTCCGGTTGTTGTTGTTGTTGTTCCAATTATTCCGGTTGTTGTTCTGGTTGTTGCGATTGGTATTCTCATTACCGTTGTGGTTATTGTTGTTGCCTAAATAACCCACATCTTGCTCCTTGTGCTTCGGAAAGTTGATTTTGATGGCTTCCTTCAACTCTTTAATCTCCGTATTGAGAGAAAAGATTTGAGTTTGAGCTGCTTGTGATAGCTTTGCTCCTTGATCCACATGATTCGCCTCCACTTTCCGATGAGAATACTTCTCAATAACTCGCGCTTGCTTCTCAATGAAGTCCCAAGCGTCATCTTCCCTCATGTCCATAAATGTACCACATGAAAGGGATTGGAGCTTGAATTGTGTCTCCACATCCAGCCCCTTATAGTATATCTCCAATAGTGCAAGCTTGGATATGCCATGATGAGGGCAATCCAATAGCAAATCCTGAAATCTTTCCCAAGATTGAAACAAACTTTCGTTAGATCTCATAGAAAATGCATTAATCTTACCTCTTAGCTCCGCCATTTTGGATGGCGGAAAGAACTTAGTGAGGAATTCCAAAGAAAGATCCTCCCATGTCTCAAGCTTTCCACTTGGAAGAGCTTGATACCAAGACAATGCTTTCCCCTTCAAGGAGAAGAAGAAAGGCTTGAGTTTGTAGCTGTTGGTAGTTGCGTTCTTAGGCTTCATTGTCTCCATCATAATCTCAAAGTTTTGTAGATGTTGATGTGGAGATTCAGCGCTTGTTCCACCAAATTGATTTTGGCGGACAATAGTAATAACTTGAGGGTTGAAGCTAAACCCTTGTGCATCGTCAGCATCAAAGTTCACACCTAAACGGCGTGGTTGCTGTGTTGGATCCATCCTTTGGCCAAGAGTTCTTGTCTCCTCATCTACACGTTCGACCCTCGCACCTCTAGGTGGAACACGGCGATTTGCAGCTGGCCGTGGAAAGAATGGATTCACATTGATCGTTGGATCAATTTCCTCTAGTGGTGGCATGGAGGAGTCGCTATCCTCATTGGATGAGTTAGCTCTAACCGATCTCCCCGGTCTTCTTCTTCTCTTTTTCTCCTTGAGGTTGTTTATTTCCAACCTCACTTGGAACATCATGTCCGATAGATCATCAACTTTCGTTTGATGACGATCCATCTCTTCCCTACGAGTCTTCTCACTCCATTGGAGTTGAGCTTCCTTCTCCGCCAACTCCGTTTGGTAATCACGTTCTCTTTCTTCAGCCATTTTTCTTTCCTTAAGTTTTCTCCTCAATGTCCTCTCAAGCTCTTGATCAAGAGGTAAGAGGTCTTCGTTATTCCTAGACCTGCGCATACACTCGAAAAGATATCAAATAACAAGGGAGAAGCTCCCAAGCTTGACAACCGATAACCGAATTCGGCCTAGACCAAATCCCCGGCAACGGCGCCAAAAACTTGTTCACCACTTAGCGTGCGTGCAAATAAGTCTTAAATTTATAAAACTAGAAATCAAGCAAGCGAACCCGCAGTGTACGGATCGATATAGTTAAGCAAGAATTCCAGAGTATCGAACACAAGGATTTGGGGGTTAAATCCAGTTAAGAATTGTCAAGCGAGTAAATGTATGAGCTTTGTAAATTATTGGAAAAACAACAATCCTAAAGATCCAGGAATCCAGCTGTGGCAATCGATTCAAGATATACTAAAGATATAAGGACAGAGTTGAGGTATGCAAAGGTATACGAATGTAAAGTAATTGTACGGTGAAGTTCCAAAAACCTTATATGACTCACCTAAAGACACTCTCTATAAAGGTTATTGAGGCTTCAGTATAGAAAGGTTCTAAAGGTAAGAATTAATGTCAAATACCCAAACTTGTAATCCAAGGATCAAGACTAACTAAACCGATTAAGGTTGTGACACTCAGAATCGAGGTAGAGGTTGTTGAGGCTTCACTACCACCTAGAAAAGGCAAGCCAAGACTAAGTTAAGGCAAATCTTTAACTTTGGACTAAAGTAAAAGCAAGGTTCGTAACTGACACAAAATTACGGGTAGTTCTTGAGTTCCACGGCCGTGGAAGCTCAAGAACAGACCGTGGATTAGGTTCGTCTGCGATTCTCTCTAACTCTCAGGGTCCAATCTGTTTACGATCGATCTATCATCATCTAAGCCACAACTACCAACCCTTCACCTTAGAATTGCTAAAGGGTTTTAGCCAACAACAGTCATATTGATATCAAATTCAAGATTTAAAAGAATAAAAGACCTTCAAAAACCTTGAATAAATCTCAAATCAATCTCAAATCCGCAAACAAGAACAATGATGTAAGTAGATTCAGAATAACACAAACAATCACAATCCTTGATAAGAACGAAGAACGGGATGTCAATCCGTCTTCTAATCAAACCTAAGGACAAAAGGCGTAATCTCCAGATCTTCAACTCTTCGCAAATCTCCGTTGCGAAATAGCAATCTCCACACGTCCAACTTGAAACCCTAGGCACGTGCAATAAGCGTAGGCGTAAGCGAGGTCTAAGCAGAGGTGACGGAATCTCTTTCCTTCCGTCCTTATATAGGCCCAAATAAAATGCGTCTTCGGCCCATGTGCGTAGAAGATCGTGGCTTGAAATATTGCGTAAAAGATCGTCAAGATCACGATCGTGGAAGGGTTCCACGCCCGTAATTTAAAGCGTGGAGTTGGATCACGGTTCCTCAAATCCTCCACGGCCGTGTAAGTTGCTGGAATGCACCACGCTTGTGTTGCCAAAGTTCCACGGCCGTGGATTAGAGCGTGGACTCTAATACGGTCGTATTTTAGAGCGTGGAACGTACATAGCTCGTAATTTCCTTTGCTTTTGTGTCATTCTTCATCCTAGCATCATCCTTAGCTCCTTTGTGGTGTCCTCAATCCTCGGACATGCTCAATTCATCTCCATTCTCCTTCAATCCGTTCGGAATTAGCTCTTGATTGCCTACAATCAACACAAAGCTTATGTAGACCTCTATATCGACAAAATAGATAAACTAACTCACAATTGCTTCAATGCTTTATCAATGAATACCAATATGGATGAAATACACTTAGAAAACGTGCCTAAAATATCACAATATTTCATGCTAACAGCATGCCCACAAATGGGTCAACTCTCTCAACCCTCACCGGAGGGAGAGGTGCAGGTGGTGGTGGCACAACAATGGGTTCTAGTGGGTTAACTACAACTCTAGCATCTCTTTCTCTTTCTTCATTAATCCGTCGAACGGATTGCCTTAATTCATCCATGTCAGCTAGAAGTTGCTCTTGTCTAGCAAGTCCTTCAGCTCTCTCTCTTAGTAGAGCATCATCTCTTAACTTCAATTGGTCTAGAGCATCTTCCAACTCAGTTTTACAATCTCTTTCCTCTTCATTATTTGTTGCAGCCGTTTTAGCTCTCTTATAGTCCTCTTGTATGTCTTTTCTGGTTCAGGATCGTAAGGAACTATTTCTTTACCAGATCGAGTTCTTTGCATATACCTACAGAAAGGTCCTGCAATAGAACTCAAGTAGAATGATCAGTAGAAAAAGCAAGAAGCTTTCAAGCTAGACAACCGTGCTCTGAATTCGGTCTTGACCAAATCCCCGGCAACGGCGCCAAAAACTTGTTCGCTCCAAAAGTTGTGTGTGCAAAAATTCTTAAATTTATATCCTGAAATATATGCCTAACGATAAGCGCTTGTAGTGTACGGATCTATCGTAGTAAGGGCTAATATTACAGAGTCGATATCAGGGATTCAATGAAAACAAGTTCAGTAAGTTATCTAACTTAGCAAGCATGAAATAGCAATGATCAATAGTGATGATAAGAATATATATATATATATATATATATATATATATATATATATATATATATATATAT
>BSUD01000008.1:2205892-2217137 GCA_033239045.1 Fagopyrum esculentum | reverse complement strand
GGAGGTGTTTCGAAAATGGGATAGATCACCGGGGGGGGGGGTCTCACTATCTGCTATTCTAATCCAATGAAACTTATCACCGGGTAGTCTCAAAGCTTCAATGAAGAAGAATGATAGTTTCAAACCAACCACTCAACCTAAGGGAATAGAATTAACGGGTAAGTCTCAAGTTAACTCACAAAGGCAAGAGGAAGGCACACTCAAACCTAATAAAGGGTTTTGAATCCTTTATTACCTAGAACTTGTAATCATTGGTAACCAAACAAGGGAATCACCGGGTAAGTCTCTTCTCAAGCAAGGATGTGGGTTAGAATGGTTCAAGAAGGCTAGGATTTAGGCAATCTTTAACTTTGGTTAACGGACAAAGCAAAACGTGCACGACAGAGGAAACCACGGGTGGATCTTGGGAAATCTCGACCGAGATTCTCAAGAACACCCCGAGATTTGTCTGCTGTGGCGGTTAAACCTAAACTCTCAAGGTCCAATCTGTTTGTAAGGATCAATCTATCATCATCTAAACACAACATCAACTTATCGCCCTAGAATCGCATGAGGTTTAGCCAACAATCATCATATCAATTTCAATAATCACAAGAGAAGTTGAGAAGAGATGAAACCAAGAAAACTCAATAATCTCCGAATAATGAATCTCCAATTATCACAAAACAAATCATTCCACAAATAATCTCCGTTCTTATGTTCAAAGAAAGGAAAGTCAAAATCCAGAAAATCTCACAAAAATATCTCTAATCTCCAAGTACGGGTTGTCAATCCGTTTCCAAGTTGCGAATCCAAAAGCTCTTCAATCCTTCTTTCGAATGATGTATACCCTGTAATCAACCGTCTATTCTCGCCTTAAGTGTCCGTCCTTGATATTAAAGCCGCTGCCCTATGTAATAGAATAAAACTAGGGTTAAAAAGATCTCCTTTTCAGTTGATGACGTGGCAATAACGGTTCGGATCTTTCTGAAGAAAATCTCGAGTGACGTCACTAAATCTCGGCCGAGATTTATACCGTGGCAACTCTCGACCTGTGTTTCCACGGGTTTTAATAAAAGAATTAAGAAACCTCGGCCGTGAAAATCTTGCTTTGGCCGTGGAAACTTCTTTTAGACGTGTTTCCTCTTTGTTTTTCTTTGTATCTTCTAAGTCCTCACTTCATACTTCTTCTTGAGCTCTCTAATGCTTCCCATTGAGGTCCACTTCGATCAACACCTCATGAATGCTCCATTTCCACTCCAAATTAGTGTCAATTCACCTAAAATCACCACAAAGCCCGTGTAGATCTCCATTCCAACATAATAGGTGAATATGATCATAAATTCTGCGAATACATGTCTATGTACACAAAAGAAAGGAAAAAACTACCTATATGTACATTTAAACTAACGTCATATTTCATGCTATCAGGGGCGCATGCGGAGTTCGGACTCCGAATGTGCCCCAACTGTGCGAATCGGGGGAAACTTGGGGTGCATGCGGACTCCGCATTGGTGGCTCCTATGTCCGCGCAAATAGTAACTTGTTTAATAATTTATCTAAAAATTGAAAACATATATATATATATATATATATATATATATATATATATATATATATATATATATATATATATTTGTTCTAAGAAATAGAGCCAAATCATTTTATAACGGTTCGGTTCAAAAAAAAATCAGCAAATTAATCAAAGAAATCGAGCTGAACTGAAAAAAAAAAAACATGTTCAATTGATTAACAGCCCTAACTAATACTCAACTCAAAAGTTGGCGTGAGATGTAGTCTATAAAGATTATTACTGAAGTTGAATATTAATAATGGAATATAGTTCATTAACTAGAAGAATATACTTGTTCTGGAAGCAGGATATTAGATCGGGTCTGAAATAGATTTTGGAAATCCGGGTGTGTTCATCGTGATTTACTAATAATAAAACCAAACCGCCTGACCGACCCATCCGGTTCAACAGTCTGCCCTTGTTAGAGTGCAGATCTCCGAGAGAGCTTCAACAAATTGTATTACAGACATCTTCTCGTAATTGCTAGAGACAGACAAGCATATATCAAATCAGATGGAACTGTTCAACACAGTCTTGCTTCATCTAAAGAAGAAGAAGAAGAAACCCCAGGAATGAGAAAAATGCTTAATCTCAGCAAGCTCAAAGACGATAACTTTTGAAATCATTTATGAAAACATCACCAGCTGCATCTACAAAGTAGGATTTGAAGGCGAATCAACCTTTTAGACGCGCATCAGCGGAAAAACAAAATAACAAATCATTTAGATAATTGGTTTCTGGCAACAGAAGAAAAATGTGATCCTACTGTCACATGAGGTACATCTCCATAGCCTGAGCATAGAAGAAGACACAAAAACCAGTAGGATTGAATCAATTTACGCACAAGCCGAAATCTTAGAGTTGTTCATCATAGAACTCCAAGATATACTATTGTGCGATTCACATATTTCAATTTCAAATCAATTGTTGGGATAAAGAAGATGAAATTGGAAGCAAGTGCAGCGTAAGGTTTTAACGTCACTAATCTGCCAGCTACCATGCTTCATCTTCTCTTCTTTGTGGGGGCCCTCCTATCTCCATCAATTAATGCGTCTCTTCTTCTATCTATAAGTCATATTTACTATTATAACTAAGGGCTTGTTTGGTTTGTGAAATGAGTTGTAGGAATGGTTTATTTCCGAGGCTATTTTATAAGTTGTGTTTGGTTAGATATATCAAACGATTAACCCAATTCGTTACCCCGTCAAAAAAATCCCATTTCATTCAGCGGACTGAATCCTCTCTTCTAGGGCTGAGAATCGGTTCAAAACCGCAAAACCGAAAAACTGAACGGAACCGATCCGAACCGCAATCCCAGAAAACGTGAACTGCACGGTTGCGGTTTGAACCGCAAATGAACCGCATTTTGCGATTTTTTTTTTGCGGTTTTTTTTGCGGTTTGAACCACAAAACAAAAACTTGCGAACCGCAAACCGAACCAATTAAATGCGGTTCGGTTGCGGTTTGGACCGCAATCTGTTCAACCCTACTCTCTTCCATTGATATACTCTTCCAATGCACATACTTGTTCCATTGCACAACGGAATGGATTCATTAACCTCAATGTTTGGTGATTTACCCCTTTTGCGCATTTACCAATTCTTAACTATGAATAAGCACTTCAATTAATAGAAATTGGGTCATTCATATCAACTTCTCAAAATAGAATTCAGAAAAATATGCAGTTCAAGAAGAAACTTCTGATTAGATTGTTCATTTATTAA
This sequence comes from Fagopyrum esculentum, assembly GCA_033239045.1. Classification (NCBI taxonomy): domain Eukaryota; kingdom Viridiplantae; phylum Streptophyta; class Magnoliopsida; order Caryophyllales; family Polygonaceae; genus Fagopyrum; species Fagopyrum esculentum. The sequence goes on along the minus strand of BSUD01000008.1, from coordinate 2,213,861 downwards.
TTCTTAATCGAAGACCATTTTTCTTAAAACAAGAGAACGATATTACAAGAATGTAAACTACAAATTGTCATCAACTATCTATTCTATTTAGATCTCCAAGCATTAAACATTTCTTGTGCTAATGAATTTCTATAACTAGTCCAACCATCTAAAGGCTTAGTGTGTGATGTATTCTACATGTTGTAGTCTTCCTCATTGTATATCACCATGTTCATCGTCGCCGTCATCATCGGAATCAAATTAAAAATTAGAATCAAAATTGAATTCATCTACCTCCTCCAAATGTTCATTAGACATGAGTTTTTTTATTAGATTATGCAACAAACATCAAGTTAAAACAATACGACCTTGGGTTTTGATTGAAAAAGGGTGAGTTGGTTAAGTAGGTACATAACGTATTTTTGTGTATATAGTAGGTATGTTTTGTAATGTGTAGACAAAGTAGGCACTTAAAATTATGTAGAAAAAGATTAATTAGAAAACAATAACAGATATTACCTAATTTGGAGATATTCTCTCTCCTATGTTAAATAAAAGATTCCTAATTAATAATGTAAACGGATTTGCTGATATGTTAAAATAGGAAATAGTAATTAAAATTTTCCTAGAATCTCTCCTTATATTCTCTCTCCTCTTAATTATAATCTTTTAATTATAATATATAAATAATAGATTATGTAAAAGGTAGGATTCGAACTTTGGACGAGTTGCCCCACCCTTATACCAATTGGACTAATTAAACTTTATATATTCTTTTGATGATACACAATATTAATACACAATTTCAATTACACACTAGTGATACATAATTTCAACTACATAATGTTAATAAATGAAAGACTTGTGTAACAAAAAACCTTGTGTACAAAATACTCGAGCATAGACAATTTCAATTACACAATAGTGATACATAATTTCAAATACATAATGTTAACAAATAAAAGACTTGTGTAACCAAAAACCTTGTGTACGAAATACTCGAGCGATATAAAATGACTCGAGTATACATAATGTACCTACATAATATTCAGGAAAGAAATTCAGTGAAAGGTATTTCGTACACAAGGTTTTGGTTACACAAGTCTTTTATTTATTAATATTGTGTATTTGAAATTATGTATAAATATTGTGTAATTGAAATTGTGTATTAATATTGTGTATCATCAAAATAATACACAAAGTTTAATTAGTCCAACTGGTATAAGGGTGGGATGGAGGGGCAGCTCGTCCAGAGTTCGAATCCTACCTTCTACGCAATGTTTTACTTATTATAATTAATAGGAGAAATAAGAATATTTAGTTGCCCGATATAACAAATTATAAAATTTAATTGATTATTAATAGGAGAGAGAAGATTCTTCAAATCTTTCCTCTTTTAATGATTATCCAACTCATTTATCTTTATTTTTTATTGTTAAAATTAGGGTGCCTAGTTTGTATCTAAGATACAAAAAATACCTTCTTTCACCAATCTTCTCTTTGAAAAAATTAAGGGCTTCTAAGTATTCCCCATCTTCCTTTAAGGAACCCAAACAATTTCTCAATCATATTTCTAGCTCTAGCAAGCTTTATTGATGAGGGACCATCCCCAACAGCTCCTATACAAGGATCCATCACTAGAGCTAGGGCATTGAAGGAAAGGGAGTCTACATCATCTTCAAGAATCTATCACTAGATCAGATCAAGATCCATCCAAGAAGAGGTTGATAACTTATCGGCCCGAGATTTCGACTAGGGGGCAAAATTGATGAAAGGTAAGTGTTTTGGTTATGGAATCAGCTGCTTGGGGGATGAGGGAAGCTTCCTTTCTTGCTGCCTTCTTGATATTTTCACACTTGGATTGCAACAACTCTTGCTTTACTAGCTTTACTAAAACTTTGGATGGTATAAAATGTGGTATGAAAGTAGAATGAAATAAAAGAAGAGATCTTTTATTGTTGAGGCGTGGATCCGAAAGATGGTGAGAAAATTGAAACAAAAGACTCAATTTTGACAAGATTGAAAGAAGACAAAATAAAATACTCAAACCATTGATGTGTTGGTGAGTTGGACTTTAATCGACAAGCACTGATACCACTTTGATGCGGGTTGAGGTCGCAATGACGGATCTAGACTAGAGGTCCACAAATTCCCTCAAATTGGAAATCTCAATGTTGAATCTTGGCTGAGATCAATAAGGACAAGTAGCAATATTTCACGAAAATAAAAGAAAGAGAAGGGCGAGATATAGTGATGGTGGATGGCGAAATTAGATATGAATATGGAATGGATGAATTGATGAAATATAGGTCAAGAAGAATCAAGATATACTTACTAGAACCTTGCTCGATTGGATCCAAACCCAAGCAATGAATTACCTTAACCCTTCTTTCTTCAACCTTGCACAAGTCTTCAAATTGAGACAAGCACAAGGAGGGACTAGAATCGACTAGGAGCACCAATCTCTAAGGAGATTAACACACAAAATTACAACCTAGCAAGGACTCGCAATGATTCAATCAAAGACTTTTTTTATTGAATTGGAATGATAAAACAAAAACCTCATAAGCAAATCTTCGAGTCTCATAAAATTTGGTTCAAAATAATCTAACCTAAAACGTGTAGGGGGAAGGCCTTTTATAGCCTTAAAAGCCTCCATCTAAGAGAATAAAAATAATCCTAAAAAAAGAATAAAATATACTTTTAGAATATCTAGAGCTTAAAGGTAATAAAAGGTATCATAAAATAAATTAGAAGCTCCAAAGCTTCAATCCTTGCTCTCCATCAACTCCTCACGTGCATGGCATGCATGACATCTCCTCTACTTCCTCCTTGGCTGGAATTGTCATTAATGTGACTAAGGAAGACTTAGATACAAAAAAAATCACCAATGGTCTCCTTAGAGACTAAGGACACCAACAAGCTAGAAACCTCCTCTTAAATGACTCTTACTTTTGATCTAGTGATTGATCCTTCAATGATAGGACTTGTATGTGATATTTAGACTTTTTCTCCTTGATTGCTCTTGCCCTTGATCTAGTGATTGCTCCTTGTGTTGTAGGGATTTTTGGGGATGGTCCCTCATCACTTTTTTTTGCGTATTTTGGCCCGGGATTCCTTCTATATATTTCTCGTTTTCAAACTTTTAGGAGAGACATCCAAACTTTGGATTCGGGAATCCCCCTAGTTATGGTTAACTTTTATTTGCCGTATTATTGCCGTATTATTGTTTTATTCTTTGAGTTTTATTCATATGGAAAGACTATTCTTTTAATCTGATTTCTCTCATCAATCCATGTGATAGCATGAATTATAGTCTATATTTTGGGGTTTGTTTGGACGTTTTATCTTTCATAATCTGCATGTTTGTATGTACATTATGTGATTTTACTACCATTTCATCTACCTTTGCGAGAATCGAGGTCTACACCTAGCACTAGTACAAATTCTAAGTTTCTAGGGACAATTTTCTCGGGTGTTAAAAAAAATCCCGTAAAAAATTAATACTCTCGGGACTTATTTTAAAAACTCCCTTAAACTAATTATGAATTTATTTATTTAATAAACAAGCTAAGCTCTCGGGACTTTTAGTTAAAACTCCCTAGAACCGTCTGACCTCTCTCTGGATTTTATTATAATAGTCCCGAGAAAACGCGCGCGCCTTAATTCCGCCAAAAAAAAAATTGAGAGTATTTCTCTCGGGAGTTATTTCGGAAAAACCCTAGAAACAAAATCTAACCTAAATTGCCCCAATTTCTCTAGCGATACTCGATACTCATGGTTGTATACCCAAAAAATTGTTGAGAGCTCAATATCGATGAAGGCTGGAATGGATTGATTCCCTGGCTACTACATCAACTTGAACACTGCTTTTATCGATTTGTGTTCCCTGCACCAATTTCTCTCGCGGTACTCGATTCGTGTTGTTTGCACCACCAGGTTAGTTTATGATTCGAGTTTGGCCTTGGATCTATAATACATCAACTTGAACACCACTTTTGAGTATCATTATGGCTAGTATGGATTTATACACATCTTTCTCTTGTGCCTTTTGTTTGTGTGGTAACCAGAATAACGAGTATGCTAATGAATATAAACCTGTGCGTTTTGATTTTGTTGTTGTGATTTAGAGATTCACTGTTAATAGAGATGCAACTTTGCTACTTGGCATTTTAGTTGTGTACTTTCTCTTGAGCCTTTAGGTTTTGAGTATCGGTTTTGTTGTTGTTAATAGAGATGCAGGTTTGTTACTTGGACTTTTGATTTTGTTGGTTAAAGTCACTGCAAGTCTCTGTAAAATGATATTTCCATGTCTATATTTATGTGTTACAAGAACTGGAAAGCTTATGAGGAAACATTTTAAACTTTAACCATATGGAACTTAATAATGGGTACTAAGAGAAGACTAAAGTTGTTTGTGCAACTAGAGAAATACAGAAAAAGGAATAAAAGAGGTACAAATAGTTTCTATACTATTAGTTCATATAGGCAACTTGGCTGACACCATTTTCCCTATTTTGTTTAAGAAAAAAGGAATAAAAGAGGTACAAATAGAAACCAGATTTAAGTCAAAAGATCAAAGTGAGAAAAAAAGACTTGATTGACTGTCGGACCTTTTTGTACATTCAAATGAAAATAGATCTTATTAATAGGGATTGTCAAGTGTGCATCACTTATATTATCAGTTGATTCAGCCATTGTTTAATCCACAAGGCTCATTAGCAACAACACCTATTTATGTTGATGTGCTGTATCCATTATTTTAAAATAGAAACTTTCACTATCACAACTTTCACAACAGCCAACCAATTAAAATTTGCTTCTATGTTTATAAAGAAGGGTAGAAGGCAACTTGAAAAAGGAATCTCCCTTAATTAAGAAAAGTTCACGGGCATCCAATATAGCTAAATTGGAGTATCTACTATATATATAGGCAGACTATGCACCTATGCTTGTTTGATTGAATAATAGCTTCAGACTAATTTCACCTTTGTACATTCTTAATTGGACAACTTTGGAGCATAGTAGAGTACAAATAGGCATTTGCATGATAAGCATTGGAAGTTAGAAGCTTCTGTGTTGTTTTCATATTAATCAACTATATGATAGTGTCTGCTCAACAACTCTTCTCTTTGTAAGTTTTGAACATTCTGTTTACGAAGTAAGCAATTATCTTCTTATTTTGTGTGATAAATATCTTCTTATATTGGATGATTAATAATACTAGACAGAGATTAATCTCATTGTTAAATGTGTTGAATTGTTTCAGCGGCTTCTATTCCCTTGCTCAGAAGCTCTCGCTCAGCAACTCTTCTCTCTGTAAGTTTTGAACATTCTGTTTATGAGTAAGCAATTCTCTGCTAGTTTTGTGTGATAGATCTCTTCTTGTATTGGATGATTAATCTCATTGTTAAATGTGTTGAATTTTTTCAGCAGCTTCTACTCCCTTGCTCAGAAGCTCCTACTCATCAACTTTTCTCATTGTAAGTTTTGAACATTCTGTTTTTGAGTAAGCAATTCACTGCTAATTTTGTGTGATAAATCTCTTCTTGTATTGGATGATTAATAATACTCGATATATGTTGTTGCTGACATAGCTGGTGTGTTACCTTTGGTTTTTATTGATCCTACTAGACTTATTGACTAATTTTGTTTGGTTGGGCTAGTCATGCATCACTTGATTTACTCACTTATTTGTTCTTTGAAAATGTTATAATTCTTTGGTGATATGCTGTATTTTGGAAAGTTGTATTTTTTTTATGTTAGGAGGGTAGTTGAGAAGCAAACACTTGCACCCAGGAAATGGTTTCCATAAGGTTTGATCTTTTCAGAAATATCAATCAATATAATTCAGCAAGAGATCTTGAAATTGACCAGTGCAAGAATAAATGAAGAGTTTTGTTGTAAAAGTATTTTTATGCATAGAAGGGTAACTTTCTAACATAAATAATTCAACCCAGTATATATGGATAGCATTTTTCTAAGCCTAGAAAGACTAATGAGCTGAGTAGTTGTTAGAAAGAAAAACCTCATTATATGGTAGTTTTGTGTAATATTTTATTTGGCCTAATCTAAGAGTGATTTAGTGAGATTTAACTTTTTTTTTCGGGGCAGAGAAGACATGGTAGTTGCACACGTTCCTACATGGGAGAAAATTTTATAAAAGTCTGTCACTAGAGAAAAAAAAAAAGTTCAGTTCTTTGAAGAGAAAGACAAATTAAAGTTTGCATGTTTGGTTTAGTTCAGTAGACCTCATAAATTTAATATACAGCAAGCAAATATGAATAGCTATTCACGCTCAAGTTAATGACAGAGAAATGAACTTGAACTTGAAGAATAGAAACAATGGAGTTAGCATGATTCAAGTTTGCTTTACCAATTTAGCCCAAAAATTATACTCAGCCCATATTTTAAATAAAGCTTATGAACAAATACCCATAATCAATAGATTAAAAATATTCTTAGTATATCGATTTTTGTTTATAATTTATATTAATCTTATTGTTTAAAAATTTGTAATATTTCTATATGTATGTTCTAAATCGATAAAAAAAACAGAAACTAATTAAAAAAATAATGAATATATTAAAGTACAGTATTAGAATCACTCATATGGAAAGTGTGTTTGTCTCTCCTTCTAAACATATATTCATTTGTAAATATCCTGGAAAAAGTAATTAACACTTATAAAAAAAAGAAGAAAAAAAAAATACTTTTGAAAATTTGTCGTTAGTTTTTAAAGTTGAGGCAAACTATAGTATGCATTAAAACATGCTTTTGAGAATTTGAATGTTTATAAATAGATGATAAATAAATAATGAATGTTAAAAGTAAAATATTACTTGCGTCGTCTAGTATTGGTATGTTTATTATGTAAATGCTTTTGAGAATTTGAATCTTTTTATGAATTAAGTTGAATAATAGGAGTCCGTGTGAATTTGTTAATAAGGAAAAAAGTGTCCACAAGATTAGTTTCACTTTGCTTATTAATGTCATTGCAAAAGGAGGCGCATCATATTCTCTGTTTTTTAAACTTCTTCTTATAATAGCATATTACTATTTAGCTTTTATAGCCTTATTATATTATATAAAAAATTCAATTTTTTTTTAATACATTTGAATTCGTATACGGATGGTAAATTGTGTGCTAAATTTGTTGGAACCGGTGCGATATTGCAATTCGGTTGGGATCTGGTGAGTGCACTTGTATATAAAAATTGCAGTGATAATTTTATCTAGTGATTGACATAGTTTCTTCTATTTTGTTTTCATTAATATAACATATTTGTTTGCTTTATTATGAAGTGTCCTCAACAACAAGACATTGTGGAATCCGGTTATTACATATGTCGGTATATGAAGGAGATTATGGTTCATCAATGTAGCGTCATTCCTATCAATGTAAGTATATCAACTTTAGTTAAACGTTAAAATTTTATTTTATATTATATGTAAATTAACATGAAATGCACTTATTGTAGTACTTTCGAGGTTCACCTGAGACCTACAACGAAGAACTTATTGATGAGTTACGAGATGAATGGCTACATTATTTGGACACACAACATTAGCATTTCACCCAACCAGGAAGTTAGAAGGTCAAAAAAACATATATGACTCTATTGTTGCTAAATTTTAGATATTTTGTACGTTTTAAGCATATATAATGAGACGATATTTGAGAGTATATGTTATTGAATGTTGGAACAATCGAAATAGTGCATTTGATTGTTATCATAAGTGTATGAGGAGTTGAATCATGCAACAACCAATAAGTGTGGAGAACTTTTTTATTTCTAAATGTTGGCAGAAAACAATACACTGTAAATATGTGATAAAAAAAACAGGTTACGGCATTTCGATAAAATAATACCCTAGGGAAAAATTCCGTATAAATATCTCTCGGGTGTTTTTAAAAAAGCCCCTATAGACTTCATTCGGAATTTCTATAAAAACGATATATATCACAGGTCTTTTTTAAAAAACTCCC
>BSUD01000008.1:2117640-2205882 GCA_033239045.1 Fagopyrum esculentum | reverse complement strand
ATATCTCTCGGGAGTTTTTTAAAAAAGTCCCGAGAGATATCTCTAGGGAGTTTTTTAAAAAAGTCCCGAGAGATATCTCTAGGGAGTTTTTTAAAAAAGTCCCTAGAGTATTTTTGTTTCTCAGGATTTGCAGAAAAACTCCCGAGAAAAAGCTCTCGGCCAAAGGTTTTAAGGGACTTCAAAAACTCCCTAGCGTAATGTAAAAAAAGTCCCTAGAAACTTATGATTTGTACTAGTGTAGTTTCGTTGTAATTGCAGGTAATATGGTACGTTTTGCATCGAAAAGAAGCAAAAGGAGTCATGAAACATTTGGAGCTACATCCAGGGAGCATAGCCATGGATTAAAGATTTACTTTGGAGCAGATTCAAGAGATTTCACATTCAGTTGTGACTCACCTCGGTTGACCAGAGATTCATCTCGACCGAGGCGATCCAGAGACGCCGACTCGAGCGAGGCGAACACCTAGGACGCGGCGAGAATATTTTATTCTTGGATGAGATCTTTTTAAATTTGGAAAGTGATCTTATATTTTTGGGCTTGGCTTCTGGAAGGAAGGAGATATGCAGAATCATATATTTTAACTATTTTTATGGGAAGATATCTTTTTAAGATTTATTATCTTTGGAGAGTTATTTTCCTATAAAAAGGGTTGGATTTCCACAATTCCAACATCTTGCTTACGAGAAGATCCCGCATACGCAGCAGCAGCAGCATACTCCAGTGGAGAGTTTTGAAGAACCTTTTTGAAGGTTGAAGGAAGATTGAAGTTCATAGCTTTTATAGCTTTTTGGAGGGTTTTTGTAAGATTGTCTTCAATTCCCTCATTGATTGTCTTGTCTTTTTGGATTGCTATCCAAGGAACGCTTTGTTGTGATATTTGATTCAGTTATTGAAGTCTTTTCATTGAATTCTTCTTTGTTCAAATATTCACTTTCTTCCCATATATTTAATACTTTCATGATGATGATGAGTGGCTAATTTCCTTGTGTGATTCTAGGGTGATTAGCTGAAGGTTGTGGGAAAAACGATGATAGAATAATCCTAGATTCTAGTAGGATCCTGAAAGTTCGAGTCTTTAACCTTAACCCTAAGCATCTCGTTCGGTTGATGAACATCTCGGCCGGGGTGGAATTCTTCTGACCGAGGTGACTTATCCGAACCTAAACAGAAAGTTAAGTGTTAGAGTTTGCTAAATCCTATTCTTATTACACCTTACTGGTTCAAAGCAAGCTTAGGATGAGACTTACCCGGTGATTCCTTAGTTTGTGTATTAACGATCATAAGTGTAGGTAATAAAGGTTTATCCTTTATTGGGGTTTGAGTGTGCTTCCATCCCATCCTTGTGAGTTAGCCTGAGACTTACCCGGTAAAGGTTGATTCTATTCCCTTTGATGGTATGTTAGTTTGAGGTTATAGTTCTTTATCTTGATTCCTTGAGACTTACCCGGTAATAGGAGTTACGGTTTAGGATTAGTGTGTAGTGAGACTTACCCGGTGATCTACTCCACTTTAGTAACACCTTCCCCACGCAAAAATCTCAGCTTTGTCCGCTTATCTATAGATCTTGAGTTGGAACCACAACTAGATGCTTTAATCCCTAGAATTGCATGTTTGCTTTATTGACTTCTTATTCATCTTTGATTGTGTTAATCGCTCTTGTGGTTAGAATTGACATCAGCACACCGTATTGACTTTGTTTCACCGAGTCCCTGTGATCGACCCCTGGAATTTTCTTGCTTTTACTACGATTGACCCGTACACTGCGGGTTCGCATCCTTGTTTTAAGCTTAAGTCTAGGGTTATAAATTTAAAGCTTGCACACACCGTTTGGAGCGAACACCATGTCCGGCTAAGTCTTTTTGATCTAAGGGGTTTGTTGAATCATATGATGGAGGGATTGTGACCGTGTATGTGAGTAGTTGAATGAATATATCAACAAGTATATGTTTCTTATAATTGTGTTTATTTCTACTTTTTTTTGACCATTGAAAGATGTTGTGTTTATAAAAAGTTTTAGATAAAATTGGTTTACCGCCAGAAGCAGACTGTTTTTATTGGAAAGAATTGGAAGAACTTGGTTATGAGAGTAGCTCTTTATCTTTACCTCGGGGACTTTTAACTATCGAAAGTTACGGTCTTAGTATCTTTTCTTGTTGATCGCCAGAAGTGAAGATTTTCTTGGTCTTTTCTGGATTTCTAAGTTCTTAACGAGTTTTCCTATATACTTGACACAATTGCCGGCTTAGACCACAATCGAGTTGGTTAACGCGGTCTTTGTTTGTCTATGACAAAGGCTATTTTAAGATGGTTACCCACATATTTGATTATTGAAGTCCATGTTATTCATATACGTGATTTCATATTGATTTCATTATAGGGGGATACTCGCTTCTTTAGATCTCTCACCTCTAAAAAAATATCTCATGCATCTTGTTGTTTATGATACCAAGCTGTTCTGTTTTCTTAATGAGTGATTCCTACAACCATATATTTACCCATCTTTTCTCCCGTTATCTTCATATATTTGTTTATTGTCTTAACCAATACAAATGTAGTTCTTATGAACCCGACACTCGATTTACTACAACTGACCCCGTCATCCTTGTGGATAGGTTTTAGGATCATCAATGATGTGTCTTCTCATGGACCAAAGTGGCAGAAGATACACTGATCAAGATGTCCACTCCAACCCCACTTCCCTAATTGGATGTTGTGTTATCCTTGCCTAAGGCATTGGTTCAAGTCCCGCTACCGAGGACGCTCTTCATCACCCTTCTAAATGAGCCTCCTTGTCAACAGGTTGAGACACTCGTATATTCACCAGTTCCACCTCTTTTGTGTTGGTCTTGCCTAAGGCTTTGGTTCAAGTCCCACCCCCAAGGATGTTCTTTATCACCCCTTGAACGAGCCTTTTTGCCAATTGGTTGAGACACCCACATCTTCACCAGTTCCACCTTTATCGATAGTTTTGGGAACCTTATGTTGTATATGTGTCACAAAGTCTCCATAGAACCTCCATATCACATTGTCATCTTCTCTACCACCAAATTGCTTCATCATTTGACATTGGGTCTTACCCCTTCCAAGTTTCTTATGCCACTCAAGGACATTACTCTTGTTTTCCCTTCCTGTTCTACTTTTCTATCCGCCTAATCCTTAATGGGTTGTCACTAATGATATATCTATTTTCACCCCAACATGTACCAAGTAAAATATATTCGTGGGTGTACACACTATTCGATCTAGGCATCGACTCAATGACAAATCAAAGGCATGAAAGGGAGGATGATACGACATGAACTACAAAGTTTCATACAAGATTTAGAACAACTATGAATAAAGCTAAGGAACTAATAAGTAAGTTTGGATCCAACTCAAAAAAATCATAAGAGAAGACCTTTTAAAAGAAACAATTGAATGAAGTTCCCGGATTTAGAACTAATAATATCACCTTTTTATTATATATTTATTATCCGGATGCTTCATTCATTAAATTGATTCAAGAAGAAATAAGAAGCCTATGCCAAATTTTCTTCTTTTGATACACTCCTATTCACTACCGGATAAAAGGAAGTTTGGGCCCGAGCCCAGCAAGGAGGATGTTCATGATGTGATCTACACGTCTAAATGATGTATTTACATGCATAAGATGATGTCTTTCTTGCCAATGTTGAGTTCAATTTATCCATTAGTTAGTCTAATTCTATTCTTTCAATAATTTTATATATTTAATATCTTTATATTATTTTCTTAGAGTTAGCTATAACCTTGACAATATCCATTTTAACATGTTTTTGTATCATCATTCTTATCAATCTTGTAAAACATATAAATACGTTTTGCATCATATTATGGTAGATTTTCTTCTCTTTTGTGTTTCGGAGATTAACTCGTGTTTTCGTGACATTGTTGACATTCTAGTCCTTTCAAGAGCTAAAATGTAATTATACTCGGAAAAATATCTAGAACACAATAAGGTATACGGTCAAGAAAGTTCAAGTCAAGACTAAGTTGTTTGAGAGTCAAGAAATGAAAATTATTCAAAGTTCCATCACTGATCAAGCTGATCAAACCTTTTTGGTCGAGCCGATTGATCCATTTTTACGATCTTGTGACCGCATCTTCCAAACGCGCTTTGCACTAAATTGGGTCGAAGCATTGCATTGAGTTGGGCCAATTGTTATAGTATCCACATCATATTGGAAGATATATCTTTCTTTTCCTTTTGCCTATATTCCATTAAATATGATGTTAGTTTGAAGATAGAGTTGAAACTTCATTATTTTTTATCATTAGCGATACTGTTTAGTAAGACTAGTTACCTAATGCTATGAAGAAATCATATGGTTTCAAAAATCGAGGGAACAATGGCTCTCTTTGGGAAAGAAACACTTTTTTTCCACACGGCTACTATGATTAGGAAGAGATGTAATAGAGTGGATGGGCTCAGAAATTCCGATGGAATTTGGGAGGAAGAAAGCGAGAAACTAGAGAAGCTTGTTGTTGAGTTTTTTCAGGAGCTTTACAGTGATCAAGATAAACCGAATTGTAATACCCGGAATTTTTATTCCGTTTAATTCCAAATCAAATCGGATTTCGAACCGTTGACGGTTTCCCATTCTATCTAGTGTCTCTTCCTTCACAAATTTCATTATTTTATGTAGAATTTAATTCACATAAAATGATAAAATTATATCAAACTCTAATCCTTAGAATTATCTATTATTTTATGTAGAATTTAATTCACATAAAATGATAAAATTATATCAAACTCTAATCCTTATAACTATCTATTATTTTATGTAGAATTTAATTCACATAAAATGATAGATTTATATCAAACCCTAGTTATTATAATTCATTCTTATTGAGGACAAGCTGTGACGAGATCATGACAAGCTGTGACGAGGCCATGACTAAGCTGAGACGAGATCATGACAAGTTGTGACGAGAGCAGGACTAAGCTGAGACGAGGCTGTGACAAAGCCCGACAAATCTGTGACAAACTCAGTCATGGGCCTGACAAGGCCATGACGAGTTTCAACAAGGCTGTGACAAAGCCAAGACAGCATACTTCTCAGCCCAGTTTTGCTTACCCATAACAGCCCAGCAGGTGACTTCGAGCCCAGCCTGCAGCAGTCCGGGAGAAGCTAGTTACAAGCCCATTAACAGCCCCTCCGGCCCAACACATTCAGCTCCCTCCAGCCCAGCTTGCAGCCCTCTCCAGCCTGTGATTTACGTGTGAACAGCCGGCCTCCTCTCCTTCCTTCTCTTCACTTTGTAACAGCTGCATAAAGGGGATAATTAATGAGATAATTAAGAGTTGTAACATCTCTATACTCACGCTCAGAAGAGAGGACTGCAACGCTTTTTACGCTTCTCTTTCACGCTGCACTTGCCTGGATTCTGCATAGATTCAGCAACATTCTAACCACAGGAAACTGCAAGGAAAAGAGCCAGCAGAGGAGAGAACTACAACAGCTGCTCGTCTATCTAGTTCCGGGGCTGCTCGTTGTAGAAAGCTCGCCAGCAGCCGGAGTAGTGTAAGTAATTTCAGTCAGCCCTTCTACACTTAAGTTCCTCTCTAAATCTAACTCTTAGTACACACTCCTTCCCAGAAGATAACCCGTTGGAGGGCTGTTCGTTCGTGGCCTGCGGTGACAAAAGAAGAGACGGTCACCTTGGAATCGGACCCTCCCACACTAGTGCAACAACTTACCTTCTGCAGTCATCAAAATCTTGGGTAAATGATCAATCATTCTCCCTTTATATTGGCTGCAGTTCAATCTTTAAACTATAGATGAAATAGACATGTGTGTACTTAGGTTTTAAAATGTTTTAGTGTGGTGATGAGGATAGATCGAACTAGAGAAGTGATGAGTAGTAAGCGAGTTGTTGTAGCTTCCTAGAGTGTCCAATTTATGGCCATTAGATGACCTAGTGAAGTAGATCAGATTATCATATAAATTGAAGTGAGAAACTCCCTTTAAAACTTCAGTTTTGAAAGTAAGAATGGCCACTGTTGTGAACCAATGTTAAAACGATTGGTTGAAGATCCACCGTTGAATTTTTAATAGATCATAGATAGATATACATAGTTTACTGTGTTAAAATTTGGGAACAAATGAACGGTCGGATTGAAAGTTATACGGTCTCGAAGTGGAGTAGTTGAGCTGTTTTTCCAGCAGAAAAATTTGACTAAGTATGGGAACATTTGTAATGTTGTAGCCAACTTTAAAGATTTTTGTAGGAATAACAATTGAACAGTTTTAAGAAATTGTTTCTCTTATGAGTAGATTAGAGATCATAGATAAGCTATAAATTTATTTTAGAATTTTTATAAGTTTATTTTAATTTTATATTTAAAGCTGTAGTTGGACTTTAGTGACTTTTCGGGAAATAGAAAATGGGTAGTTTTTATAGTTGTCACCTAAAATCATCCTAGGGAGTAGAATTTGATTAGTTAGCCTCAAGTAAGAATTTAAGTACTTTTTACGGGTTTTTGGAAGTCTCGGAACCAAGGGTAAAATAGTCATTTTACCTTAAATAGACACTGTAATAACTTCTGCACATAGAATCATACATCTTAGGAGTTTTAAACTTCTAAGTATCCAAGGAAAAATGTTGATCCACGTGCCTCCTTTGACAGGCAACTGAGTTCCTGCAGCTACTGTTAGTCTTGTTAAGAGAGACGAGTTTTAATTCTGGTAAGTCCACTGACTTACTTAGCTAGCTTCTTGCATGTGTGTGATGCGTATGAGTGGTGTGTGATAGCTAAGATAAATAACAAAAACGCAATAGGCCGATTGTAGTATATTATAATTGACCCAAGTGTATGATAACGGGTCGTGACATCATCTGCCTAGCTCTTGCGAGAGTCTAGGAGGTTCCCTGCGACCAGCCCAGTCCGGTAGACGGTCACATGCATTAGTACCATTCCGCGTTGGTAAACGGGGACAGGGGCGAGGTTTGGGAATCCCTCGTGTCACAAAATAAGTATCATTAGTAATGACATATCACTTAATTAAAGATAATAAAAAGGAATGAGTGTTGCATGCTGATTGCGTATGTTGTGTGTTTGTGCTTTTACCGTTATACTTATGCATAGAATGTTAGCTAACGGTTTTATACCGCTTGTAGATGCCTTGCAGGTTAGGGAGGCGATCGAGTAATCCGGCGGTAGTGGGCAGCCGGGGTTCCGTGCATTATAGGACGGGACTGTGATATTTTATTTCTGACTATTGAGACTGATGTTGGTATTTCCGGTTTTTGAGACTTGGCTGTATTGTTTTCAAAATTTGGATTCTTTTTATTTCGCTCATGTTATAAAACTCTTTGTGTTGCCTTTTTATTTGTGTCGTGTTGTAAGGTCCGATGAAGTTGTTGCCAGGCTAAGGGCCGGGACCCATTGTGAGGTCCTAGCTCGTAGCATTTCGAGTCCTCTAGGATTCGGGGTGTTACAATACCGAATGCTACTCAAGTGATAGATATGGTTGGCAGTGGGTTTCCTTTGATCTCGGACTATGAGTTAAGTGAACTTCTTAGAAGCGTTACTCATGATGAAGTATGGAGAGCTGTCAAGAGCATGGGCGGTTTTAAATCACCAGGGGTAGGTGGGTTCCAACCTATTTTCTATCAAAAATGTTAGAGCATCAACGGGCCCTCAGTGGTAAGACAAGTGAAGAAGTTTTTCGATAACATAATGCTTCATATGGGGATAAGCGAGGCCATCATTTCCCTTATTTGCAAAGTGGACACTCCAGAGCTGATTCGTCAATTTAGGCCCATTGTCTTGTGTAACGTGTTGTATAAAATCATGACCAACATGATGCTGCAACATATACAGGGCGTTATTGATTCCCTTGTAGGATCTACTCAGGGAAGTTTCATCCCTGGAAGATACATACAAGATAACATTGTCCTCATGCAGGAGATCATCCACTCAACCAGGAAGAAGAAATCAGGAAAGAAATGGATAATTTTTAATTTGGACCTAGAGAAGGCGTACGATAGGATAAGGTGGGATTTTGTAGAAGAGACCATTGACACTGCAAGGTTCCCCCTGAATGGGGTGAGATGGTGAAGGAGTGCATCTCGACCACTAGTATGCAAGTTAATTGGAATGGGAGCTCACAAGGAAGTTCATTCCGGAAAGAGGACTCCGACAAGGGGACCCGCTCTCCATTTTTGTTCGTCTTATGCGTTGAGAGACTTATTCACCTTATTCTTAAAAGGAAGTTTGGGGAGATTAGCATAGATTTTCTTTGCGGATGATTAAACGCTCTTTGCGGAGGCATCCCTAGAACAGTTGAGAGTGATCATAGGGTGTTTGGACAGATTCTGCAAGGTTTTGGATCAGAAAGTTAACATTTAGAAGTCTAAGATATTTGTATCTCCTAATGTGCCTTAGTTTATGAAAGATATATTATAAAATTTGAGTGGTTTTGAAGTTACAAGAAAGCTGGGGAATTACCTTGGTATGCCTATTGTAACGACCCGAGTTTTAAATAACCCAAGACGTCACTAGGCTAAGGACCACACAGTGGGTCCCATCAGTTAGCCTGACAACAACTTTACAAATAGGACCTTGCAACAAGAAGCACGAAGAAAATAATGAAAACATTCAACCTGTCATTTAGAAAACGTTTACATAACAACCATGCATGAAGTTAGTATGTATATCCCAAAACAACACTTTAAAACATGACACCTGAACAGGTGTCTTAAAACTTCAGCCTGAAATCAACATGTGTACACAGTTGCACACAATCAACAAAAGACTCGCTTGCAAGCGATTATTTTCAAAAGCAAGTTCAACCAACCCTTGGGTTAACACTGCCCCGGCTGTCCACATCCTGCAGCTGACATCCCTGAAGCGTTCCTATGATCAGCATTACCTAAAAAGATTCGGTTTAAAACCGTTAGCTACTGATCATCATCTATCCACGAGAGATTATATCATCACATCACAACACAACAAATATATTCAAATACCATATACCGTGCTCATGAGATGATATCATGCTTTTATGAATGATGCACGTGAATGCAGTATGAAATTTACAATTTTCGATCCCGGACCCATTAATCCGGAACCATTTCTTATACGGTTCTGGCTTTGGTGTGAGCTCACCATTGCACAGATTAGGTTAATTCAGACATTTGCTCTTAGGTCGTAGCCAGACTGATCAAGTCTACGGGCCAGGCTTTCTCGTGGTGAGTTATGGTCTTAACTCCTAACCACATGCAACATTTTGCCATTCATGTTAATGCAAACATTTACCATTTTCATTAGGTGTGCGACCCGAGCCTGAAGTCCAACAGACTCGGTGTCATTCTTATACAAACGCAAGTGATCCGGGCTTGGCCGAGCTCCGGTATTCACTGCAAATACTCACTTTACATACTCTTGACCTTTACAAGTCATCATCATATCACATGCCTCAAAAGGCTTATCATCTCATACCTTATCATGTTTCAGTAAGCTTATCATGTCATTCAATAGCACGCCTCAATAGGCTAACACATGTTCATTTAACCATTTCTCATAATTATGACATGATAATAATCATAACAACATTAAGCATGCTTTACACATCATAACGTCATTTTCATCATAAACACATCAAGCATGCTTCACACATAACACATCTCAAGACATATCAACATTCACATTTCAGCACAACAAGGCCTTTCAAAACAACAACACATATCAACACAGTGAGATATAAATCTCTCAGGCACGGGTTTCTGCAGATCGAAGCTAAGTAAGTCCGAAGACTTACTTGGATACGCTCACTGAGCAACTAAGCTATAGTTAGTCTACCGTCTTCAACAACACCTGTCGAGAATATCATATTCCTCGTATTAAACTTCTTGCTTCAAACATCAATTAAATTCATTCCTTTGAATTTAATTAGCTTATAGCGTTTTCTAGATTCCCAATTTAATTAATTAATCTTTAATTAATTAATTAAAATTCATCAGAATAACCTTTTGCCCCGCAGGCAGTTTCTCAACCCAACTGTCATCAGATCTCATCAAACAAATAGCCCATAATCACCAGAATATTGTAACGAGCATAATGGAATTTCCAATTATCCATTTTGACAAGCCTAAGGTCAATTTAGGCCAAATCGCAATACTGAAAACGAATAAATTCATAACTTATTCGTTACTAACCCGATTGACGATCCGAAAAAAGATTCGGAATCACAACGACGCAGGCTACGCTCGGACACCATCAGATTTACCGGAATCTGAGCGACGGGACCGGACATATAAGGGGGATGCTCGACCTGGCCATAACTTCAACGGAAACGCAGAAACTCGGTACCAAAATGAAGAGGACGAAGAGAGGAATCCGAAAACTCAAACGGAATTGAAATCGGATTACAAACGAAGAGTAGATCTGAATTTGAAGGTTGAGGGAAATCAGAGCTTTTACGAAGAAACGTGAAAGGAAATGAATTAATAAATGAATTTCCGCTATTTATAGCGAAGACGATAATTATCCTTTAGCAAAGTCGATAGTTATCCTTTAACCGATCCGAAGGCGGTTTGAGCCCCTTCTCCAAACTTCTCGAAATTGGAACAATAAATCCGACATATTGTTTGGATAATTATTCCGCAACTTTCTCGGAAAACGCGTATTCCTAAGCCGACTTTCTTAGCCGCTAAGAAACGAAATAGCGACTCTTTTGGCCATTTTGCCTTTCCATGTTATTTCATATCTAGAACATATCCGATGTCCTGATCATTTCTCTCAACTGCAATTTTATTAATTGAAGCTCCCAAATGCTCCAAATAATATCAGAGGGTAAAAATTATTCCCCGGAGGAAAAAGTGAAAATTTCCCCATAAGTCCAAATTTACACCAAAATCATAATGGTGGAATTTATACTCGTCATCTACACACTATTCGCGATTCATGGGTCAATTAATATCGATGATTAACTTAATCACCCTTAAACATCCTTTATTAGGATTCGAAAATCCTAGCTTTTACATCACACACCCCTTAAGAAAAAGTTTCGTCCCGAAACTTTAGTACACAACTCATCAGAAGACTGAATCCGTCAATCACATAATTAACCTATCTTTGCATTTCGTGCAAGCATAGATTATTATCACGTTAGCGGGGTCATCATGCTCACACTAGGGAAGTCTATCACTTCCTATGTTAGCAAACACAAATCAATTCACACACACATAAATCACATAAACATAGAATCATATAGGCACATTAGTTAGTGGAAAAGTTAGGTACTAATTCATACCTCTATCTCAATCACCGATCAAAGAACTAAACACCTCTGGATAATTTCTCTCCATGTGCTCAATTGTTTCCCATGTAGCCTCTTCCATTCCCCTTCGGGACAACTGGATCTTCACTAATGGAATTTCTTTATTCCTTAACTTCTTCTTCTTTCTGTTTAGCACGGCCATAGGGAACTCGACATAGGTCTGATCAGGCTCTATCTCGATAGCATCATAGCTGAGTACATGGCTCGGATCTGGTTGATACTGTCTTAGTTGTGATACATGAAACACTGGATGTACTCCATCCATTGTTGGCGGTAATGCTAAACGATAAGCTACTTTACCAACTTTTTCCAAAATCTCAAACGGTCCAATATACCGAGGACTTAACTTCCCCTTGATACCAAACCGTTTGACTCCACGAGTCGGTGAAACTTTCAGCCAAACATGTGTCCCTGTTTCAAACTCTAGCGGGCGTCGGCGCTTATCCGCATACGATTTTTTGTCTACTCTATGCAGCCAACATCCTTTCTCGAATCAAAGCAACTTTTTCAATATCACTTTTAACTTTGTCTGGAGCCGTATCAAAGACATCGGCAGGCTCATCCCAACATAATGGGGTTCGACATTTCCTTCCGTACAGTGCTTCATATGGTGCCATCCCAATGGATGCATGCCAACTGTTGTTGTAGGTGAACTCGACCAACGGTAATTGATCTGGCCATATCGGTCCCCAATCAAGCACACATGACCTCAACAAGTCTTCTAAAGTCTGAATAGTCCGTTCGGACTGACCATCTGACTGTGGATGAAACGCTGTTGTAAAATTCAGCTTGGTTCCCATTACTGTCTGTACCTGGATCCCGAATCGGGAAGTAAATCGTCCATCTCTATCTGAAACTATGGTCTTAGGAACTCCATGTAATCTGACTATCTGATTCACAAATTCCTCTGCTAACTTGTTCACAGTCCAAGTTTCCTTGATAGGAATAAATCTTGCAGTCTTTGTTAATCGATCAACCACCACCCATATGGAGTCATAACCTTTGCTACTACGTAGACTGGTTACAAAATCCATGGTGATGTGTTCCCATTTCCACTCTGGTATCTCCAATGATTGAAGTTCTCCTCCTGGTCTTTGGTGTTCAATTTTAACTTGCTGACATGTTTGACACCGTGACACAAACTCAACAATATCTTTCTTCATACCTTGCCACCAAAAGTAAGGTTTAATATCCCGATACATCTTGTTTGATCCTGGATGTATGGAATATGGTGTTGCATGGGCTTCCACAAGAATCCTTTTTCTAATCTCTTCATCTTGAGGAACACATACTCTTCCCTGATATCTCATTATATTGTCGTCGTTGATAAAGAATCTAAACTTTCATCATTCGTGATCATTGACCTCACCTTGGTTAGATCAAGGAACTTAGTTGTTTTTGTTGAATTTCTTTCAACCAATTGGGCACTATCCCCAAGGTACACAGATACCCTTGTTCTTTCTGAACCCATATTTCAATGCCACTACAAATCATATCTTTTTGTATTTCAACTTGTACAGTTAATCGAGCAATCGCTTTTTCTTGAGCTGACTTCCTACTCAAAGCATCAGCTACCACATTAGCTTTACCAAGATGATATAGTATCTCTAAGTCATAATCCTTTATCAACTCCAACCACCTTCTTTGTCTCATATTCAACTCTTTTTGAGTGAAAATGTACTTCAGGCTCTTATGATCTGTCATAATCATGCATGTTGTTCCAAGCAACCAGTGCCACCAAATTTTCAGTGAACGAAGTACCGTTGCTAACTCCAAGTCATGTGTAGGGTAGTTCTGCTCATATTGTCGTAGTTGTCTTGATGCATAGGCGATGACTCTTTCATTTTGCATCAAGACGCATCCCAAGCCCATTTTAGATGCATCACTGTAAACAATGAACCCTAGTGTTCCATTCGGCTGAGCTAACACAGGTGCAGTAGTCAACCTCTTCTTTATCTCTTCAAAGCTTGCTTGACACTTGTCAGTCCATATAAATTTTGCCTTCTTCTGAAGTAGGTTGGTCATAGGTCTTGCTATGATGGAAAACCCTTTTTCAAAACGTCTATAGTATCCTGCTAATCCTAGGAAACTACGTATCTCTTTGACGTTCTTGGGTGGTTTCCATGCTAGCACGGTTTCGATCTTGGATGGGTCAACTTTGACTCCATCTGCAGTAATCATGTGTCCCAAGAATGTTACTCCATTCATCCAGAAGTCACACTTGAACAACTTAGCATAAGGCTTTTCTTTCCTCAATACTTGAAGAACAACTTTCAAATGCTCTGCATGCTCTTCACTACTTCGTGAATAAACCAATATATCATCTATAAAGACCACAACAAACTTGTCCAGGTATCCAATGAAAATCCGATTCATCAATTCCATAAACGCAGCAGGTGCGTTGGTTAATCCAAATGGCATAACCACGAACTCGTAGTGTCCATACCGAGTCTTGAATGATGTCTTATGTATGGTATCTTCTTGAATCTTCAATTGGTGATAGCCTGACTGTAGGTCTATCTTGGAAAACACCTTTGCTCCTTGTAACCGATCTAATAACTCATCAATTCGTGGCAGTGGATACTTGTTCTTAATCACCATATTTTCAGTTCTCTATATATAGTTCATACATATCCCCAATGTACCATCCTTTTTCCTCACAAACAACACTGGTACTCCTCATGGCGATACACTTGGCCGAATAAATCCTTTTTCTTCCAATTCTTTCAACCGCTTCTTCAACTCAAGCATTTCCACAGGTGCCATTCTGTACGGAGCTTTAGAAATTGGTCTAGTTCTAGGCTCTAGATCGATTCTAAAGTCAACTTGCCTAATAGGTGGCAATCCAGGTAATTCATCTTGAAAAACATCTTTAAACTCGCGTGCAACTAGAATGTATTTCAATTGAATCTTTCCTTCTTTCTCCAAAGCATAACATAAATATGCTTCACATCCTTTCCTTACCAGCTTACTTGCTTTCATCGCAGAGATCATCACTAGCGGTCCTTGTAGCTCACTTCCTTTGAACACATGACAAGTAACATCTTTGGCTAACGTCATTTTTGTTAGCATTTCCGCATCTATCTTATCCATATACTTGATCATCCAATCGATGCCTAGAATCACGTCATTATTATCCAATCCGGTAATAAGGATATCGGTTGGCTACTTTACTTGCCTAGTTTCCACGTAAACTTTGACTTCTTCCTCCTCTCAAATTAGGACAAGATCTTTGAGTTAACATTATCCCCTAGCCTCACAAACTTTATCATATCTCTAGGTTAACTACATTTGAAACAGGTAGTTGGACTTTTTGATCAGTCCTTCTTGTAATAATTTAGGTCTCCACAATTTAAAATGTTCTTCCCTCCAATTTCTCTTATGATCATGGTTGGGGAGAAGGCCTTGTTTCTTGACTCACACGTCTCGTACTCGCATGTTCAAGAAACTTGAAATAGACTATTGCATCCTTCCTCCGTCGGTTCGAGAATCCACCTCTTTCCTAAAGTCTTGTATTGCTTCAAGCTTTAGTATTTTCTCTTAATAATCCAATAACGTCATATCTTCAAATGGTGACAACACCAACTAAGAGGTCGTTTCATCCTATCGTAAACAATCTTATCAATTGATCATAAAGTGGTGCATTCTCATCCAACGATGTATACTCCTCGTGAAATTCATCTCCATCATAGGCGAACCTCCAAATGTTGCGTCCAGGAAAGACTTTAACGTACAAGTTAGTCCAAATCCGACTCTTGAAAGTCTCGTAATCCACAATGATTGCACAATTTCTCATCCACCAATATGCATCAATGTTCGGCATGAAGGTTGCTGCAAGTTTCATCTTATACTTTTCTACCTCTCCAATGTCCCCAAAAGTCATGTTTATGTGGTTCAACCGCCAATCAACTTGCATTACATAAGCTCTTGCAAACACTAACACATCTCTTCTTTTTATAACCTTAGCCACTTCTCTAATGAAGTTCACTACCTTCTTGTTCCTCATATGGAACTTCTAGTGTTTGGGGTTCAACAACTCGTGCTTGCCCTTGCGTTTCTATCGTAGCAATAGCCCTTTCTATTGCTATATTCTTGCATCTTCTCATCTCATGTAGCTCGATGGGTAGAGGTACTTGACCTCGACCACTTACTTTATACATTGTACTCTCATGTACTTCTAGTTTGTCTTACTTCCACTAACACACTTGCACATTGTGCTCCCATTGACATACTCGTAATGAAGCTGCAACTTCCTTGTCTCTTAATCAAAACGCTTACGGTTGCCTTTATCACGGTTTCGACAAACCGGAACATTCACGATCGTTCTCTCTTCATATATATCCACTACTTATAACAATAGTGATATCTATAAGAATACTATAATCTTAACAAGTT
The DNA here is from genome assembly GCA_033239045.1 of Fagopyrum esculentum. Taxonomy (NCBI): domain Eukaryota; kingdom Viridiplantae; phylum Streptophyta; class Magnoliopsida; order Caryophyllales; family Polygonaceae; genus Fagopyrum; species Fagopyrum esculentum. Next base: position 2,190,180 of record BSUD01000008.1, on the reverse strand, counting down.
AGAGAGAGAGAACTACACTTACAAGGAGTCACGCTGAGGAGTGGAAGGCAGTGTCTTTACCCACAATCCCGACTATGCATATGATTTTAAATTCATTAAAACCATATGTTAGTAATTTCCAAAATCTTTTGAAAACTTAAATGTCCTTTCAAAACCAACCCGGACTGGGTTGTAGTTAGGTTGAACTATCATGTCTCATCTCAAGTCACATGTGCCCTTGTTGTCAACCTAAGCTCTGATACCAATCTGTAACGACCCGAGTTTTAAATAACCCAAGACGTCACTAGGCTAAGGACCACACAGTGGGTCCCATCAGTTAGCCTGACAACAACTTCACAAATAGGACCTTGCAACAAGAAGCACGAAGAAAATAATGAAAACATTCAACCTGTCATTTAGAAAACGTTTACATAACAACCATGCATGAAGTTAGTATGTATATCCCAAAACAACACTTTAAAACATGACACCTGAACAGGTGTCTTAAAACTTCAGCCTGAAATCAACATGTGTACACAGTTGCACACAATCAACAAAAGACTCGCTTGCAAGCGATTATTTTCAAAAGCAAGTTCAACCAACCCTTGGGTTAACACTGCCCCGGCTGTCCACATCCTGCAGCTGACATCCCTGAAGCGTTCCTATGATCAGCATTACCTAAAAAGATTCGGTTTAAAACCGTTAGCTACTGATCATCATCTATCCACGAGAGATTATATCATCACATCACAACACAACAAATATATTCAAATACCATATACCGTGCTCATGAGATGATATCATGCTTTTATGAATGATGCACGTGAATGCAGTATGAAATTTACAATTTTCGATCCCGGACCCATTAATCCGGAACCATTTCTTATACGGTTCTGGCTTTGGTGTGAGCTCACCATTGCACAGATTAGGTTAATTCAGACATTTGCTCTTAGGTCGTAGCCAGACTGATCAAGTCTACGGGCCAGGCTTTCTCGTGGTGAGTTATGGTCTTAACTCCTAACCACATGCAACATTTTGCCATTCATGTTAATGCAAACATTTACCATTTTCATTAGGTGTGCGACCCGAGCCTGAAGTCCAACAGACTCGGTGTCATTCTTATACAAACGCAAGTGATCCGGGCTTGGCCGAGCTCCGGTATTCACTGCAAATACTCACTTTACATACTCTTGACCTTTACAAGTCATCATCATATCACATGCCTCAAAAGGCTTATCATCTCATACCTTATCATGTTTCAGTAAGCTTATCATGTCATTCAATAGCACGCCTCAATAGGCTAACACATGTTCATTTAACCATTTCTCATAATTATGACATGATAATAATCATAACAACATTAAGCATGCTTTACACATCATAACGTCATTTTCATCATAAACACATCAAGCATGCTTCACACATAACACATCTCAAGACATATCAACATTCACATTTCAGCACAACAAGGCCTTTCAAAACAACAACACATATCAACACAGTGAGATATAAATCTCTCAGGCACGGGTTTCTGCAGATCGAAGCTAAGTAAGTCCGAAGACTTACTTGGATACGCTCACTGAGCAACTAAGCTATAGTTAGTCTACCGTCTTCAACAACACCTGTCGAGAATATCATATTCCTCGTATTAAACTTCTTGCTTCAAACATCAATTAAATTCATTCCTTTGAATTTAATTAGCTTATAGCGTTTTCTAGATTCCCAATTTAATTAATTAATCTTTAATTAATTAATTAAAATTCATCAGAATAACCTTTTGCCCCGCAGGCAGTTTCTCAACCCAACTGTCATCAGATCTCATCAAACAAATAGCCCATAATCACCAGAATATTGTAACGAGCATAATGGAATTTCCAATTATCCATTTTGACAAGCCTAAGGTCAATTTAGGCCAAATCGCAATACTGAAAACGAATAAATTCATAACTTATTCGTTACTAACCCGATTGACGATCCGAAAAAAGATTCGGAATCACAACGACGCAGGCTACGCTCGGACACCATCAGATTTACCGGAATCTGAGCGACGGGACCGGACATATAAGGGGGATGCTCGACCTGGCCATAACTTCAACGGAAACGCAGAAACTCGGTACCAAAATGAAGAGGACGAAGAGAGGAATCCGAAAACTCAAACGGAATTGAAATCGGATTACAAACGAAGAGTAGATCTGAATTTGAAGGTTGAGGGAAATCAGAGCTTTTACGAAGAAACGTGAAAGGAAATGAATTAATAAATGAATTTCCGCTATTTATAGCGAAGACGATAATTATCCTTTAGCAAAGTCGATAGTTATCCTTTAACCGATCCGAAGGCGGTTTGAGCCCCTTCTCCAAACTTCTCGAAATTGGAACAATAAATCCGACATATTGTTTGGATAATTATTCCGCAACTTTCTCGGAAAACGCGTATTCCTAAGCCGACTTTCTTAGCCGCTAAGAAACGAAATAGCGACTCTTTTGGCCATTTTGCCTTTCCATGTTATTTCATATCTAGAACATATCCGATGTCCTGATCATTTCTCTCAACTGCAATTTTATTAATTGAAGCTCCCAAATGCTCCAAATAATATCAGAGGGTAAAAATTATTCCCCGGAGGAAAAAGTGAAAATTTCCCCATAAGTCCAAATTTACACCAAAATCATAATGGTGGAATTTATACTCGTCATCTACACACTATTCGCGATTCATGGGTCAATTAATATCGATGATTAACTTAATCACCCTTAAACATCCTTTATTAGGATTCGAAAATCCTAGCTTTTACATCACACACCCCTTAAGAAAAAGTTTCGTCCCGAAACTTTAGTACACAACTCATCAGAAGACTGAATCCGTCAATCACATAATTAACCTATCTTTGCATTTCGTGCAAGCATAGATTATTATCACGTTAGCGGGGTCATCATGCTCACACTAGGGAAGTCTATCACTTCCTATGTTAGCAAACACAAATCAATTCACACACACATAAATCACATAAACATAGAATCATATAGGCACATTAGTTAGTGGAAAAGTTAGGTACTAATTCATACCTCTATCTCAATCACCGATCAAAGAACTAAACACCTCTGGATAATTTCTCTCCATGTGCTCAATTGTTTCCCATGTAGCCTCTTCCATTCCCCTTCGGGACAACTGGATCTTCACTAATGGAATTTCTTTATTCCTTAACTTCTTCTTCTTTCTGTTTAGCACGGCCATAGGGAACTCGACATAGGTCTGATCAGGCTCTATCTCGATAGCATCATAGCTGAGTACATGGCTCGGATCTGGTTGATACTGTCTTAGTTGTGATACATGAAACACTGGATGTACTCCATCCATTGTTGGCGGTAATGCTAAACGATAAGCTACTTTACCAACTTTTTCCAAAATCTCAAACGGTCCAATATACCGAGGACTTAACTTCCCCTTGATACCAAACCGTTTGACTCCACGAGTCGGTGAAACTTTCAGCCAAACATGTGTCCCTGTTTCAAACTCTAGCGGGCGTCGGCGCTTATCCGCATACGATTTTTTGTCTACTCTATGCAGCCAACATCCTTTCTCGAATCAAAGCAACTTTTTCAATATCACTTTTAACTTTGTCTGGAGCCGTATCAAAGACATCGGCAGGCTCATCCCAACATAATGGGGTTCGACATTTCCTTCCGTACAGTGCTTCATATGGTGCCATCCCAATGGATGCATGCCAACTGTTGTTGTAGGTGAACTCGACCAACGGTAATTGATCTGGCCATATCGGTCCCCAATCAAGCACACATGACCTCAACAAGTCTTCTAAAGTCTGAATAGTCCGTTCGGACTGACCATCTGACTGTGGATGAAACGCTGTTGTAAAATTCAGCTTGGTTCCCATTACTGTCTGTACCTGGATCCCGAATCGGGAAGTAAATCGTCCATCTCTATCTGAAACTATGGTCTTAGGAACTCCATGTAATCTGACTATCTGATTCACAAATTCCTCTGCTAACTTGTTCACAGTCCAAGTTTCCTTGATAGGAATAAATCTTGCAGTCTTTGTTAATCGATCAACCACCACCCATATGGAGTCATAACCTTTGCTACTACGTAGACTGGTTACAAAATCCATGGTGATGTGTTCCCATTTCCACTCTGGTATCTCCAATGATTGAAGTTCTCCTCCTGGTCTTTGGTGTTCAATTTTAACTTGCTGACATGTTTGACACCGTGACACAAACTCAACAATATCTTTCTTCATACCTTGCCACCAAAAGTAAGGTTTAATATCCCGATACATCTTGTTTGATCCTGGATGTATGGAATATGGTGTTGCATGGGCTTCCACAAGAATCCTTTTTCTAATCTCTTCATCTTGAGGAACACATACTCTTCCCTGATATCTCATTATATTGTCAGTATCGATATGAAAATCTGAAGATTCACCATTTCCGATCACTGACCTTATTTTGATTAAACTAGGACAACTTAGTTGTTTTTGTTGAATTTCTTTCAACCAATTGGGCACTATCCCCAAGGTACACAGATACCCTTGTTCTTTCTGAACCCATATTTCAATGCCACTACAAATCATATCTTTTTGTATTTCAACTTGTACAGTTAATCGAGCAATCGCTTTTTCTTGAGCTGACTTCCTACTCAAAGCATCAGCTACCACATTAGCTTTACCAAGATGATATAGTATCTCTAAGTCATAATCCTTTATCAACTCCAACCACCTTCTTTGTCTCATATTCAACTCTTTTTGAGTGAAAATGTACTTCAGGCTCTTATGATCTGTCATGATTTTACACGTCGTCCCAAATAGGTAATGCCGCCAAATCTTAAGTGCATGAACTACTGCTGCTAACTCCAAGTCATGTGTAGGGTAGTTCTGCTCATATTGTCGTAGTTGTCTTGATGCATAGGCGATGACTCTTTCATTTTGCATCAAGACGCATCCCAAGCCCATTTTAGATGCATCACTGTAAACAATGAACCCTAGTGTTCCATTCGGCTGAGCTAACACAGGTGCAGTAGTCAACCTCTTCTTTATCTCTTCAAAGCTTGCTTGACACTTGTCAGTCCATATAAATTTTGCCTTCTTCTGAAGTAGGTTGGTCATAGGTCTTGCTATGATGGAAAACCCTTTTTCAAAACGTCTATAGTATCCTGCTAATCCTAGGAAACTACGTATCTCTTTGACGTTCTTGGGTGGTTTCCATGCTAGCACGGTTTCGATCTTGGATGGGTCAACTTTGACTCCATCTGCAGTAATCATGTGTCCCAAGAATGTTACTCCATTCATCCAGAAGTCACACTTGAACAACTTAGCATAAGGCTTTTCTTTCCTCAATACTTGAAGAACAACTTTCAAATGCTCTGCATGCTCTTCACTACTTCGTGAATAAACCAATATATCATCTATAAAGACCACAACAAACGAGTCTTGAATGATGTCTTATGTATGGTATCTTCTTGAATCTTCAATTGGTGATAGCCTGACTGTAGGTCTATCTTGGAAAACACCTTTGCTCCTTGTAACCGATCTAATAAATCATCAATTCGTGGCAGTGGATACTTGTTCTTAATCACCATATTTTCAGTTCTCTATATATAGTTCATACATATCCCCAATGTACCATCCTTTTTCCTCACAAACAACACTGGTACTCCTCATGGCGATACACTTGGCCGAATAAATCCTTTTTCTTCCAATTCTTTCAACCGCTTCTTCAACTCAAGCATTTCCACAGGTGCCATTCTGTACGGAGCTTTAGAAATTGGTCTAGTTCTAGGCTCTAGATCGATTCTAAAGTCAACTTGCCTAATAGGTGGCAATCCAGGTAATTCATCTTGAAAAACATCTTTAAACTCGCGTGCAACTAGAATGTATTTCAATTGAATCTTTCCTTCTTTCTCCAAAGCATAACATAAATATGCTTCACATCCTTTCCTTACCAGCTTACTTGCTTTCATCGCAGAGATCATCACTAGCGGTCCTTGTAGCTCACTTCCTTTGAACACATGACAAGTAACATCTTTGGCTAACGTCATTTTTGTTAGCATTTCCGCATCTATCTTATCCATATACTTGATCATCCAATCGATGCCTAGAATCACGTCATTATTATCCAATCCGGTAATAAGGATATCGGTTGGCTACTTTACTTGCCTAGTTTCCACGTAAACTTTGACTTCTTCCTCCTCTCAAATTAGGACAAGATCTTTGAGTTAACATTATCCCCTAGCCTCACAAACTTTATCATATCTCTAGGTTAACTACATTTGAAACAGGTAGTTGGACTTTTTGATCAGTCCTTCTTGTAATAATTTAGGTCTCCACAATTTAAAATGTTCTTCCCTCCAATTTCTCTTATGATCATGGTTGGGGAGAAGGCCTTGTTTCTTGACTCACACGTCTCGTACTCGCATGTTCAAGAAACTTGAAATAGACTATTGCATCCTTCCTCCGTCGGTTCGAGAATCCACCTCTTTCCTAAAGTCTTGTATTGCTTCAAGCTTTAGTATTTTCTCTTAATAATCCAATAACGTCATATCTTCAAATGGTGACAACACCAACTAAGAGGTCGTTTCATCCTATCGTAAACAATCTTATCAATTGATCATAAAGTGGTGCATTCTCATCCAACGATGTATACTCCTCGTGAAATTCATCTCCATCATAGGCGAACCTCCAAATGTTGCGTCCAGGAAAGACTTTAACGTACAAGTTAGTCCAAATCCGACTCTTGAAAGTCTCGTAATCCACAATGATTGCACAATTTCTCATCCACCAATATGCATCAATGTTCGGCATGAAGGTTGCTGCAAGTTTCATCTTATACTTTTCTACCTCTCCAATGTCCCCAAAAGTCATGTTTATGTGGTTCAACCGCCAATCAACTTGCATTACATAAGCTCTTGCAAACACTAACACATCTCTTCTTTTTATAACCTTAGCCACTTCTCTAATGAAGTTCACTACCTTCTTGTTCCTCATATGGAACTTCTAGTGTTTGGGGTTCAACAACTCGTGCTTGCCCTTGCGTTTCTATCGTAGCAATAGCCCTTTCTATTGCTATATTCTTGCATCTTCTCATCTCATGTAGCTCGATGGGTAGAGGTACTTGACCTCGACCACTTACTTTATACATTGTACTCTCATGTACTTCTAGTTTGTCTTACTTCCACTAACACACTTGCACATTGTGCTCCCATTGACATACTCGTAATGAAGCTGCAACTTCCTTGTCTCTTAATCAAAACGCTTACGGTTGCCTTTATCACGGTTTCGACAAACCGGAACATTCACGATCGTTCTCTCTTCATATATATCCACTACTTATAACAATAGTGATATCTATAAGAATACTATAATCTTAACAAGTTAGAGAGAGAGAACTACACTTACAAGGAGTCACGCTGAGGAGTGGAAGGCAGTGTCTTTACCCACAATCCCGACTATGCATATGATTTTAAATTCATTAAAACCATATGTTAGTAATTTCCAAAATCTTTTGAAAACTTAAATGTCCTTTCAAAACCAACCCGGACTGGGTTGTAGTTAGGTTGAACTATCATGTCTCATCTCAAGTCACATGTGCCCTTGTTGTCAACCTAAGCTCTGATACCAATCTGTAACGACCCGAGTTTTAAATAACCCAAGACGTCACTAGGCTAAGGACCACACAGTGGGTCCCATCAGTTAGCCTGACAACAACTTCACAAATAGGACCTTGCAACAAGAAGCACGAAGAAAATAATGAAAACATTCAACCTGTCATTTAGAAAACGTTTACATAACAACCATGCATGAAGTTAGTATGTATATCCCAAAACAACACTTTAAAACATGACACCTGAACAGGTGTCTTAAAACTTCAGCCTGAAATCAACATGTGTACACAGTTGCACACAATCAACAAAAGACTCGCTTGCAAGCGATTATTTTCAAAAGCAAGTTCAACCAACCCTTGGGTTAACACTGCCCCGGCTGTCCACATCCTGCAGCTGACATCCCTGAAGCGTTCCTATGATCAGCATTACCTAAAAAGATTCGGTTTAAAACCGTTAGCTACTGATCATCATCTATCCACGAGAGATTATATCATCACATCACAACACAACAAATATATTCAAATACCATATACCGTGCTCATGAGATGATATCATGCTTTTATGAATGATGCACGTGAATGCAGTATGAAATTTACAATTTTCGATCCCGGACCCATTAATCCGGAACCATTTCTTATACGGTTCTGGCTTTGGTGTGAGCTCACCATTGCACAGATTAGGTTAATTCAGACATTTGCTCTTAGGTCGTAGCCAGACTGATCAAGTCTACGGGCCAGACTTTCTCGTGGTGAGTTATGGTCTTAACTCCTAACCACATGCAACATTTTGCCATTCATGTTAATGCAAACATTTACCATTTTCATTAGGTGTGCGACCCGAGCCTGAAGTCCAACAGACTCGGTGTCATTCTTATACAAACGCAAGTGATCCGGGCTTGGCCGAGCTCCGGTATTCACTGCAAATACTCACTTTACATACTCTTGACCTTTACAAGTCATCATCATATCACATGCCTCAAAAGGCTTATCATCTCATACCTTATCATGTTTCAGTAAGCTTATCATGTCATTCAATAGCACGCCTCAATAGGCTAACACATGTTCATTTAACCATTTCTCATAATTATGACATGATAATAATCATAACAACATTAAGCATGCTTTACACATCATAACGTCATTTTCATCATAAACACATCAAGCATGCTTCACACATAACACATCTCAAGACATATCAACATTCACATTTCAGCACAACAAGGCCTTTCAAAACAACAACACATATCAACACAGTGAGATATAAATCTCTCAGGCACGGGTTTCTGCAGATCGAAGCTAAGTAAGTCCGAAGACTTACTTGGATACGCTCACTGAGCAACTAAGCTATAGTTAGTCTACCGTCTTCAACAACACCTGTCGAGAATATCATATTCCTCGTATTAAACTTCTTGCTTCAAACATCAATTAAATTCATTCCTTTGAATTTAATTAGCTTATAGCGTTTTCTAGATTCCCAATTTAATTAATTAATCTTTAATTAATTAATTAAAATTCATCAGAATAACCTTTTGCCCGCAGGCAGTTTCTCAACCCAACTGTCATCAGATCTCATCAAACAAATAGCCCATAATCACCAGAATATTGTAACGAGCGTAATGGAATTTCCAATTATCCATTTTGACAAGCCTAAGGTCAATTTAGGCCAAATCGCAATACTGAAAACGAATAAATTCATAACTTATTCGTTACTAACCCGATTGACGATCCGAAAGAAGATTCGGAATCACAACGACGCAGGCTACGCTCGGACACCATCAGATTTACCGGAATCTGAGCGACGGGACCGGACATATAAGGGGGATGCTCGACCTGGCCATAACTTCAACGGAAACGCAGAAACTCGGTACCAAAATGAAGAGGACGAAGAGAGGAATCCGAAAACTCAAACGGAATTGAAATCGGATTACAAACGAAGAGTAGATCTGAATTTGAAGGTTGAGGGAAATCAGAGCTTTTACGAAGAAACGTGAAAGGAAATGAATTAATAAATGAATTTCCGCTATTTATAGCGAAGACGATAATTATCCTTTAGCAAAGTCGATAGTTATCCTTTAACCGATCCGAAGGCGGTTTGAGCCCCTTCTCCAAACTTCTCGAAATTGGAACAATAAATCCGACATATTGTTTGGATAATTATTCTGCAACTTTCTCGGAAATCGCGTATTCCTAAGCCGACTTTCTTAGCCGCTAAGAAACGAAATAGCGACTCTTTTGGCCATTTTGCCTTTCCATGTTATTTCATATCTAGAACATATCCGATGTCCTGATCATTTCTCTCAACTGCAATTTTATTAATTGAAGCTCCCAAATGCTCCAAATAATACCAGAGGGTAAAAATTATTCCCCGGAGGAAAAAGTGAAAATTTCCCCATAAGTCCAAATTTACACCAAAATCATAATGGTGGAATTTATACTCGTCATCTACACACTATTCGCGATTCATGGGTCAATTAATATCGATGATTAACTTAATCACCCTTAAACATCCTTTATTAGGATTCGAAAATCCTAGCTTTTACACCTATAATGCAAAAAAGAATTTGTAGGGCTACCTTCTCCTTTTTGCTTGATAAAATTAACAAAAAACTCAGTGGTTGGAGGGGAAAAAATATGAGTTTTGCGGGTAGGGTGACCCTTAACAAATTAGTCTTAAACTCGCTCCCTATCTACTCCATGTCTTCGTTGATAATACCGAAAGGGATTTGTGAGAAGATTGATAAAATGAGCAGGGCTTTCATCTAGAGTCATCATGAAGGGGCAAGACGAATGCATACAATAAGCGGGAACATTATATGCTCTTTCAGGGAATGTGGAGGTTTGGGTGTCAAATCCACGGGGGGCCTTAACTTAGCGCTTATAGGCTGGAGATTTTTGAAGGATGATAAGAGTCTATGGTCTAGAGTGCTCAAAAGTACGTACACACAGGAGAATGGACAAGCTCACTCGGCCCCATTTTATGTTTGGAGCAGCATTTTGAGAGGCATTAGAGATGTAGTCTCACCGGGTTACCGCTAGATCATAAGGAATGGCATGAACACGACTTTTTGTGAGGATCTTTGGTTATTAGATAAGCCTCTTATAGAGACGACAACTTCTACGGTTGATGAGAACCTTCTGAATAAGAAGGTTGGTGACTACTGGAGGATCTTTGGTTATTAGATAAGCCTCTTATAGAGACGATAATTTTCACGGTTGATGAGAACCTTCTGAATAAGAATGTCAGTGACTACTGGTGATGCGGGGATAAGTCACAGTTCCCGATCTAGATTGAAAGTCCTTAACTGGGATAAAAATCGGGTTGTTCTATAGAAAAATCGGCCGATTTATCTTAAGAACAGGTCGATTTTTCGATGAACTCAGAACACATATTAGTGAATGATATGGAAAGATAAGAAGATGATTATGGAATGATAAATGGAAGATATAGGAAGATATGAACCAAGACATTTCCGCAAAAGAACCTTGACCAATGATGTGTCAAAACCCTTGAACGAGAAGATTACATTAACCCACACTTCTTTAACCTTACACAAGCCTTCTAAGTAAGACAAGCACAAGGAGGGACTAGGATCGACCAAGAGCACCAACCTTCAACAAGATTAACACACACAAGTACAATCTAGCAAGAATGTAACAACAATTCAACCAAAACTCTCCTTTGATTGAATAACAATGAATAAAATACGTACTCCGTAAGCGAAGCCGTAAGTTCACACAATATGTGGAAAATATCTCAAATCTAATCTACTAAGATAGTCTGAGAGATATTAAGGAATTATACAAAATATATTTGCCAAAAAGATAGAAGATCATGGCCGGACCATTTGCAACTCTCGTTCCAAATGAAAGAAATTGACCACGAAAATCAATCAATTTTCCTACAGGAAAATCGGTCGATTTCCTGGGAAAATCGGTCGATATTTCTATCTGGAACTCGTATTTGCTCTTATCCTTCTTCCTTGCTTGATGGATCTTCTTGGTCGTGGTTTGGCTCTTCTACAACAACTAGCAATGTCACTAAGGAACCCTTAAGAGTGATGAGAGTTTCCTTGAGGGTAAATGTCATGAGAAGATCCGTAACTTCATCTTGGATTGCCTTAGCTCTTGACCGTGTGATCGCTCCATTCATACTCGAATCTGAAGAAGGTGAAAGTGAAGGAGTTGTTGGCTTCTCCTTTAATGCTTTAGCCTTTGAACGTGTAACTGGTCCTTGTATTGGAGATGGTCCCACATCAGACTTCCCTTCTTGAGAAGGATTCGTCCTCGAATCTCCGCTACGCTCATCCCTAAGCTCGTATGGACTTAAATCACCAACGTTAAAGATGAGACTTACACCATAGTCAGCTGGAAGCTCTAAAACATAAGCATTATCAATAACTTTCCTCTTGACCTTAAAAGGTCCGTCTCCACGTGGAGATAGCTTAGACTTCCGCTTTTCCGGGAATCGCTCATTCCGTAAATGCAACCATACAAGATCTACGGGATTGAATAGCATTTCCTTGCGATTTCGATTTGCTTTGGAAGCAGCGGAAATCCATTTTTGCTCCAGCCGTGAGCGCGTTTTCTCATGTAACTCCTTTATAAACTCCACCTGCTTTCCTGCAACAAAATCTACTCGTTCCTCTAAAGGCAACGGTATAAGATCAAAGGGAGTCAAAGGATTCACTCCATAAACACACTCAAACGGTGTTAGGTTAGTAGAAGAATGCAAGGTACGATTATAAGCAAATTCAACATGTGGTAATACATCTTCCCAAGCACTCAAATTATCTTTCAAAACAGTTCGTAAGATCGTAGTTAAAGTCCGATTAGCTACCTCCGTTTGACCATCCGTTTGAGGATGACTAGAAGTTGAAAACAATAACTTTGTACCTAGCTTTCCCCAAAGTGACTTCCAAAAGAAACTAAGAAACTTGACATCTCTATCGCTCACAATAGTTCTTGGAATTCCATGCAATCTAACAACTTCCTGGAAAAACAAGTTAGCTACATTATATGCATCATCAGTTTTATGGCAAGCGATAAAATGAGCCATTTTAGAAAAACGATGAACAACCACAAATATAGAATCTCTCCCCTTCTTAGTCCTTGGCAAATCTACAACAAAATCCATACTTATGTCAAGCCAAGGTGATGTAGGAATAGGTAGAGGAGTATACAAACCATGTGGTTTTAATCTTGATTTTGCCTTTAGACAAACAAGGCATCTCTTAATCAAGTTTTCAACATCCTTGAGCATATGAGGCCAAAAGAAATGAGAATGAAGCATGTGATAAGTCTTATCTCTTCCAAAGTGTCCCATTAAACCTCTCATATGTGCTTCCTCAACTAATAACAATCTCAGAGAACATCTAGGAATACAAACATTATCCTCATGGAACAAAAATACCTCAAAAAGATAATACTTATCTCTCGATTGGGACAAAAATCGGCCAGAAAATCGGTCGATTTTCCTGGTGTTGGGTCGATTTTTGCATCCAGTGTAGATATCGCCAAAATCTTCATCATCCTCGTAAAGTTCTTTGATATAATGGAGTCCTAGGACTTTGGAATCCATTGTTGTGATCAAAGTATACCTCCTAGAAAGGGCATCCGCTACGACATTATCCTTCCCTTTCTTATATTTGATAATATAAGGAAATGTCTCGATAAACTCCATCCATCGCCCATGTCTCCTGTCCAACTTATCTTGACTTCGAAAATGCTTCAAAGACTCATGATCAGTTCTAAGAATGAATTCATTAGGCCAAAGATAGTGTTGCCATGTTTTGAAAACTCGAAATAAAACATATAGTTCCTTGTCATAAGTAGAGTAATTCAAACACGGACCTTTCAATTTCTCGCTAAAGTAGGCTAGAGGTTTACCTTCTTGCATGAGTACACCTCCTATACCAATACCTGAAGTGTCACACTCTACTTCAAAGGGTTTGGTGAAGTCCGGAAGTGCAAGAAAAGGTGCATTTGACAATCACCTCTTTAGTTCCGAAAATGCGTTCTCTTGCGCTTCTCCCCACTCGAACGGTACTTGCTTCTTCGTGATCTGCGTGAGAGGGGCTGTGATGGTGCTGAAATCCTTCACAAAATGCCTATAGAAGGTTGCTAATCCATCGAAAGATCGCACATGTCCGACGGTGGTAGGTGTAGGCCATTCTCGAATGGCTTTAATCTTCTCTTTATCCACCTCAAGTGACAACAAATCCAAGGAAAACAACTTGATTATTACTAAACTCGCATTTCTTAATGTTAACATATAACGATTCAGATCTAAGAGTTGCAAGTACTTCCCTTAAGTGTTCTTCATAGTCCTCAATAGATTTGCTATAAATGAGGATGTCATCAAAGTAAACAACCACAAACTTTCTAATAAAGTGGCGTAAGACATGATTCATTAATCTCATAAAGGTACTAGGAGCGTTAGTCAAACCAAAAGGCATTACCAACCACTCATAAAGTCCAAATTTGGTCTTGAATGTTGTCTTCCATTCATCTCCCTCCCTCATTCGGATTTGATGATAACCACTCTTAAGATCAATCTTCGAAAACAAAGTGGAATCGCTCAACTCGTCTAGCATATCATCCAATTGAGGAATGAGATGTCTATACTTGATAGTAATGTTGTTGATTGCTTTACATTCCACACACATTCTCCAAGTGTTGTCCTTTTTGGGAACCAATAGAACTGGAACCGCACAAGGACTTAAACTCTCACGTACATAGCCTTTATTCAAAAGGTCTTGTACTTGATCTTGTATTTCTTGGCTTTCCTGCGGACACATCCTATACGCAGGGCGATTAGGAAGTGAAGATCCAGGTATGAAATCAATCCGATGCTCAATGCCTCGGAATGGTGGAAGTCCGGCGAGAATCTCATCCGGAAATACGTCCTTGAATTCATTTAAGGCTTGTAAAACATTTGAAGGCAAAGCGGCCTTCACATCATCACTCAAGGTTAGTAGGCTCTTATATAAACTCAATAAAGAATTATCTAAGGGAAGATAATCATCGATAAACTCCCTTTGTGATGAAAAAAGGGCTCGTTGTTGTCCCAGAGAGGAAAAATCGGATGAGCTACAGGAAAATCGGTCGATTTTTCCTTGGGTAGGACGATTTTCTTCAGAAATCGGCCGAGTTGTCAATGGTTTGCCCGATTTTTATTCTCTGAGAGTTGATTCTTTCTCCTTCTGCTTGCGTTTCTCCTTCTTATAGTCGTAATGTTCAACAATCTGCAGTGGAGTCACGGGTTTGAGCGTAATGGCTTTCCCTTTATACTCAAACGAGTGTTTGTTAGAAATCCATCATGCGTCACCTTTCTATCAAATTGTCAAGTTTGGCCTAATAAAATATGACAAGCTTGCATAGACACAACATCACAAACAACAATATCCTCATATTTTCCCAAAGTAAATGCAATACGAGCATGTTTATTAACTTTCAATTCTCCACAATCATTCATTCAATGACATTTTTAAGGTCGACGATGGTAGAAGGTAGTGATTGGCAACTTAGTGATCAATTCTTCACTAGCAATGTTGCAACAACTGCCCCCATCAATAATCATGTTACAAACTTTCCTTGAACAAGACATCGAGTATGAAAAAGGTTTTCACGTTGGTTATCCTCACATAAATCAATTTTAGCATGCAAAGTGCGTCTAGCAATTAAGGAATCACCATGTTCATATTCACAATCACTATCACTTTGATTATCATGCTCATGCTCATGTAATGCATTGATATGGGTATGATCATGCTCAGTTTCTTCCTCACTTTCATATTGTCCTTGTTGATTAATAAATAAAACTCGTTTATTAGGACAATCACGCATATAATGACCCCTTCATTGACATTTAAAACAAACAATATCTCGAGATCGTGAGGTAGGGTTAGAGGTACTCCATTTATGGTCCTTTGAAGGCTCATTCAAAGGACGAGACTGAGTAGACGGCTTGAGAGCTGCTGGATCGGGCAAATAACGTTTTCCATCATCGTTCTGGAAAGAAAATCGGTCGATTTTCCTATTAATCGGTCGATTTTTCTTCTCTAGAGTCCAATAAGTCGTTCCTTGATTCCGTCATTTGAACTTCTTCTCCACCTTGATAGCCAAATGTAATAAATTAGTCATAGAAGCATAAGGATAGAGGTCAATATAATTAGCTAAAGAAGGATGTAAGATTCTTAGAAATCGAGCCATAATAGACTCCTCATCCTCTTGTATATTGGCTTTCACCATTGCCGTTTGCATGGCTGTGTAGACTTCCTTTACGGACATGAAACCTTGCTTGAGGTTCTTCAACTCCCATCCGTAGTGTGGTGACACAAATCTGGCTTTCATCAAAGCCTTCATTCGTTCCCAAGTATTGATGTCCGGTTCGCCCGCTCTTCTCCTTTCTTTGATGAGATAATCCCACCAAATAAGGGCGTAGCCTTCGAATTCCAACGCAACAAGTTGAATCTTCCTTTGCTCCCTGAAGTTATGGCAAGACCAAAGTTGTTCAATTTTGGCTTCCCATTCCATGTAGGCATCCGGATCGCATCGTCCTTCGAAACTCGGAATCTTGACTTTTACTTTCCCAAGTCCGTCACTATCCGGTTGAGGTCGATTATGTCCATAGCGGCCTCTTTGTTGATGGCGTCTTGGGTATTTTCTCCACATTTTCTCATCCTCTTCATCACTTATGTCTTGAAATTCGTCACCAAAAAGTGGATTGTAGTTAGTATTAACGAATTGATTAGGGTAAGTGTTACCGGTTTTCGGTGAATGGTTTATTGCGGATGTTGGGGGTGGGGGTGGTGGTGGATTAGCGGAGCTTCCGCCTACTTCATAAACAACCTTGGGATCGAATCTCATACGGGACTCGGATCGAAGGGCCGTACTCGGCTTTGCTTCCACTTGCTCAAGCCGTTTGTCTATGTTGGACATCTGGGTCATTATCTGCTTGAGTACGTCCGCTATATCCGGCGCGTTTTCCTTTTGAGAACTGCGTGGACTATCTCTTTCTGACATCTATACCAACACGCACAGTAACAACAAACTTGTTAAGTTAGAGGAATTGAAAAGACCTTTTTTATTTTCTCTCGCACTCACGCTCATGTTGTGTTGTTGCAAGCTGGTTGACGGAATTGGCTTGTATGGATTAATGCTTCTTTACAAATCAGCGCCTTGGCTCCCTAGAAATCCTTGGTTGAATCAAGTAGTTAACTTGGTCCGGATAAAGGTTCTTGTGGGGTGCGATGATTAAAGAATCCCTGTAAGAAGTTTACTCCACACACGACAAGGTAGAAAGAAAGATTGCGGATAGACAACTAGTATGTTAAGAAGTATAGATACTAACTAACACACTCAAAGAAAGAATCAGTGTTTAGAATAGAAAAGAGGCTAAGGAAAAGCACACAAGAGATTAAGAAGAGAGAAGAACGTACCTTGTTGCGAAGTTAAGAAAGAGAGATAGCCGGATTTGGGTTTAGGTTTGGTTAAATCTCTTTGATTGCTTCAAGGTATATACTGGAACTCTTCTATTGTAATACTCTTGCACAGGGTGTACTTCGATTTTGCAAAGTGTGCCTCGAAGATTTCTTCGAATTTTGGCAACAGTAGCAAAAATCGGGTAAGAAATTGGTCGATTTGGGGAAGAACAAGGCGATTTTTCTTTGAAAAATCGACTCTTGGTTTCGACGTTCAAGATATTTTTTTTTTTGTATTGGCGAGGTTTCAAAGGTCAACGGCTGGCTTGTGTTTGGGGTTGTTGGCGTTTCTCTCTTCCCGAACTTACACAAGTCAACGCACGTTAAACTCAAATAATCTCGCAAATATGACGAACAAGAAAAGACTCTACTTTTAAAGACACAAAGAAGACCTAAAAAAAATCAAACCTTTTGATGAACGTTCGGACTTCAATCGATTAGCTTTGATACCACTTTGATGCGGGGATAAGCCTCAGTTCCAGATCTAGATTGAAATTCCTTAACTGGGATAAAAATCGGGTTGTTCTATAGAAAAATCGGCTAATTTATCTCAAGAATAGATCGAATTTTCGATGAACTCAGAACAGATTAACACACACAAGCACAATCTAGCAAGAACGTAACAACAATTCAACCAAAAGTTTCCTTTGATTGAATAGCAATGAATAAAATACGTACTCCGTAAGCGAAGCCGTAAGTTCACACAATATGTGGAAAAAATCTCATATATAATCTACTAAACATCTCCCCCTCTAAGGATATTTATAGGTAAGATTAAACCTACTAAAACTAGGAAAAACTAAAAAGATATGATTTATAAAATATATCTTGTGAAAGATAATCTAGAAAAGATATCTTAAAAAGATATATAAAAATATAAAATCTAAAAAAGATAGAATCTAAATAATTCCCTAAGATAGTCTGAGAAATATTAAGGAATTATACAAGATATATTTGCCAAAAAGATAGAAGATCATGGCCGGACCATTTGCAACTCTCGTTCCAAATGAAAGAAAATGACCACGAAAATCAATCGATTTTCCTACAGGAAAATCGGTCGATTTCCTGGGAAAATCATTCGATTTCCTGGGAAAATCGGTCGATTTTCCTCTCTGGAACTCGTCTTTGCTCTTATCCTTCTTCCTTGCTTGATGGATCTTCTTGGTCGTGGTTTGGCTCTTCTACAACAGCTAGCAATGTCACTAGAGAGCCCTTGAGAGTGATGAGAGTTTCCTTGAGGGTAAATGTCATGAGGAGATCTGTAACTTCATCTTGGATTGCCTTAGCTCTTGACCGTGTGATCGCTCCATCATACTCGAATCTGAAGAAGGTGAAAGTGAAGGAGTTGTTGGATTCTCCTTTAATGTTTTAGCCTTTGAACGTGTAACTAGTCCTTGTATTGGAGATGGTCCCACATCAACTAGAGTGTGGGCGAGGATTGGAAATGGAATATCCTAAGGGACCTCTTGCCGATGAGCATTACGTTAACCCTTGCGGCAACACCTTTGAGATTAGATACGGGGGAGAGCTCGAGTAGTGGAGGAACCATGAACATTGACGAGTTGGCATGAAAATGGAGTAAGGATGGGAATTACACAGTAGCTTTTGCATACAATATGTTGAGGAAGGAAACTTTGGAATGCCAGATGGACAAACACATCTATCAACAGGTATGGAGTCTAGAGATTCAAAAATGGGCTCGTACTTTCATCTAGAAGCTCTTACAGGGAGGTCTACTGACAAACGTGGAGAGGAAGCGAAACCACATCAGCATGAATGATGTTTGTGGGCTTTGCACGAACTCCCCAGAATTGTTCAAACACCTTTATTAAGACTGCAATGTTAGTAGGAACATGTGGATTAGACTCAATGCAAGCCAGTATAAAGCTGACTTCTTTCGGCTACCTTTTACGACGTGGATACGAGGTAATTTACTAACCCTTAGAAAGTTCAATAATATATGCAAATGGAGTGTTATCTTTGCAGTTGGGCTATGGTGGCTTTGGAGATAGAGAAATGAGAGAATTTTTTAGAATAAACCCACGAGGACAGATGGACATACCTTTGTTATCGTGAGGGCCTTGGAGTACATTCGAGCTTGGAAGAAGAATTATAATCATATACAAAGAGCATGAGGAAGTTGATTCAAGTAAAATGGGAACCCCCTCCAGAAAAGGTGATAAAGATTAATTCGGATGGAAGATAGCCTACATGTATATGGATAGGAAAGCATGGAATCGAGCTCCAAGAAAAGCTCCAAGATTCGGCCTCATTTCGGCTTCGATTTTTGAGTGTCAAACGCTAGTTTTTCCCTTTCTCCAAATATGAATCCTCTCGATTCAATTTGTTTCTCTCTTGTTTGTGAGTGATTTGGTGTGTGTTCTTCTTCAAATGTTAATCCTCTCCAGAACCTGTTTGTTTCTTTGATTGGATTTGAAGGTTGTTTCGTTGAAGTTGCGTTTTGTTATTGGTAAACAACGTGGTCGTAGGTGAACTTGTGTTCACCATGGCCAAAAAGAAGAAATCCCCTCCTGGAATGGTGGCGGGGGATGATGGTGATGAATCTACGTCGATGGTGGCTAGAGATGAGACATCGATCTCACGGGAGAATGATCCATCAAGCAAGACGACTATTCAAGATCCGGTTGCGGTTGATCTGGAGGTTATAACAAACCAAGAAAATCAAAAAATGCATCATCAAGGGTCCAAGAATCCTAATACAACGGTGTTGAAGACAGGTGGGGACCAGATTGGTGAAAGTGGTGTGGGTGTGACATCGGGTACAAGTGGGCCTGAGGATGTTAACGAAAGTAATAGCATTGGGAAAATTGGTTGTAACCCACAACTGGATTGGTTTTGGTGAAAGGAGTTACATGCTCACATGAGTCACATGCCACGAAGGGGACATCCGCTTCGTCAAGGAGTGACAGTGGGATTGGTAAAGAAAGTGGCCGGTTGTTGAAGACCACCGTCGTTCATCCGTCTACCGCAAAGGGGACATTCACTTTGTCTATGGGCATGCCGGCGAATCAAGAAAGTGCTATTTTGAAAATTTCCTTAGTGACGACTTTTGTCCCGACGGGAATGATTCAACCTGATCCTACTAATCCTAGTCATCATAACGCTAGTGGGATATGCCAAAATTCATGTAATTGAAATGCTGAGGATGTAGAACCTATGAGTGAATAATTACTAGAAGTAGTTGCGGGTGACCGGGATGTTTGTCGGATGGGGAGTTGGAAAAGGATGATGACACCAGGAGAGGAGGTAACCATTTAGTGGTTGGACAACTTGCATCTGAATTCCCAGTGTTGGATAAACAAGTTTCGTTTGAAGTAGGGAAGCAAGCTTGGAAGGGTAATAGCTCAAGGATCTTCATGAACTCGGGGTTAGGAGGTAAACTCGATTATATCCAACCTACATCATCAAGGATCTCCATTAAATGTTCTGAAGCTATGTCTAAACATCAAGTACGGGGAAGCACTCTTCTAGGGTAATATGTGGGGTTCTATCCGGGGTTTTTTTGCTATAAACAATGTGATGAAATCTTGGGGTATAAAGGTCAAATTTCGCATGGAGGCGGGATGGATGATCTCCAGTTTTTGAATGATGAAGATAGAGACAATGTTCTTCGAGGAGGCCCATACTTCATCTTCAATCGTCCATTGCTTCTCAAGCATGTACCGGATAAGTTTGCGTTCAATCGCAATGACATAGCTAGTATTCCATTGTGGGTACGAATTACCGGCATTCCTAACGAATTTTGGACACCTCTCATTCTTAGAAGGATTGGCTCGGTGATAGGTAAACCGTTGTTTATGGATCATGTGACGGAAGATAGGAAAAGAGGGTCTTATGCTAAGGTTCTTGTTGAGGTGAAATTTTCTAAGGATATATTGCGAGTGGTTGCATTGGATTTTGGTGATGGTGTAACGTTAGAGTGCACTTTTCTATATGAAAATGAGCCATCATATTGTCGTAAGTGTTTGTAGTTTGGGCATAAGATTGATAACTGCACATTTATGAGAAGGCAGAGGAAGTAGGGGTTAAGCCAAACCAATAGCGAAGGAGACCAATAGGTAAGGCAGGTACATGGGTTAACCATGGGGCGTCTACTAGCAATACAAAGAAATCTATTGTGGTTAGAGAAAAGTCAGCTACAATGAGTGTTGGACCAACACAAGTCCCACGGAGGAATGAGCCTCAGTTGAAGGATAATGTGAAGGCAGTTGTGTCTAAGGAAAGTGGGGTGGAGAATGAAGGCGAGATTGTTTTGATACATGATCTCATCACAAAAAGGAACAAGGGGAAGGAAAAAGTCATAGAGGAAGAAAGTGAAGAGGAAGATTCTAACTCATCTGAGGCGAGTGACGAAAGCGGAGAATGAAGATATAGCCAGGAGTGATGATGAGGAGGCTTCTAATGATATTGAGATTGCCTCGGAGGAAGATGTTCCACAAGGAGCGGAAGATGATGATAATGAAAATGATAGGGAGGAGGCATCTGACGATGAGTTTACCCCAGTTATTTCTAAAGCAAAAAGGCGTATTATAAAAAAGCTCATAGCCTCTTATGAGAAGCAAGGGCAGCTTGGGAAGGGTGAATCCAGGACCAATAAAGGTGGACGTCGAGTGACAAGACTTGCATCATCCTAGGGGGATGCCAACACGATGAGACAACCATTGACGAGTGAGAAGAAGAAAGGAAGTAGAAAATGACCTCCATGAGCGTTGCATCATGGAACATGCAGGGGTTTAACCGTCCTCGCAAACAAAATGGGATTAAAAAGTTCCTTGAAGAATTTAAGGTATGTTTATGTGCTATTTTGGAGACTAGAATTGATTCCTCTATTACGGATGTGCAGGTTATTATGAAAAGAAAGTTCAGGGGCTAGAAGTTTGTGCGCAACTTTGAGCTCGATGAGAGATGTCACATTATACTCATGTGGGATCCAAGGTATGTTGATGTGGAGATTTTACGTAAGCATGTGTAATTTATCTCGTGCATGGTTACTTGCAAGGCAACTGGAGTTGTTTTTGGTGCGTTCTTTGTCCTTGGAGAGCATAGGGTGACCACTCGACGTGATGCATGGCAAGGAATGAGGGAGATGTTAGGAGGAGTACGGCGGCCTTGGCTTGTTATGCGTGATTTCAACAATGTACTCTATTATGATGAAAGGATACATGGAGCACCAGTTAAATTATATGAGTGTCGAGGGTTGTATGAGGTATGTCACGACTTGGGGCTCGACGGCGTACCTTATAATAGCAATAACAAGTTCACTTGGTCTAATGGAAAAGATTGATAGAGTGATGGTGAATGATGAATGGCTTAACCAAGGTATTCATTGTCGGACTAGCTTTCTTGATAAGTGGCAATACTCGGACCATAAGCCGACAATCACTCATTTACGCCGGTATAACAACTCTTCTAAGAAATCCTTCAAGTTCTTCAACATGTGGGCTATGCATGAGCAGGTTATGAACGTGATTAAGGATGGGTGGGTGTGTCATATGAGGGGCACTTACCAATTCAGACTGTGTGCTCTCTTGAGAGGTATGAAGGGGCCTTTGCGCAACCTTAATAAACTCCATTTTGGTCACATTACGGAAAGATCTAAGTTGGCTACGGAGGAGTATGGTAGAGCTTTGGAAGATCTAAGGCTAGAACCATTGTCTAGTAGCAAGAGAGATATTATGATGTTGGCTAAGAAGAAGATGACAAGGATGGTTGAGGCTGAGTTTAGTTTCTTTACGCAACAAGCTAAGTCTAAGTTCATTTTGCAAAGTGATAGGTCGACTCGGTATTTCCATAACCTTATGAAGGTAAGAGGGGTTGACTCTCATGTAGCTTCTATTATGAAGGCTAATGGGGAGATGACTATATCTCATGATGAAGTGGCCCTTGAATTTTTGAGGTTTTTCGTGGGTTGTTTGACACTGAGATACCGGTTGATATACCGGTGAATTTTGAGTTTGCAGTGGGTGTGAAGGTCAAAGAGGTTGATTGTGAGTTGCTTGTCAAGGAAGTCTCCAACCTTGAGATCAAGGAAGCGCTTTGGAGCATCGAGGAGGAAAAGACGTTAGGGCCTGATGGGTATACCTCCTGTTTCTTTAAGGCGGCTTTGGAGTTGGTGAGAAGTTAGGTTTGTGTTGCGGTTAAGGAGTTCTTCGTTAATGGAAATTTGTTGCCCCAACTGAATCATACAATGGTTGCTCTTGTACCGAAGGTGGATAGTCCTACTCGAGTTGAGAATTTTCGTCCCATATCGTGTTGTAATGTGGTTTACAAAATCATCTCTAAGACTATGACTAAGAGGATTGGGTCTTGTTTAACTTTTCTTATTAATCCAGCACAAGCGGCGTTTTTCGCTCAACGTTTGATGTCGGACAATGTCTTCTTAGTGCAAGAGCTCCTCCGGCGGTACAATGTTAAAAGAGATACTCGAAGATGCTTCCTCAATGTAGACCTAGCTAAAGCATACAACAGTGTCTCATGGGAGTTCTTGCAACGTGCACTTTGCATGCTAGGGTTCCCTTTGAGACTTATTTCATGGGTGATGGGGTGTGTGTCGACAGCCTCATATTCTATACAGATCAATGGTGAGTTGAATGGGTTTTTCAAAGGAAGGAGGGGATTACGCCAAGGTGATCCATTGTCGCCACTTCTCTTTGTGTGTTGCATGGAGACGTTCTCATGTTTACTCTAGGCTGAAACTTTAAAGCCAACGTTTAAGTTTCATCAACATTGTGGAGAGTTGTGCAATTCCCTTTTAGCGTTTGCGGATGATATTGTTTTGTTCAGTAGAGGTGACAAGATATCGGTGGGTGTCCTCATGCACAACCTTAAGAGATTTGGTGATTTTTGTGGACTTATGGTGAGCTTGGCTAAGTCTTCAAACTTTGTGGTGTCCGTTCCAGAGCATGAAGTGGAGATATTGAGGTAATTAACAGGGTTCTCTATGGGTTCTTTCCCCTTTCGCTATCTAGGAGTGCCAATGGCACCTCATACTTTACGGGCAAATGAGTATACCCCACTCATTGACAAGATAGGGCGGCATATTTCGTCTTGGAGCAAGAGGTATCTCTCTTGTGCCGGAAGGATAGAGCTCATCACTTCAGTTATTCAGGGTGTTGATAGTTTTCGGCTTTCTCTTTTACCGGTTCTTGGGCTGGTTATCGATCTTATCATTCGTATGTGTCAACAATTCTTGTGGGCTCGTCCTCATGTGGCTTGGGAAAAGATATGCAAGCTAAAGAATGAAGGTGGTCTAGGTTTGTTGGAGTTGAGAGCTTGGAATAAAACTTTCATGTGTAAGCATTATACACATATTCATGAAGGTAGAGAGAGTCTATGGGTGAAAAAGGTTCATCATCGATATTTGATGGTTGTTGAGCCGGAAGATTGGCAACCACATCGTAGGGATTCCTCCTTGATCAAAGCTATACTTGTTGGAAGGGATACTATGAGAGGAACGTTAATGGATGGTATGAGTTTGGACGATATTATTAGCAATATGTCTCCTGGAGGGAAGTGTAAAGTAACAAGGGTGTATGATGCTATTCGGGATAAGGGGGATACGGTACCATGGTGTAAGACGATATGGGACTCAAGGATAACTCCGAGACATGCATGCATTACATGGATGGCGGTGTTGAAGCGACTCCCTACGCATGATAGAATGGCTTTTCTTGACGTTGATCATGTGTGTCACCTATGTCGAAGGGAACAAGAGACGCATGAGCATCTGTTCTTTCATTGCACTTATACAAGATCCATTTGGAGAGAGGTGAGAAGTGTGTTTGGCATGTCATCTGGTCTTGGCACACTGGATTTAACGTTGCGGTGGATGAGGCGAAGGGTACTGGGAAAAAAAAATCAGAAAACAGCTGCTATGAGGTTTGCACTTGCCACAACGGTGTATTTTATTTGGCATGCCCGAAATTGCATCGTGTTTGAGGGGAATAGGTTGCCGGAGGAAGTGGTTTTAAGGCTTATTAAAGTTCATGTGTTTCGGCTGTTGCATGATTCCTTTCCTGGTTATGAAGGAGATCTAGTACATGGGGTGTAAATGTCGTACATGGTTGTTTGTTTTTTATGGGTTTCGCTTGTATAGCCTCCATGTTTGCATTGTATGGGGTGTTAGCTTCTAGTATGATGCATAGGTGTATAGTGTGGGAGTTGTAAGCTCTGCCTTGCAGTTTTGTGTAACTTTATGCTTTGTAGCTGAAATCATGTCATTTGCATGAGATTAGGCATTTCTCTACTTCTATGAATTAACCAACAACTCAAGATTAATCGGATGGAGCGGTTAGAAGCGATGAGCACACGACAACGACAAGAGACATTATAAACAATGTAAGATAGTGGTATCGAGGCTACATTGTGAATTTGGGTATCTTCACAATTCTCATGGCGGAACTGTGGGGTATGTATCATGGGCTTAAAATTGCTTGGGAGAGTGGATATCGAGCATTGATTTTGGAAACAAATCCACAGCTTGCTATCACCTTTCTTGGTAAAACACTGCCTCGATATCACCCTTTTGCCAGTCTGATCACTAAGTGTCAAAACTATATTAGAAGGGACTGGAATATTCAGTCCCGACATGCCTACTGCGAGGCGAACAATGTCGCGGATTGTCGAGCTACTCTTGCTTTTGAATTTCCTATTGGACTAAGTGTATTGAGTAAGCATCCTGAGGATATAGTTGATCTTTTACGTTGCGATGTAAGGGATCGGGTTATCCTTGTGTGTACTAGTTAGCTATCCGGTTTTATTTCGAATTCGACATCGTTCATAAGTGTTAAATTGTCGCACCAGTCATGACAAATTAAAAAAAAATACAGAAAAAGTAGGGAACAAATCCTTAGTCACTTGGCTATCCAATCCAACGGATGAAACTAAATATTGTAATAAATGAATAATATATAACGGTTAAGAGGTGAGAAGTTTAGGTAAGACTAGAGAGGGTAACCCTAAGTTTTGTCGATTGTCTGAGGCGGCGGAGAGAGAAAATGAGAAAGAGAAAGAAGTAGTGCTCTGTTTGTTTGGAGAGAGAGAGAGAGAGAGAGAGTGGGAGGTGGGGGCGGTTGCGTGGGTGGCAACAATCAACAGCCCACAGGGCTACTTGCTTACGTTGGGCCGCCTTAACCTACGCACCCCTCATGCGCATTTACTGCCACCGGCGCACTTTAGCTCCACCCACCCGGTGGCCACCCTTTCCCCCTTTTCTCTCTCTCCTCCACCTCCCCCCATCATCATATCTATCTCTCTCCCCCTCCCCAATCTCCCACGCCCTCCGATGCGATGATGTCTACCCCTCCTTCCCCCGTCGCCGTCGCCTCTTCCTCCTCCGCCGACGCTGTCACCGTCGCCGCTGTCCCCACCGCCTCCCTCGCCCCCTCCTCCGACCCTCCCCTTCCTCCTCCTCGCAAGTTCCCTGCGCCTTGCTGGACTCAAGAGGAAACCA
Source organism: Fagopyrum esculentum (assembly GCA_033239045.1). NCBI lineage: Eukaryota > Viridiplantae > Streptophyta > Magnoliopsida > Caryophyllales > Polygonaceae > Fagopyrum > Fagopyrum esculentum. Next base: position 2,163,639 of record BSUD01000008.1, on the reverse strand, counting down.
TGGCGCTCATCAACGCTTACAAGGACAAGTGGTATGCTTTACGCTGTCGTAACCTCCGATCCGCCGATTGGGACTCCGTCGCTTCCGATCTTTTCAATCGCTGTCCTCCTTCCGCACTTCCTGCCTCCGGCGGAGAAATCGCTTCCTCCACCGCTGTCGCCAAGACGTCCGCACAGTGCCGTCATAAGATGGAGAAGCTCCGGAAGCGGTATCGCACGGAGAAGCAGCGTGCTCTCGCTCATCCTAACAGGTTTTTTGCTTCCTCGTGGCTATTTTATGACCTCATGGATGCTATGGAGACTGGATCTTGTTTGAACGGCGGATCTGGCCCCAATCTGGGGAATCAGAAGGGCTTCGGTGTTAAGGTTTTGAAGAAAGATGTTTCAGAGGATAAAGGCTTCGATTTGGGGAAAGTCGATGCGAAATTCAAGCAGAGTTTGGCCGGATCTGAAGAGAACAGCCCTGGAGATTTGAGTGTTGTTCCGATTAAGTTCAAATTCAAGAGCCACGGATCTTCTCTAGGGTTTGAGGATGCAAGTCGGTTTGACCGTCATCTGGATGCTGAAGAAGAGCAACGCTACGGAGGCTACGAGCCTCCTCGATCCGGAGGATTCTTCGAGAGGAAGATTAGTGGAAGGAGCGACGATGGAGGTAGTTACTACGACTCCAGGTTCGAACCTAGGATTCCAAACGGCATTCCTGGTTCGGGATTCAGCAAGAAGAGCAGGGTGAACAAGAGACCAGCGATGGCCATGGAGGATCTTCCAGATATCCCGAATCCTGATCCCAATACAGTGATGAGCGAGATGGTGCGGTCGATAAGGATGATGGGCGAAGGATTTGTGAAGATGGAGAAGATGAAGGTTGATATGGTTAGGGACATTGAGAGGATGAGAATGGAGATGGAGATGAAGAGGAGCGAGATGATACTGGAATCACAACAGCTCATAGTGAATGCCTTTGTTGAAGGGCTTTTGGGTAGCAGGAAGAAGAACAAGAAACTGAAGCTTGTTGAGCAGTAGAACAGCTGTTTGTTGTACTATTAGTCCTAGAACTACTAAACTTATTCAGAAGAGTTTTACCTTTTGAGCTTTGGATTGCACTTGTTGTTGATGCCATGAAATCCAATAGAGAGATGTTAGTTAAGTTGAAGTTGTATCTATGAAACTATAAATAAAAACCCCCTTCAATTATATTAATTGCTACTTCTTTCTACTTCTTTTATGATGATGGACAAGTATTGGGGTTGAATCTGAATATTGAATCTTGGTAATTGGTTACCAAATGTCATTCACTTATATATGTTTGGATCACAAAGGAAGGTGTAACTGTGGAATTTCAATCTTGGTGTCAAGGCTGCTTACTTCATCTGCCTTGAAAGTGGAATGGACACCATACAGAACATAAAACAGAGTAACCAAAAACGCCCAAACCCCAAACCTTTGGTACGAAATCGCCTTCACCGTCCCCATGAGGCAAACGTTGAGAAACACAGAGATGGCGGCTGGCCATGGCATGAACGGAACTGACCACTCGTTCGATCCAACAAGCTGCTGGCTACTGGGAAACGCGTACTGGAAGAGTGCAGTCACCGCCACCACTGCCCCGCCGAAAGCTAAGAGTAGCCCCCACCGACGCTGCTCGAGTTTCCATGCCAGAGAGAAGCCTATGGATGCAGAAGTGAGGAGGACGAGGAAGAGGAGGACGAAAACCGGTTGGTTGTCGCTCTTGATCACGTAACGTCTGTATATAAGAGCGTTTGCAACCATGTAGAAGACGAGGAGCGTGCCGAGGGAGATGATCTCAATCACTATGTCTAAGTCTGTGAAGAGTGCCACTGCTGCTGTGCAAAGCCCTGCAAATACCAAAGGAATGTAAATATGAACTTAACCATGCTTTAGTCCAAGTTCATTGTAAGCTTTATGATCTACTTACCAAGGAAAAGAGTAGCATTCAAAGGTGTGCCTGTTGAAGGTTGCACCTTGGCTAGCCAAACCGGTACAAGCCGGGCTCGTCCTATAACACAAAGGTACCTTGCCTGGCCAAGCATGGCCACCAAGAGAGATGCTACAATGCCCAAGCTTGCACCTGCACCAACAAGCTTGCTCGCCCATCTCCACCCGATCCTTTGAAAAGCAACCGAGAACGAAGCTCTGTCTGATATCTGAACATGAATTCACAATACATTGAGGATTGAGCTATCATGATCATGCCGTATGCGTCATCTACTCAATTTCACTACAAAACCGGAATCTACAGAAGAGTCAGTTACCACATTGTAAGGCACCATCAAGCACAAAGCAAGTGACATGAGGCAGTAAAGTGCAGAAACAATGAGGACGGAACCGATGATTCCCACAGGGAGATTTCGGGAAGGCTTTCGTATCTCCTCAGCAAGTGTGGAAACAGAGTCGTATCCAATGTAACTGAAGTAAACCCTGGCAGCTCCATCAAGCACTCCTTTTACACCGAAAGGAGCCATCCCTCCCGGGCTTACTAGGTTCTTAGAACTCCCTTTGTAGAAACCCACCACTATGATAAAACAGAAGAGTCCGACGTGCAAAATTGTCATTATCAGATTCAATATCGAGCTTTCCTTTGTGCTGCACGCATAATCACCAAACAGCGAAGAACAAACAACGACGTGTTAACTTTCCACTTCAAGTAAAGATCAATTCCCACCACAAACTAAGTATAGGAACAAAAAATCTATAAAGTCAATTAAGCGTGCATCAGTGACTATATACGTGTGATCCTAGTACTGAATAGTGGATATAGTGATGGTGAGGTTCTAACCAAAGAAAGGGATGTAAAGTTTATTTCAGAGGTGAAAAAAGTTACCTGTAACAAAGGCATAGAGTGAGGAGAAAAATGAGTAGAACAGCTGGGAAATCTAACATATTGTAACCCTTGATGAAACCAGGAACTTCAATTCTCCAAGAGTTGGGATCTTCGACCCCAAATACAGAGCCGAGATATTCAGTGAAGCTTCTAGCCACTGCAGCATTCGATAACACATATTCCATCAATATGTTTGCACCCGCAAAGTAACCGGCAAACTCACCTGCACACAACCCATGAATCACTCTCAGTTTTTGGTTTTCAAGAGTTCTTATTATTCTGTAAATTCATCTTAATTCTCAAAAGTGATACCAAAGGTGACTCTAAGGTAGCTGAAAGCGCCACCAGCAGCGGGAATGGAGATGGAGAATTCAGTATAGCACATGGAAGAAAGGAGAGCTGATACAGCAGCTATGATATAAGAAATGAAAACCGAAGGGCCCGCAACGTTATGGGCTACTACACCAGTTGTGACAAAGACTCCAACGCCGAGCATTCCTCCAGTGCCAAGAGCAACCAAATCATACCAATTGAGTTGTCTCTTCATGTCAGCACCAGACCTCATCCTCACTTGGTTTAGCTCTTCGTCCGGGGTCCATGTGGCCAGCATTCTCTTCTTCAGCCTTAATGGTGTTTGAGAGAGTGAATAGAAATAGTTTTGGAAAATGGTGTTGCTTTGTTCATGTCCAGCATTCTCCATACTTTCTTTGGCTTCTCAGGAAGGATTGTAAGAGGCTTAATGTGTATATATACCCACACAACTAGGACTCTAGAGGGAAGTTATTTATATTATTTTTTTTTTATTTAACAATGACACACCAAGTAGGATGATAAGCCTTTAAGGTTAGTGAGTTTCTTCACAATCCAAGTCCACTCCTCTTAAACAGTGGTTTGTAGACCCAAGAAAGGTGAGCATGCAGAAAAGGTGTAAAACAAGAAAGGTCCACCAATTTCATAATAGAGAGGCTTGTAAAAGGAATCACAGTGAGATGAGAGTCTTCATCTTAATGGCTTTAACAATCTGGCCATCTAATACTTTCAAAAGACAATTCACAAATCAAAACCTCTGTTAAAAAGCTGTGAATTTCTTTTCAACAGATTTTCAAACTTAGGACTTGATTCCCAGCCAGTGGTGTGGATAGGTATCAGAGCAGAAAGTACTCGTAAAAATATAATTAAAATGTACTACAGCATAGAATCTTTTGCAATAGTTGAAGTTCAACAAAACAAGAGTGTTTTGCATGGTGGGCAGCATCAGATTATCCGACGATCACTAAAACCAGTAAATGTGCTGAGTTTCAAAGAACCTGAAATACGAGTCTACCAAGAAATGCAAAACTACAGCAGGAACGCAACGCTACCCATCAGACCAAACCCTCAAGCCAATGTCAAGAAGTTCAAGTTACTGTAGATAAGATCTACTATTTTCGGTTCTCATTGCTGATCAATTTGATATTCAAAACCATAAACCAAGGGAAAAAGCCGTTAACTACGAAGGAATATGGACTACTGAAGCACAAGAAAAGTGAAGGTTTTGTAGGGGTGGACTGGGTGGGAATAGAATGATATTCCAATTCCAATCCCAATATAGTGGGTATTTTCAAACAAACAAATAACAAGTTTATTATACGAAAGTTACAGATAACTTAGTTTAAATACTGACTTTTATATTCTCATTACCTATCATCCTTGTTAGGGTATATACCTTGCAGATTATATACTTCTATAGATCAATTCTTGTTTACAGAACCTAATCTATTCCTTCAAGTTCTCTAGAGCCAATAGGCGAAGTTGTATTTCCACTTAGCTAATCAAAATACTCAGCTGTCCAAGCTGTTCTTTTCATGGTCTAGAACACTATACAGATTTATGAGCATATACCTATGAAAATGGTACATAACCTACACATACCAATACTGATAGTATTTAAGACTCTATAAATTACTCTAATAAAAGTAAACTTTGGCTCACCACTTAGAAAAAGCTACTTTCCGCAGTCCATTTTCATATGGGGATACAGCCTTGCTTCTTGCTATCCATTCACTTCAAAAATTATCGTCATCTACCATCAATCTCAGCAAAAAAGACCATTAATGAAAAGAAAAAAAAATCCATGGCGGCTCTAAGAGTTATCTCAGAAGATACATATCCATCTTTAAGTAAAATCTGTCTACTTCTCGACATGTCCTTGTCATTATACCATATTATAATCCCACACAAGAGTTTCATTTGTTGAGTAGGATAAAAATAGCTTCAGGAATATATGATTAAGATCTCATGGTCCCTAGTTTATTCATATGGCCACTTGTCACATGAGAGCTACCAAGATGCCCTTCACAAGCAAATTCTCCTGTCACCATCAACATCATATTTTAAAGAAAAAGCAACTCTACAATCACATTCTGTATTTTCACAGATTGCAATTCAATGGGTGAAGGGTTAAAAAAGCCGATTCTACTGCAGTTTGTAGTTAACTATTGGTAACTTCATATAGGTGATAGGAAAAGTTTGAATTCCACTGAAATTCTTGTAGACAGTGCATTAGGCACCACCTAATAAGTGATGTCATATACACAAAAGTCCAAGCTATCTTCAGCAAAGATCTTAATAGATAAAAGAAAAGGGCCAATTGACAAAAAAATTTACGACAAAGCATAGCGGAAATATTAAGAATATCAGATTTCACATACAATTTGTCTCCAACTTGTCTCCAGCAGCAACTTGTGGACCAAAGAAAAGGGCCAATTCATAAATGTAAGAGAAAGTGAAATCCCATTCGTCATAACAGATAATTAAGGGCCACGTATGCCATTACAAGGTAAGATCATTGATAATAAACATGATTTGACACCACTAATTATCAGCAGTAGGCAAATTCAGAGCAAGTGTAATTTTATAGATTTGGTGTTTGAGTTGCCATAAGGCACATAACAAAACTTTCTGCTTTTGGAATTTCCAAAGTGGGCCTTGTCGATTTTCATCAATCTCATCATCATATCTTTGTTTTTGTTTTTGTTTTGTTCATACTGTTGTTTTTGTACTTTTGGCCAAACACAGCTTCACATGATGTTGTCGAGTGTGGGACGTCCTGTCCAGGTGAAAGAATGAATAACTCAACTCCTTTCTTTCCAAGGGACCAAGACAATACCTCGTGGATATAATTGCCTACTCCCCTTCATTTAAATGGATATTTTCAGAACAAGATTTTGGAGGACACAGAACACAAAGAAAAAGGTAACAACCATGCTAGATGAAATATTTTGCACATTAAGGAAATGAAAAACAAGAAGAAATTAAGTATAGCACCTACAAAGTAAACATGTTTATCTCCATTTCTTAGAGCAAAGAACAGGACCAAAGCAATTATCATTAAGCTGATTGTTGTAGTAATGGAAAAGGAACGAAATCACATAGAGTAAGTGCAGAGCTATCAAGGACATTAGAGGTAGGACTGATGAATAATGACATACTTTTTTCTTTGATACACTCAAACGAGCTCTTGCAGAACACCAAACATCGTATCAAACTACAGGCTACCTAGCAGGATCATTCTGCTTTTCCTTTTAACACTATCATGCTTTCGAGTTTTTATGATATATTTTTATCCTCAACACTTCCATGCTTTCGAGTTTTTATGATATATTTTCTTTTTCTCCTTTATTGTGGTCTTTCACAACGGTTAATCCGTCTGCCGATCCTTTTCGGCCTTTCAATCTGATAGTCGGCGCGCCGTCTATGGGATGTATCCCATCTCCGTTATTCAGAAAAAAAAAAACTTCAATCATTCTTTTTTACAAAGCATATAACTACTGATGAGAAATCTTCTTTACGATAGTTTCAGGTGAGTAAAGTACATTTCACTGGGCATGTAGCTTGATTGTAACTATGGATGGAAACTATCCTAGGTGAGCAACCCACCAGAGTCAACAGACCTTATTAGAAACCCGATTATATGTAGGTGGATGGGTGATAGATCGGATGTGCGTGAAGGTACATCGGACTAATCAACCAACAAGCCACATCAGACTAATCACCCAACAAGCAGATACATCAGACTAATCAACCAACAAGCCACATCTAATCAACCAACAAGCCACATCAGACTAATCACCCAACAAGCAGATACATCAGACTAATCAACCAACAAGCCACATCAGACTAATCACCCAACAAGCAACTCGCCTACCGGTCTACCCATCTATGATCCATTTAATTATACTAACTACCTATATACGTATTAGAAAAACATACTATTTTTTCTTTATTTAACTAAAATGACCACCTATTTATTCACGCCCGGTCACTCATGGATGAGGATGGATTGGGTGGAGCTTTGAGATGGTGGATCGGGTGGTAGTATGACTCTGATCATCCATCATTCGAAGCCTCTTTCCTGGATTCACCGTTATGTGTGAGGGACTAGATATTCCTGTGCAACCTTAAGCAGTAATTCTACAGGTGCTCATCGTCACAGAATCAAAAAAAAACGCGGTTTCCAGTCTCTAACCTTAGCTACTAAAGGAGCTCCTCCTATGGCACATTCTCATATTAAAATAAGTAATTTAAAAATAAAAAAAGGGCTGGAAAAACTACAAATTTCATCACTCATCAACCGTCCACCAATTATTTAATGGGAAAAGCTAACTTTCTTATTTCTAATGATGGAAAAGGATTGGAGGAGTGACCTAAAGCTGATACATAATTATTCATCAACCCACTGCCTTTCTTTTACTATCAGAAAAAGGCAAGATAGTGATTCAATCACTCATATAATCATGAGTTCACGGCAAATCACTTGGTTTAACTTTTCATACTATAAAGGGCTACTTGTGTTTTCTTTTACTTGTGGTCCTTCCCGTAATTTCAATTTCCAATTGATCTAAACTTTGGTATAGAGAAGCTAGTCATCGACAAGCTAGTGATTATGTACTTTTAAGACCATCGAATCTTGACAATATTCACTATATTACCTAAACAATCACTAAAAACAGAGTACAGAGGCATATATCATCTACATTACATTCTCCTTCATTCTAAAGCCTCTCCTTTTACTTTTTATGGTGCAGACCTATGCTCTGAGACCAAGACCATATTCCAAAATGAACGATTAGTGTATGAAAGAAGAATACATCTAACCCACCAAAAAGAAAAGAAGATCCAATCACAAGAAATTGCGCAAAAGCAGCACTGAAGTAATGACAGTCTATGGCCATTCACAACTTCTGTTAAAAATAATGTCAGTAGGAAGCTAATGACAATCATATAAAGCTAAAATGATCAAAGTATAAAACAAAGACAAATTACAGTGGAGCCCTTGATTTTCATATTGAAGCAGCAAAATGATAGGCTAGAAGTCTAAAACTAGGTTTACTAGGGCTATAATTACTTGGGCATTATCTTTTTCATTCTAATTAGCCTTACCCTTGTTACTTGCCTAGGCTAAGATGCAAGAATGATAAACCAATAATCAAATAGTGCTCACATGGCCCCTCTTACCACAATCATCTTTGCTCAAGACTTAATTGATGCTGTAGATCTGAATCACATACAGAGATAAGAAAAAATGCTGCCGCCAACAATCCTCTTTATGGCATAACTCTCAGAAATAGTTTTTCTTACATTGCTGTGATTATTATAGTAACCAATAACCTATGATATTTGCCTATCCAAACTTTTTCTTTTTCTTAAAAGGCCTATCCATCTTCGATCAAGACTCCTTAAACTGGTTTCACTATTGGACGATAGCAACTCGCAATTCAATAACAGCCATTACCGAAATAGTTTTTCTTTCACTCAGCATGACGTTGACACAACAACTTGAATGGAACCGTTAAAGAATCGAGATGCTCAACCTACTTACTAAACTATACCTCCTACTACGCACCCATTAATGAAAAAGAGGAAAGGAAGGTTTAAAAGACTACACAAAAGTAGAGCATTTTGAGTGATTATGTTTGGAAATGGAAAAAGAGAATCTGAAGGCAAGAATCTCAGAGTGGCCAGTTTCAGAGTCCTCTATGTTTAAGTCTCAATCTAAACAAATGCAGTAGTTACTAACAGGATACAAATAAAAAGACTTGATCCTGCTAATACATGGAGAAACTGAGGAAATGGTGAATTTGACAAATGAGAATTGTAAAATCTATTAGAATTTCTAGCTCGGGCTCGCATAGGTTGTTGGATTATGGACCCTGCTAATAGTGTGAGGAGTAAAATAAGAAATATATGCAAAAAAGTCTTTTACTAGAGTCATCATGAGTTCAATATATCATGGATGACAAGGATCATACTTATAAATTTCAAATCTTGTGTTTCTGCATTCTTGTCGATGGAAATCCTAAATAGGAAAATGTTGAGCAACTATGAAATAACCTACTTTGGGCTTTATAAGTACAAATCCCGTTTCTTGGACCTGAATATAAACAAAGTGCTCAAGGGACTTCGGTCAGTATTTGGTTGGTTGATGGCTGCAAGGTTGGTCGTGTATTGAGTATATAAGGTGTTTACAGATTCAGATGAGATTAGACAGACACATCTTGTTCAAATATGATTGCAGGGTAATAACAGAAGGATAGCATGAAAGGGTATTTAAGCAAGCAAGCAACAGACATGATTTCCTACAGAAGGGAAAATAGCTGTTTCCTAATGTACTCCCAACAAGAGCATAGAACTGTTGACAATTCTTCAAATTATAACATGTAGAATTATCGCATCTCTCTTACCTTTTTATTATGCAACGTTCTTTCTTTTGATTTCAAAATTTACCTTCTCCAAACATTCACGGTGTTTGGGAAAAGATTATCGAGGAGAAAAGGAATGGAGGGGAAATTAGGAAAATTAGGAGAAGGAAAAGAGAAAGAAAGAGAGAGGATGAGGGAGATGATTCAAATTTTTATCTGGTTGGATAGAATGAAGAATTAGAGTGGAAGGGGACATAATTTCCCAACACACTTCCCCTTCCCTTCCCTTTTAATTTCCCTCTAACATGTTCTCAGTTCCCCTTATTAAATGAACCAAACCAGATAAAGTACTTCTCTCTCATTCCCTATTAAATTTCTTCCAAAACACACCATTCGAACACAATGTAAGCATTATAGTAATCTTTACGCCTTCGCATCCAAGTTGATTGGTCTCATACATCCAAATTGTAATGCAGAACTTTGCTAAACACTTTGTTCTATAAAGAGACTATGATAGTACTAAGTTCTGTGAAGTGAATCATGTAAGCAATAGTTCAGCTAAATTGTAGAGGACCCTCACACATATACTTAACTAACTCCAGTTAATTTAATCTGCAACTACTTAACTAAGCAGCAGAAAACTTTTATGAACAACAGGGAAGATAAATATGCAAACAAACAACATTTAGATCCCTTGATATGTCCAGTAGTTTTCTTTCTTTTCCTGTGTGTTTTGTAGATTATCATGGTTTTAATATAAAAGAGCATGGTTAGTATAGAACTCGATAAGCATATTCAACTAATCAACTTGAAGTGTTCGGCAGTAAAACAAAAAAGGTGCACATAACTTTAGTCTAAACTCTAAAGCCAAAAATGAGCTTGTAGCATCCACAGTATATAAACTGAAAGCAATAGTTTAAAGGGTAAATCATAAAGGAGAACTGATCAAGACCACAAAATACTTTAACAGCAGGAATTTGCAGCATCATATCAGTGATTTGAAAAAACACTTTAGTAAAAGCATATCATTTCAAAACAAACTTTTGGACAAAAGTAAAAATAATATTCATCACCACCATATACCCAATAAGGAAATGATAAGAAGAGCATCTCACAAATACGGTAAGGAAGGGAGGTCAAAATGGAGAAGGAATAATGAGTCACAGTTTATGCAGTCTCACTCAGATACAATTATTCCTGGGGACACCCAATTAACTCCATTGTTGATGATGTATTATGTGACTTATGACTTGGTTCACCCATTAACCAAAATGTTCTATTCTCTAATTATATTTTTAATGCTGATTGAGAAGGACTGATTACAGAGGTTGGTATTCAAAAAGCCGTGTTATAGGGATTTTTCAAATTCTCAATACCCTCTGTTAAAGTGGTGATGGAGAAAGTAGAAACCACTATAAAAGTGTGAGGATAGCATCAAGATGAACTTGAGAAATAATTCATATCTAGGTATAATTGCCTAAACAACTTGAACCAGGATTGAAAGCCTTAAGATAAGGATCTCCAGATTTTAAATTGTACTAATTCAGGTGTAACAAGTATGAAAAATCACAAAATTACAAGCCAAGAACTGAGAATCTTATAGTAAAGGTAGTTTCAACTGGAGAAATATTTTCTTATTTTAATGTCAGATCATGATAAAACATAATCACGTAAGAAGTTTATGATCAAGTTGAAAGATTATTTTGCACATCAACTCCAGCATCCAGAACAGTTTTGCAATATGAAATACTAGCATAAAAAAAAATAATGAAGGAAAGATACAGACACTACACTTCTTGTGACATTAATGGTAGGTGAGAGTGTGAGACTGAACGGATAGAAAAAATTGGCTATTCAAATGATAATAATATATTAAAATCACATGATAAGGCTTCCCACACTATGAAGTATCTTGGTAGACCATTTAACCACTAGAATACTAGAGAGGATTGGATCAAGATCATTTAGTTGAGCAGATTTGAGTCTAGTTGTTTGAAAGACTGGATATGGTGGTCCAATGATTTTATCAATCAGAAGGAATAACTACTAAAGTAAAGTATACTATTCAAATGAACCTACACAAATTGTGTTGGCAGTTCCAAATATTAGTTTTGTAAATAGAAAAATATATATATTTTACTGATCAGTAGTACTAACTAATAAAGTGAAGTATACAATTCAAATGAGCATATACAGATTGTGTTGTCAAAAGAACTGATGAATTTTGCTATTTGCTCAAATAACGAAGAGTATATGAAATCCAAGGAACATAAACACTTGCATTTCGGTCAGTGTTTATGAAAGAAAACAGAGATACAAAACTATCAGTGTTCTAAAAAACGGCCTGGAAGGCTGACTGGACCCCATCTAGACGTTGGAAGGTGTCGGCCCGTACCATTCTTTAGCCGTACCGTTTTTTGTGCGGTACAGCCCAAAAAATTATTAGCTTGAACCAGTGTTCTAAAATTATTAGCTTGAAGGGTTGACTTTGAGTCGGATAAGGAGATTGAAGTTCAAAACTATGAAGAGATGGAAGATTAAATTGCAAGATGAGTACTTGGTGATTAGAGTATGTGGTGACTATCTGTTGTGAACGTATCTGTGTTAAATTTATTTGCTTTGGACATGTTCATGTGTTTTTAAGTTTGAGCTGAACATCATCAAAACTCAACAACAATGATGTTTATTTGATTTGCATGATACTTTCTTGATTTTAAGACGTTGAAGAGTTTGGAAATGAATGTTTAATTGCATTATATGAAATGTGGACAGAGCCTAGGGGTTAAGTACAAGAAAATAATATATAAAAAAAACATATTTTCCGTCTAGAATTCATCTAGAAGCTAGACATTGCCCCCGTCTTGAGCCTGTACAGCGCATTTTGGAACATTGAAAAAAATAATGGAGAAACTAAAACCCAAACATTAACAACTACAAGGAAATGCAAAGTAGGAACGCTGGCTTAGAATAAATACCTTCAGCTGGTGGTGCATCCTGCTAGTATTTGAATTCCTGAAATGGTGAAAGTATGGTAAGGAGCTTCAGATAAGCAGTGCCATCCCGATATGGAGAAAATGTTGGATTTGAGGGCCTCAGGTTCTTGGCCTGCATCACACGGTACAAGTATGACCATAGATGAACATGTTTATGGCATAAAACGTGATACTTAAACCAAGCATTGCCAGGTCCCAGGCTAGAGGGTTAGCCTCAAACCATCTTGGATTCACTGCTAGTAACAGTACATATCCTAGGTGAAAATAGCAGAAGTTTGCTTTGTAAGTGCTAGATATATTTAAACGAGAATTCATACAATACGAGAATGAAGATGTTAGAAAGTGTTCCTGCAATAAACCTCAAACTTTACAATAACCCTACGCAGGTAAAGGACCAAAAAAGCCTCTAATATGCTTGGAATAGAGTTGCAGGATACATCGCTTTTTAAGGATTAACAGACTACCAAACAGAATCTTCCAATGGGCTACACATATTTCCACCAGCAAAAACCCTTTCTTGTGTTACTTCTCACATCTTACATCCCAGTTACTTTCACAGCTTTCCCAACACAGTGCCCTTTTGATATAAGATTGCCATTAGTATGGATAACTGAGTCACCTTCACACAGCAGTAGGTGCCAGAAATTCTCAGGACTTGAAATATTGCATTACTGCCTGAAATTTCAAAACATAAAAATGCAATGTGCAAGCTTGCATAAAACAGGATCAGATCAGAGTTTGCATGTTGAAACTAAGCACATCAAATACCAAAAATATGACCTATTTTTGGTAAAAGAAAGACAACATAAATATGTTCAAGCTCCCCTTTAAAAAAAAAAACTCCTTTGTCACGAAGAAGCAGCAAATATTCTAGAGCCACATTTACATGATAGATTAATCCAAATGGTGGTAAGCCCTCTCTGGTGCTCTGGTGAGACAAGGATGAAACAACAGGAAGCTAAATCTTCACAATGACTTCAATAGGAAAAAAAAAAAGATTTTGATACATTCAGCAAAATTTTCAACATTCATGAATGTGTAATATCTTCCTTGGGCATAGCTTGGAAAATGATCCACATGATAATTGCAATAATGTGAACATTCCACATCATGGCAGCCACATCGTGACAACTTTAGGTTGTTCCATGTCGATTGCAGTGATACACATCCCAAACAATGGCAGAGGCACCATGAAGATACTTTAGATTTTAGCAACAAGGCTTGAATGTCAAAGATTAATCTGGAGATAAGAAAAAAGATCAGAATATTGCAGTAGGCAACAGTCACAAAAGAAATATGAATTTCAATAGAAGTGGCAATTATAGCCATCATGTATAGTTTTTCAGACTAAAGGAGAATGTGATCAAGTTCAGATTAAAGCATCTGAAGTCTAAATAGCTAATATCTCATCAATAGAGTTTTGGGCTTCATGAAAGATATACAACAATAACAATGAAAAATATACAATAATAACAACTTCATGAAAGAAATACGACAATAACAACTTCATACTTCATATTACAATAAGACCGATATTGGTAGATATTCACAGGCCATAAGTTAAATTGCTAAGTTGTTTAAACTTTTGCATTTATAAAGTTGCACCTTCAATATAATTTAAAGCAGACAACAATTTCACCAGAAAAATCAGCCAGCTCAACAGGTCAGAGATTGCACAAGAAATTGTCGTTGTACTAATTCTTGTGAAAAAAAAACTAATTGGTCAGTACTTAGGAGTGGCTCATATACCAACACAAGGAAAGAAATGTGATCCTATATCTGTGGTCAGCTACAGATCATTGAAGGACCATATGAGATGTTTGCTATATCAACATTCAAAAGATCTTAATATACATTTCAAGGTGAAAGCCGGCTTAGTAATTAGTAGTCTCGTGTAATAAAGAAGCTAGCACATAGTGATTCCCAATAACTTCTTAAGTGGATACATATAGAAGAACCTCCAGTAGATGTAAGCCTGAGGCTGAATAAAACCAATCATTGAAAATAGTACAAAACTATGCCTTGCCATACATTGTCCTCAACAGATAGTACCTCAGAAAGGTTCTGTTGGAAGTTAGACTTGGTATTATCTGATGATTAGAAGCAAAAAAACAGCACTATGAAGCCCAAAAGTCATTGCCTGAGTTGAACTGTTCCATGACCAAGAATCACAAATTATCTCGAGGTCTTTATTCTTTTCCAAAACCCACTTTCTGAAATCTTTTGGTCATTACAGGGCAGAGTAATTCATGATTGCATAAATTTCTTAAACTAAGTCTACTACAAGGAAGATAACCATATATATGACTTAAAAGAGAACATGTCCATCGAAAATAATTTGAGAAAAGGAATATTCAAGCTTGAAAACAGAATGATGGATATTTCAACACAAGGTGCAATCTGAGATCTCAAGCATACCATCTTTAATATTATTTGTCAAGAAGGTTGGAACACACAGAACCAAAGATCGGATTAAGAACTCCAAATTATTCCAAGGATCTCAAGTCAATCCTAGATAGCTTCGGGAAGACTGTTTCTCTTCTCATATCTCCTTCTCGGCTCCCTCTTGTCACTTCTTAATGGCTCCCTCCTGTCAGTTTTTCGGCTGTCAAACCTTTTCCTACCAACAACGGCAACAGCCTTGGGAGCTTTTTCTTTAACCTCATCTTCACTATAATCCTCATCATCACTTTCACTCTCGACATCAGAAGAATGCATGTCATCCGATTCTCTAACATCACCATTTACCTCGGGTTCCCTCTCTGGTCCCTTTAACTTCTTTTTGTTCAGACCAAGTCCGGTTTTGGGTTTCTCGACACCCTTACCTTTATTCATCAGATGGATATACCTATTCCGCATCTCCATCAATGCATGCTTCTCAATAAGCAAACCTCTCTTGAACCCTTCCTTCAAAACGACAGTATAGGTCCCAGCCTTACTGGAAAGATAGAATATTCCAGGATGCTGAACAAATGCCCGCTTAAACCTGGACCTGATGCCCAAATAATCTCCAAGGCAAAGTAAATTATCCCTCTCCATCTTCTTTGAAACAAGAATATGAAGAAACTCGTGTAAAACTCCAACAGCCCATCTATCAGACTCATCACTCTTGGGCTGAAGATGCGATGCATTCTCATATGGGGAAACATAAGGCAATTTTTGCCAATCATCAATCCACTTCATCAACCTCTTATCCATCTCAAAACCATTAGGAAATTGCAAAGGGAACTCGAGTGGCGTTCCTTTTTGATAACCAGACTTCCCCTTCATCGCCTTCTTCTCCACAGCCGAAACCGCCATTTCATTGTCCCAACAAACAAGCTCCAGAAAACCCTCAGCCGACCGCCCAATCTGTCTGGACTCCTTCATACTCCTAACCTGAAAATAATGCGGAAATTCGGGAACCAAAGTCTTGACATAATCATCAGGAATCCCTAAATCCCATTTTAACTTATCAATCAAACCAAGAGGAATCTCATTAACCCTACATAACATCAAAAGCTTAAGCAGCCTATCAGCCGCGCCACGGCGAAACGTATCACTCTGGTAAATCAATTGCTCCTCTGAATCAAGCTGAAGGACATCCTCAGTCAACCTAACATGGGGATGAATACGTACATTCCCAGGGAAGTACTCTTCGAACACTGAAGGGTAATTACGGACAAATTCGATAGGGCGCATGGGAATGCTGAGCTTCTCCTTGCACTCAACGACGGTAGAGAGTGGGATAGACTTTGAAGGCTCCGATTTTATGAGGTTCTTGAGGTTCATCAATGGCTGGAGATTCTTCTCTTTCTCGACGGCGTGGTCGAGGCCTCGGTCTCGGACGAAGTTGAATTCGACGCCATCGATGAAGTTCCGCAGGAAGAGCAGGTGGTGATGGCGGATGTCAGGGCGGAGATGGCGCCGGAAAGACTTGGAGAGAGAGCGTGACATGCTTGCGGGTTTTGCAGAGGGTTTAGCGAGGCGGCGGGATGAAAGGACTACGGAGGACGGAAGACGACTTCAGTCTCTCACGCACAAACAGCACAATTACAAACTTTTTTCGCAAGTTTTTTTTATGAAGCAAAGCTTCTAAGGACAATTTTAACTTGACGAAAAAACACACATCAGTACAATTTATTACCCTGAAAATATGTCTAGTATGGTTCGAAAATAATCATTTTAATCTCTTAATGGTGTATTAATAACAGAGAAATTATCACTTTTGATTCAAATCGTTTTAATATTGAGTATTTTAGCCTCTTGAAGGCCTAAATTCAAGGCAAAACCTTCTACTTTGATAACTAAGTTAAGCTTGATCTTTATAGCGTTGAGGCTCACAACCATTACATTATAGTACCGCGTGATCTCATAGAAGTTACTCCCGACACAAGTTTGGAACAATCAAAATTAAATTTATGGAAATGAAGTTTTGTTTTTTCCCATTTGATGTCATGTTTCTTCCTTTTTTAAATTATTTGATTTTTTGCAGTGTTGTTCAAAATCGAAATTGTCTTCAACTGTGTTGAGATTTCAATTATGGATTTGATCCTTAATAAAGTTAGTAAGCTTTTTTTTAGAACAAATGGGTTCATTGCCAAAAAATCATTTTATTTCTGAAGTACCAATTACTCTATCAAACGGTTGCGAGACATGCTATCTTGTTAAGTCCTAATTTCTTTTTAAGATCAATTAGGATGTCATGTATCTTATTGCTTTGGTTAGTTGAATTTATTTCGATTAAAATAAATTCGTCAATTTTGTCGATAACCTGTTTACTAAACCGGCACTCAAAAAACAAGTCCTCGAGGTGAGGAATGCAAAGTTCACAAATGCCTAGTAATTGCAAGTCGTCTTTCATCGAGGTTGCCCTTTGTTGGAATTCCGTAATGAGAGATTTCCATATGAAATTTTTTATTTTTGGTTGTGTGTCCAGTTTTCAAGTTCACTCGCATGCGTAATTGTGGGAAATGCCCGTCACGCTATAATCATCTCTGAAGAGGATTTAGTAGAAAAGCATCCATTTTCGTTGATATTCCAGTAAAGTTTATCTTGAATTTCATTATTTGGTATGATTATTTCCTTTATTTTTTTTCCTAATATCCTGCTTGATTAGGTCAACTACAGTTTTAATGATATCCCATTGTCCAAAATTGGTAATCAAGTGACTTATTTTGATGTTTGAGTCAATAAGGTTCGTATTTTGTGCCATTTTTATCAGTGGAGAATTCGTTAACTAGTTGTCATGCTAGAAATTGATTGTCTTGCCATTTCCAATTTGTCAGATAAGTCCCTCTTTCAATTCGGGTTTTAGTTTCATGATAGTATTTTGTTGCCAAGATGTTGATCCTTTCTTTTTGTAATTCAGAGTGTTGATATTTTTTAAGTAATTTTCATTGATAATCTTTACCCAAATTTTATAGGATCTGCTAAAGTTTTTCATAAAAGTTTCACTTGTAATGCTTTATTCGTAGTTCACCATTTTTTTTATTTGTAAATTGTGTCCTAGGTAATGATAGCGCTATGGTTGTCACCTTTATTCCAAAAAAAAAAATTTGTAAATTTTATCAAGTTCATTAAGACTATAGGTTGACAGTATGAAGCTTTGCATTACAAAAGTTTGTTTAGTTGCTAAATTATGCTTGATAAGCGTATTTCGGCCTTCTTGTGAAAAAGAGTTTGCTTTCCACTTCATCAGTTGTTGTTTAGTCTTGAGGTTTATATGCCTGAAAGTATCTTTTGTAACTCTTCTGTAACTGATAGGACAACCAAGATACTTATCGAGAGAATCGGTGTGATTCATAGCCAAAATATTTTTTAATTGGGATATGTTGTTATCATTGGTGTTTTTGGTTGTTTGGAAAGCACATTTTTAATAGTTGATCTTTTATCCCGAGATGGAGCAGTATATTTCCAAAGTTTGTTTTGTTCTTTTGCATGAATATGATTTTGCTTTGGCAAAAATAATCATGTCATCAACAAAGGATAAGAACGGGATTGAGTTCCTTGTCTACAAACATAAAATCCAATATGGTTGCTATAGTTGTTACAGTCTTCCTGAAGCATTTGTGTAAGAATTTCAACTTCAAAGATGAATAGATATGATGAAAGAGGGTCACATTGTCTAAGTCCTTTTTCAGGGAAGGATTGATATTTGAGACCGTTGTTAAGAAGGACAAAAAGGAAATAGTTGAAATACATTCCTTAATCCATCCCACAACTTTGCTATTAAATCTGAGTTTTCCAAGATCTTGATAATGAAATTCCAATTAACTTGGTCATACGCTTTTTTCATGTCAAGTTTAATAGCTACCCATCCTTCCCTATATTTTTATTTATTTGAAGGAGTGGAATATCTCATGTGCAATGAGAATCTTATCGTGGATAGATCGATTTGCGACAATGGCGTCTTGGAGCGGGGGAATGAGTTTTGGCATAATAGATTCCATTTGATTTGTTATAATTTTTGCTATGAGTTTATATACTGTTGGGCACAAACTAATATGTCTGAAATGGTTTATAATAGAAAGCTTATCGGTCTTTGGGATAAGGGTTATGAAAGTGTGATTTATTTGTTTCAACATTTTACCACACCTAAAGAAGTTCTTAATAGCTTTAGTAACATCGTATCCCACAATGTGCAATATTTTTGGTAAAGCCAGTGAGATTCCCATCAGGACCCGGGGTGATGAGGGATCATCCCCAACACCCTCTATATATGGACCAATCACTAGAGGTAGAACAAGAGCATTGAAGGAGAAGGAATTTGTATTATCTTCAAGTTATGTCATGGAAGGATCTATCACTAGATCAAGAGCAAAAAAGATCAAGGAAGCAAGTGAGAGCAAATGGAGATCTCAACCTCGGCCCCACAAATTCAGCCGAGATTATAATATATCTTGAGTCGAGATTTGACATGAATCTTGTTAAGATTTATACAATATTATAGTTGGTTATTTTATACCTTTAAAGCTCTAAACATTCGAAAGGTTTTATTTTCTAAATCCTATGTTTTGTAGGATTATTTTATCCTTTATCTTTTAGGAAAATCTCGCATATAAATACCCTAGGAGGTCGATTATTAGAATAGCTAATATTGATTATTATTTCAACATACATTGTGAGATACTCATTGCTTCATTTACGAAATGCACGTTTTATTCATTTCAAATCAATAAAAAAGAGAGCATTTTTGACTGAATAGTTGTGAGTCATTGCTAGGCTGATCTTGTGTGTGTTAAACTTCTTAAAGATTGGTGTTACTTGTCAAACTAGTCCCTCTTTGTGATTGTCTTATCTAGACTGTGTAAGATTGAAGAAGGAAGGGTTAAGGTAGGCTCTTTGTTAAGAGGTTTTGATCAATTGTCAAGTTTCTTTGCAAGAATATCTTGATTCTTATCTTCCTATATTCCATTAACCATCTTCTTTATCTTAGCATTATCATCCATATTACTCACATTCTTATTCTTTGAGTTTTCGAGAATCTCAGCTTTACCATACAAATCTCGCCGGAGATTTGCCACCTAGATTTCTTCAGTCGTCGATTTCGAGGACTTCAATCTAGATCGAGAAACTGTGACATCAACCCCGCATCACGGGGACTTGTCACAACCAATGTCGAAAATAACATATTTAATTTCAACATTATTAAGGGCCTTTGGGAGATTTCTTCTTTTTATTTATAATGAGGGCTTGTTTGATTTCAACTCCAGAAATGAAAACGAATCTAATCCATTTATACGTCATTGTCCATTCATAAAATTCTTACCTTAAATTGGTAGATATATTTGAGTCATGCATTTTTAATTTGGAAAAATAAAATAAAATAAAATTGGGCGTCTCTCTTTAGTTGAGGATGTCTCAATATTATGTCATTACCACTGAACCATGAAAGTAAAGATCATAATAGTGCAATAACCATAAGTTAGCTGTTTGTGCCAAATTGCCAATTGTTTGTGCATCTACACTTAGCATTTAGATAAGCTGCAAATCAATAAGGCACAATTCTCTTCCAACCAGAAATTGCAACCCATCCACATGAAGAATGTTAATTGATCATCTGATGATGTCCAAGAGGGTTCCTGTTCACATCTTTGTATAGCAGATAGCGGGACCTCGTTTTGCCGAGTGCAGCGTACCTGAAGTTGAAACCAATAACTTACTCATTTTCCAAACATTTATTTCCTTTTCTAGAAACAATTCTGCATGACTACTGAAAATTATAACTTACCATTGTGGCACAAATGGTGCCATCCATATAGTATCACCAGCTTGCACTGGATACCTATTCACAACAGAGCAAAACTCGATCAGGCAAATGTGATTAGCAACCTCGTTCTTCTATTCTACTTGTACGTTACAGCACTATAGGCACGTAAGAGAATAACCAAAGACTATATTTAGTCAAGACTCACCAGGAGTCACCCAATCGGTAAATACCTTGCCCCTCCAACAGCAATAAACCATGCTGATTGTAATGCACCTCCTGCAGTCGAGAACCAAAAGCTTGTAAACATTCTAATACTTATAAACAATGGATAGGAGTTTTAAGCAGAAGATCAAGCACAGTCATGCTGTGTTTAAGTGAATTGTAATTGCAACCGTTTGGGTATCTGTAAATGATGACTCGGTCAAAGAACTTCAGTATCAATCACAAGCACTATATAAAATGACAAGAGAAAATGTACCTTCACGTTTAGGAATTCGCCCGGCTGAAAATCCATGATCTGTACCCAAATACACGCACAACGTAAAAAAGAACTCAAAAAGTGAGGTGCACTACAAGGATTCACTTGAACATAGTTTTCAGATGAATTTCTAATACGTATAATCAGTTAATAGCTACTTATAGGGAAAAGATAGAGTACATTCCATATGAATGAGGCATTTCAGAATGAAATTCATCTCACATGAATATTGAAATCATAGGCTTCTGACGTTGGAAGAAGCTTCCTGAGTTGAAAAATCTGATCAGAAGACAGAATTATAATGAAATTGATCAGAACTCATGCCGGTTATAAATGTACATGCTTCAAATATTGTACATGATCAAAATTACAGAGAAGTTGACCTAATAATATTGTATTAAATGCAAACAATAAAATTTGTTACAAGTTCTTAAGTAAAAAGTACTATTCAGGATGCATATATAAAATGTCTTTAAAATAGGATTTATGATGGATAAGAACTCTAGACTCCAAATATCGAAGAAATTGAAGTGGTAAAAGACTTCAATCCATGAACAAACTTCACTTGCTTTTTATCAAGGGAATCAGGTTCTCGAATATTATCCATACCTCCCCAGGGGTTTCAAGGAGTGGCTGCTTGTCTGTTGAACCAACTATCATCTCGGTAACATGATTTTGAAGGAAGGCATACCTAACAAAAAAATAATAATAAACATTGAGCAACACAAAATAGAAAAGACTAAATTAACAGTTGAAGAGGTAGTAACAAATACACAGTGCAATTTGGCTTTTACTTATATAGTTATATATGCTTGATAGTGTGATCGCCTTATACATTACGCAGCATAGGACAAACTATTGTTGTATTACAGGAAATTCAACTCATGCATAACACTAAGACTGAAAAATGCGGAATAAAATCACAATCTCAGACGAACCTTCGTTCAAAGATTACAAGAGTAGCAGCAGCATCACTTCCGATAGAGTGCTCGAAATCGGGTGGTAAGTAAGCATATGAATCGACCTACATTTGAAGGATTGACCATCTTGTATTAGTCTATTAGACAATCTTCCGATAGAGTGCTCGAAATTGGCGGCACAACTTGTTGCCCGTCTTCCTTCTAGCTCGATGTAAATTTTGAAGTCTTATATATAATGATATAGATCATATCAATTCAAATAAAATTTAACAAATCCACGGCCACAAAATTTATTGATTTTTATCACTGTCGTCTTGCACACGCCTTATGTTAATTTCTCACTATCATATCACTAACTATTCTCTCCATAAGTCCATATATATTTTAACATTATATATTCTTTTTTTACTCCCATGTCATAACTATGGCTGTAAAAAGAATAAATATAAAAAGTACGTTCAAAGACAATGACAACTAATGTAATGTAAGAGAACAATTACACCACATTTTTATAATAATTTAATACATGTGAACGACTTCATAGATCTAAATTAACAAGATCAACTTACAGATGAACATGAAGAAAAGTATATGTATTGACATAAACAAGTAATTTACGCAAATGAAGAATTGAATTCAGAGCCTATATGTACATCGTTGTTTTACTTATTTTTCCATGGGTAAAACTTTCCCTTTTTACTGGATGATAACAATAAGGAAACACGAGCGATTTTCTAAGGATAAGAAAGATAGAAGTGTATGTATAAGGTCCGAGAATCATGTACAATGTGTACTTTTCCTTTTTAAAGAACGATTTGGTACTTGTCCCCAACATATAGTGTGGTTCATCCTAAATTATGTACCACTGAATAAAAAATTGACATGCTTAGATTGGTTTCCCAACTGAACCTATATATAATTAAAAGTTTTTATAAGAATGTCATCCTATAAAAGGGGAGGGATATCCCAAATCTCTTTCATGCTTATATGCTGCAATATATTCTAGTTTCAAGCAAGATCAATAAGTCAAAGAATGAATTGCAAATTATGTAATATAGATGTTTTTTGAGAGATGATGGTTCATTTATATAGCATGGCACTTAATCTGGAATGTTTGCTGAAAGGGAAGAGTAAGGTAAAATAAAATTCTATCATTGCATGGTGGTCCTACTAACTGAACCAACTTCATCAAATATTTGAATATAGAAGAGGCAAACTGTGAGATTTATCTAAAGAGGAGGAAGAGTGGGCGATTGATGATTTCTGAAGGAAGTTGTTGCCAGCGTAATATCAGTCACATGTCATAGTTTACTGTTGTACATCCCGGATCGAACCTGGTCACGTTGCAATGACATCAATATTACTATAGAATCTAGATACGTTCATAGAACATGACGCTCATAATGATCTCATCATGTGAGATCACCAATTGCCTCTTAGAATGAATGAAACGGATTTAACAGTCCAAATCTCTAATCCAACTACAGGACCAATAGTGAACAATGACATGTGCCTGATATTGTGCTATAAGCTACACTATATCCCATCAGTACTCCTCACACTCACAGAACATGCTTGTTTAGATATCAGCCACACATAACAAAGAGGAGAGTAGACTGAGAATGTTAGCTTCCCTGAAAAAGGAACTCAGATTCTATCACAACAAGAGAAATTCCTATAAAAGCATAAGAATAGGTCATCGTATCAACTAAGCAATATATAAAATGAAACAGAATCAACAAGAAATTAATAAATTAGATATTTTTAATGCACCAAGGTCAATATCCAGGTATAAGACAGCATTGTCAAAATGATTTCTAACTTGCAAGAACATATAAAAACATAAAAAAGACCTATCACCTTCAGTTTGTGACTGATACCAGACCCGTTAGTCAGGGTGACAGCTCCTTCAATCACAAATATTAATCTGATATGACGAAAATATAGCTTGCTCAGAACAATATAGGCAAATAAGAAGTCATTTTTAATGGAAGACCCTGTAATCAATCAGAAGAAATATGAAATGAAAACCAATAAAATCATCAGGGGATTATCTAAAAGTGGTTCAAATGGTGTTCAACAACTTGCCTGCCAGAAACATCATCAGATTACAAAGCAACTTGTGGCAGCTTTCAAGTAGCAATAAGCACTTTGTAAACCAAATACGACTTATTATTTCAGTGTAATAGAGCATTTAGAAAGGGAGGTAAAATAAAGGAAGTATCTGATCCATGGTTCTCATTTCAAAAGAAGATTGTCAATGTCTTCCCATAAGCCGAGTGCTTATCATTACCTCTCTACATTTTTAGGAGGGAGCCCCGACTTTGAACCATCTGCACATTCCAGCAATGCAAGAGTTAAACATTATAATCTCCATCACAATATAAATAAAATTATAATGAAGGGAGCACTGAGAAAGACTGCGCACCTTTTATCCACAAAAAATACAAATGAAAAAGCAAACAAAAAATGGACATGGAACTTTGAAAGCATAAATTCCACAGGCTAGAAGCTTAAATTACCTTGCATCTTTGCCAGGTACATTACAAAGTGTGCTCCTGCCGCAGGTGTGATCAAATATGCTCCCAGAGTGTTCTTCCTATTAGATCAGGAATTAATGTAGGTTGACATGATCCTACGATAACCTTAGACGTGTCATAAATGGACGTAGCAGAAGGACAATATAACCTACCATTCAGGTAAAGGGCTGAAAACATGGCTCTCAGGCGTAACCAAAGCATGATCACTTTTATATACACTTCGTGTAAACCCCGGTAAATCTACCAATATAATTCACTCAATTAAGGTCAAAGTGATCAGACTGAATACTCATCCCCAAATCGTCAAAAAATGCATGAACCATTCAAATGAATGGGAAACTATTTGCTTACCATTAAAACTCTAAGCTGAGATTTCTGCACAAAAAAAAAAAAGATAAAACATTTCACAGTGATAGAGAAGGATTGAAGGACCAACCTTGGAGATGAGAAGGAGCGAGCGTTGGATTAGTAACTTTCCAGTACAAAGGGGGTGAATTAGGCTCTGATTTCAAGGCGGAACTTGGAGCGGAGCAAAACCCATCTTGGGCAATCGATGAATTGAAGATCCCTGCATGTATACAAACAAACCAATCAAGAAACTCCCTCGAAAGCAACTGGCGATGAATGACGGGAAAGGATTCGGGCAGTTTTGTACCGAGAAGGAAGAGAACGAGAAGAAAACGGGTTTTGCCCCGATGCATCTTGATATCAAATGGGCAGTTGTGATTCCAATGGTGGTGATCGACGCCGGTGAAAGTTAACCTATCCCTCGTGATGGCTGTAGTAGTAGCGAAGAAGGGGTGAAAGTCGTTGCGCAGCCTATTGAGTTCTGTCCGATTGGTGCGACAGTGCAGTGGTGGTAGTAGAGTGGCGAGTGCTTGTCAGCTTGTGTGGCGTGGCTGGCATCGCAGTATTATTTTTCTTTTTATCTGTTTACAAGAATAATGAATATTTAACATGTGTGGTTTAGAAAGGCCCAATAAAATGATTAAATAAATAAAAATGCATCAAAATAAGAAAACACGATAGACGTACGAACATAACCAAGAGAAGTACGAAGAACAGACCGTTTTTCCGTGATGATGTGAAGATTAATAAAACAAGATGATTTGTCGAAGACGTCATCAAGACACCATTTTATAAGGACAAACGGTAATGACATGAGAAGAAGGTCAAGCGAAAGGCTGGACAAAGACATTCTCAAGATGGCACACCGGGAAGGCAAGTAGTATTCAGGAGAGATCTGAGACGATCAAGAAAGATTCTGAATGTTCAAGAGAAATCTTAATTTTGTCTTTCAAATTTTCCATTAATGAAAAAACAACAATCATTACATATAGTTGAAAAAGCGAAATTTAAAATGACATAAATAAAGAACACAATTTAATTAAAATGAAAATACGATAAGTATAATAGATAAACACATTTGTCTTTCAAGTTTTCCATGCCTTTATATTAGGCTCTCCGTATATTGTTCTTCGGTAGCATATTTGTTTGCCTTTTGGGCTAGAATATTCGAAAGAGGTAAGAGCCGATGAATTAAAAATCAAAATTTATTTTTTATGGACACCTTTCAATACCGGAAGTGATAATAAATTTGAAGCATTGTATCTCGGTTATGTCTAACCTTCTCTTTTTTCAATACCCATTTGTACCTTCACGTGATCCACATTTGTTAATGCCAAGAGTTGTCCCTTTTATCTAGGGTGATTTTGTTCCAAAAGATACTTGAACTTTGATTTATCACAATTTCTATCTTTCTCAACCCTTCGTCGCATCTTTAAACTGTCCGTAACACTTGAAACATAAGTCGTGTTGAAATTCGTTGAAGTTCCTCAAAGCTAACTTGTGTGTTATAATCCAAATATTGTGCACGAACATTAGTTTGGAATATTGATGGGTTTAGAAGGTGTTGTTATAGGAGAATATTGGGTGGAAGGAGGTGACATTTGATAAGGTAATGAAATGAATTATGGTAGTTTTATGAAATTTGGATGAACCGTGAAAGAAATAACTCATAGGTTTAACGATAGGATATAGGTTATATGGAGAAGCACCATTATTTTCATTAATAGTCATAAACTCAAACCATGGATTTTTTTTAGAAATGTCTCATGTTAGTTTGTGAGTGTAATCTCATTTTTATTTATATCTAGATTCCTCACGGTTAAGTTTTTTGGGCTATTTACAAGTATTATAATAATAATAATTAGTAATTGTTATTATAAAATATTATAATCTTAATTTTGTAATAATAAATGTAAATAAATATGAGATAATATAGGTTAGTAGATATTATTAGTTTTTATTTGTTTTAAAAGTAATAAATGTTAAGGTAGTGATAGATAAAGTAAGTTTTCAAACTTAAAAATACAGGCTTCCTATTCGGGCGGACTCGCGCCTTCATAGAGGTGGAGTCCGCCCGCGCGAAGAAGTACGCGGATGCGGACTCCGCATCCGCGTGAGTCCGCGCGCATGCGCAATCCGCATGCGCGCGGACTCGCGCAGATGCGGAGTCCGCATCCGCGTCCTTCTTCGCGTGCCCCCAATGACAAATGCATTGAAGTTGGGTTTGTGGTTCGGTGCTGCGAACCACGAACCGGAATCGACGAACCCAATCGCGGTTCGTTCGCGAACCGGAACGATGGGGTTCACGACCCGGATCGATACATCTAACGAACCGAACCCATGAAAAGAATTAAAGCTGAAAAATTGGAAGTTGAAGTTCATTAAAGTGGCATGCGATATGGGAAGTTGAAGTTGCATATCATTGAAGATGAAGTATCGGAAGTTGCAGTTCAATGTATACGAAGAATTGAAGAAGAAAATTCTGTTTTCAAGGCACTTCAATTTAGTTTTAATTTTAATTTTTACTTTTAACGTCACCCAACTGGCTCCCGTTTCAATTTATCCTATTGTATAAGCTAAGTTTGTAGACTTTTTAAACGAGTTGAATATGAATATATTTTTAATCTTGGAAACAATTTAGACTCGATTCGAACTCGGCTATTTTATAATCCATCCAAATCTAAACACGTGAAAACTCATCTCGCCGAACTCGAATATAAATGTCCTAATCATCTTCTGGCATTACAATAGTGTGATTTGTGAAGAAATTTGGGGCTAGGATGATCACAATTGATAACAAGCCAATTAAGTTGCAGATATGGGATACGGTTTGTCTATCTCCTCTTTTTTGTTCCCCTGAATGACTCATTGATCTACTATATCCAAGTATCCAACTTTGTAACTTGAGATATTGATACTTGCATTTGTTTTGTAGCTGGTCAAGAGTCATTTAGATCTATTACAAGGTCCTACTATCGAGGGGCTGCAGGTGCACTTTTGGTATATGACATCACTAGGTAAGGCTCTTCTGAATTGGTGCGCAACAACATGATTATGCGGTTTTTTTATCTCTCCTTTTTTGTTTTGAGCTTTGGTTTAAGACTCCTAAGCTATTTTCCGACTCATATTGTTCCTGAAAGGGGAAAAAACACTAATTGTCACTCCATTGTATTAGCATAAGGTCATAGGTGTCTAATTGTGTACCTTCGCGCATGCATTTTAGCATTTTCTTATTGTGAATCTCTTATGGGTAAAGCTCACTAGTCACGTCCTTCTGCAGGAGGGAGACTTTCAATCATCTTGTAGGCAGCAAGTCTGATCTTGCTCACAGGAGAGCTGTGAGTATAGAGGAAGGTAAACAGTTTGCAAAGGAACATGGATTGGTATTCATGGAGTGTTCTGCAAAAACTGCTCAAAATGTTGAGGATGTAAGTCGTTTGTTGGCAAAGGAGAATATCCTTATCATATGTTGTTGACATCATGTTTTAGACGTTATCATATGTGTTGACATCATGTTTTAGTCGTTTTCATATACTGCTGCCATAATGTTTTAGCGGTTTTGATGTATTGTTGTCATCATGTTTTAGTGGTACTTGATATTTTGATTTTGTTTATTGGGAGTGCAATGAAATAATAATACAAACAAAAAAAAAATAAAACTCTAGTTTGAAAAAAAAAACAAAATAAAACATAAAAACAACAAAAAAAACAAAAAAAACAAAAAACAAAAAAATGCCGGCGCAGGCGGACTCCGCCTCCGCCGGCGTCGTTGCCGGCTTCCATTAACATCACTCCTTAAAAATATTGAGTTTATGGACGGAAATTCTCTCATATTACCATACTTTTCTCAATATTAAGATTTTATTTGTCAATTTAGTTGTTGAAGTTGTGTATCTTCATATTTACAGGTTTGTGAGTTGAGTCTAATTATATTAAGGTTCTACAATTGTGGTTGTTAGATCATTCAATGTTCATTCAGTGATGTCATTGCTCTTTGGTGGTACACTTAAAAGGAATGATTTAAATGACATCCATGTGCTTCTTCAACACCATTTTGTTAGGATTAGAATGTAATCAAGAGACAAATCGAACATACTGATGTTAGCCAATTAGTCGGGGCAAGTGTTTATGTTTAGAGCCGGGTTCTTTTGACAAGGACTATGTTGATGAACATCAACTAGGTTACCTTCGTTGTTTACCGAGGATATCTAATGGTGTTTTATTGGAAAATTTGCTCCCGTTTGGTTGTAAATCCGTTTCATGAAAATGAATCTAGTCCATATGTGTATCTTGTTCATCCAAAATGTATTTGTTTCTCCACATTTTGTTTCTCTATAGGATATCAAAAGTAATCAAATCCTACTCCAATTACTTTAAACCACAAAGAATGATTCCAAAAAATTCACGAACAAGGGTATATGTATCGACTAGATTCGTTTTCATTCCGTTTTCGTTTTCGGAGTTAAAACCAAACGGACCCTTAATGTGGATTATGTGTCTTGTTGTTTTGCAAGCAAGATTGCTATGGTTTTTTCGGATATTATTGAGATAATCAAATAAGCATGAAGCTTCTTCATGGTTAAAGTTCAATACATTTCCAGTTCTTATTTTTATCTTGCAAAACTCAAATCTTTAATGCTTTTTATTAAGTCAAACGAAGCATTCTTATGCATTATGTGAGTCGTTTTCCTACCCTTCTCCTACCTTTTGTGATACAACTCAAGATCGGTACAAAGTCAAATATGTAGACACTCAACCCTAGGCATACAAAGCCACGAGGCATGAAATGGGTGGGAGAGGAAGTAGTTTGAAAATGCAAAAAGCATGGTTATATATATGACTCGCAAAGTAGATACATCAGTCATATATGGTTTTAAGTGTGCTTATAAGAAAGAGCTATCCATGCTACTAAAGGCAACCTTTTCTTTTTAGCAAGATTATATATAGATTACTTATGTTGTTCAAGAAGAGCAACATGTTTTCTCGCTCTTTCTTGACACCTATTAATCACAGAATGCAAGTCAGTAGTTTTATCTTCTTTTTGACGAGTTGCATTAGTATATCAACTAACTTCAATGCAAATGCTAAAGTATTCCTAGTTTTAATGGACGGAGCTCCTTTTGTATCTCAAGAGACAAGTACAGGACCTTCAAGGTAAAAAAAAAATATTTTTTTTATTGCACATCATATCTTACTTGTTATATTTTAGTGATTATAGTCTCACGATCTCTAGTCATTTCAGGAACCATCTTGGTGTTAAATTGCATAAAGAAAGGATTGAAGGTGAACATGACAGTTTCTTAGGGTCTTTGCTAGAAGCAAACTCCTATAGAAAACTCTATAGTTATACTCACTTGATGAATGGATTTGCAATCCATGTGAAATATGAAAAAGTAAGTTAGTCAAAAATATTTTTCAGTGAAGTTATGTAATCATGATAATGATTAATGAATGGTTTGGATATGAATGCAGGTAATTCGTCCCCTTCGTAACGCAACGGGAGTTAGATATATCCAGGAAGATATGAAGTTGAAGAAGCTGACAACACACACACCAGATTATTTGGGAATTTCTAGTGGTGTTTGGCCAAGTTTGGGTGGTGCTAGAAATTCTGGAGATGGGATAGTTATTGGCTTAATTGACACAGGTGTTAACCCTAATCACCCCAGTTTTGCAAGGGTATCATCCCCAATCTCTGATAGGTCTACATTTGACAATGGAAGGTTCAAGGGGAAATGTGCTACTGGTGATCAGTTCCCTCCTACTGCTTGTGGTGACAAGATTGTCGGGGCACAATATTTTGCTCGGGGAGCCACTGCTGTTGGTGATTTCAATTCCACACGCGACTTTGCTTCCCCATTTGATGCTGATGGTCATGGAAGGTAAGTCACAATGTGTTTCTGTATGTTGGTTTGTATTGTTACTATTTTATTTATGTAAATTGGTTTGGATGTAATAGTCATACAGCATCAACAGCAGCCGGCAACCATGAGATTCCTGTCATTGTCAATGGATTTAACTATGGTTATGCAAGTGGGATTGCTCCAGGTGCAAGGTAAGAAAACTCGTACACACATTAACATGAGAGGGAAAATAGGCACTTAATCTTCTATCAATTGGTGGTATAGGATTGCTGTATACAAGGCGGTATACTCGTTTGGGGGCTATATGTCAGATGTTGTGGCTGCAGTGGACCAGGTATGTTAGTGGTTACTCTTTGTAAGTGCCAATCATAGTATGGTGATTATGATGTTATGTTATCTTATGTTATGTTATACAGGCAGTGGAAGATGGTGTTGATATAGTTAGTCTGTCTGTAGCTCCATCTGGGGTGCCTCCCGGTGCAGCTGCATTCTTGAATGTTTTAGAAGTTCAGTTGTTGTTTGCAATGAGGGCAGGTGTGGTTGTGATTCAAGCTGCCGGTAATGGAGGCCCTTCACCAAGCTCCATTCTCTCTTTTAGCCCTTGGATTACAAGTGTTGCTGCTTCTACAACTGATCGGAAGTATAATAGTTCTATCACATTGGGTGATGGGCAAATCTTTAATGGCATGGGACTTTCACGTAAGCAACTTTTTAATGAATGTAATCTTGTTATTTGTATCAATCAAGTCTCATGTGTAATCTTGTTATCAGCACCAACACCGGGAGACGTAATGTTCCCAATAGCTGCAGCTGCTGATGTGAGCCAAAAGAATACAAGTGTTGGCGCCGTGCAAAACTGTCAAGATACCGGTCCCTTCATTCCATCTCTAGTTCAAGGGAAGCTAATTATTTGTTCGTATACATATGACTTTGAGCTGGAATCTGCAAGCATTTTCAGAGTTGCTGAAACGATGCGTAAAGTGGGAGCTGCTGGATTTATATTGACTATGGATCCGGACGTTAACTCCGACGAAGTTAAGGGCACAGCTGTCACTTTAGAAGTCCCTGGCATCATCCTTAATAACTTACAGGCTTCCGAGGCATTGTGGCAATATTACAATGCAAGGACATTTAGAGCCAGAAGTGGAAGGGCCGTAGCTTTTACTGCAACGGGCAAGGTTATGGACGGGAGAGAAGCGATTTACACTCGGCAGGCGGCGGTTGTGGCTTCGTACTCATCTAGAGGACCCGATGTTAATAACGCAATCATGCAAACAGCCGATGTCCTTAAACCAACCCTCACTGCTCCCGGTTCCTCAATTTGGGCTGCATGGAGCCCAAACAGCGAGGGAGATCAATACGTCAGAGGTAATCTTATCTAATCTAATCTCAAGAGTCGATGAATTGCATGCGAGGTTTCATGGTCGTCCAATGAGTTTAGGAGGCTTGTGTCAACGTTTTTTTATATCAATTTAAAAAAATATGTTATATTTTTTAATATCAATTTTTAAAAATATGTTTTATTAGGAAAAAACAGAGAAAAAGGACTAAAAATATTATTTTAAAAAAATACATAAAAGAATGACAATAAAATGTTCTTAACTTTAATATATTTTTGGAGAAAAAAATTTGAGCTTTTGACCAATTGCACTTAATATTATGGTTTAATAATTATGACAAGCGCTCCTTTTTTCATATACTAGCTAAATTAAATATTCTGAGGCCCCAAAAATACCTAGGTCTTCATGGCTTCCTTTGATGGATCCAGGGCAAAACTTCGCACTCGTATCGGGGACAAGCATGGCAGCACCCCACGTAGCTGGGATAGCAGCGTTGATCAAGCAAAAACACCCAGATTGGTCTCCATCCGCAATAGTATCAGCAATGATGACCACCGCCGATGTATCCGATTCATCAGGAGCTCCGATTCTAGCCCAACAAGCAAAGCAAATGGTGCCGGCAACTCCATTTGATTATGGAACAGGGGTTATTAACGCAAGTCGAGCCATGGATCCGGGGCTGGTGTTCTTGACGAAGTTCTGGCACTACATAGAGTTCCTATGCGCGGTTCCGGGTGTGGACGATGATTCCATTAGACGAGCCATAGGCATGGGGTGTCCGAAGAGGAAAAGGGCATGGTGTTCCGATCTCAACACTCCTAGTGTGACGATCGCCGACTTGGTGGGGTCGAGAAAGGTGGAGAGAAGGGTAACGAACGTGGCAGGTGTGAACGAGACTTATAGAGTGTCCATCAAGGAGCCGTTGGGGGTGAGGATAACGGTTACGCCCAGGGTTTTCAAGATAAAGACGAATTCATCAAGGCATCTCACTATTGGGCTACAGGCAGTGCAAGCGACGAACGCATACACATTTGGTGAGGTTCTATTGAGTGGATCTAGGGACCATGTTGTTAGGGTTCCTGTCGTTGTTTTTGTGAGCAGTGTGTTGGGTTCTTGAGCCTACTTTTAGAGGGTCGGTGTAGATGGTAGAAATTAAAGGCATGAATAAGAAACGAGTATAATGTATTTGTAGCAGTTGTCGTTGGAAATGCTAACCTCACTTTGCATAATTGTATGTAAAGCCTTTGATCCAACTCACTCTTAATATTTTCAAATGATAAAAATTGAAACTGTAAATTGCATACATTGAAATGCAAAAGGGAAGAATCGAAAATCTATCACCCATACAAACTGTAGTATAGATATTAGAAAAACAAAGGATAAAAATCACTAACTTTCTAAACTCTATCCTCATCAACAACACTAATTTGATGAGGGAAATGAACCCTACTTTTACAGAATTTTTTTTGTGAAGTCAAAAAAAAAACATTATTGTCGAGAGTGATACTATGAAAGGAGAGGAATTGAAAAACACTAACAAGGATCCAATGATGGAGGCTAAAGTTGGAAAATATGGTACTAAGCTAAGCTACCAAAACAAGATAAAGGAAAAGTTCCATGGAGGACAATCTAGATTTAGAGAACTATTTATTGCAACTCTCCAAGGTAAAATTAGACTTTTCTAATATCAAGGATTTTTTCCTCATGGGGAGAGTAATGAGGGATCATCCCCAACACCTCCTACGTACTACTCATGAACCTATCACTAGATATAGAGCAAGAGCATTGAAGGAAAAAGAGTCTACATCGTCCACAAGTTCTACCATGAAAGAATCTATCACTAGATCAAGATCAAGAGTCATTCAAGAAGAGGTTTCTATCTTGTTGGCATCATTAGCTTCTAAGGAGACCATTGGTGATCTATTTGTGTCTAAGTCTTCCTTAGTTACGGTGATGACAATTAGCACAATGGAATCTTTCCCCAGCGTTGAATCACTCCTAGCCTCAGCTGAGATTCCAACCGAGATCAGTAATTAACTTTGGTGATAGTTCACCATAAAACCCAAAAATTTTATTCGGGTAATCCGACCGAGTTCAAAATTTTATTGGATCAGATCTAGTGTTATTGAATCAATATCAAAGTACTTTCCTTGTATGTTTCCAAGACTTAACGGGCTATTAAAATACATGTTGACGGGCCTTGCCTTCTTCCTTTCCTTTTCGGGCCCAACAACTCCTTTCTTTCCTTCATTAGCCAACAATTTTTCCTTGACTCAGTGGTGGCCCATTAGGCTTCCGTTGTCCTCTTTCGTCAACAACACAAGGATGGGCCAATAGTAGTTTCATGCCTTCTTCTTCAACACGAACAACCCCACCACCTCAGCGTAACAACCACATCCCAGAATTATTATGTAACAAATCTGAACAACTCACCATCTCTCTCTCACGATCGGTGAAGATAGAACTCCCCAACCCTAGTTACTCAACCACCGACGCTGGATATATCATTCGCAGAGCCCTCACGTCCTCATCAGTGCTGGAGTTCTCCTTCCATGTATCTACTATCCGGTGGTGAACCCAATCCTCAGCACGCATCCGCCATCGACGAGCCTTTCTGTCGCTGCACGCCACTCCCGGAGGTTCTTCGTTTCCTCTGCATGCCAAGCCAACGACGTCGGGTGTCCCTCCTCCACACAGTCGACAAGCAGCCCAGTGAGAGTAGACTCTGATAGCATGAAATATGACCTTATTTTAGGCACTTGTTTTGGTTTTTTTCTCCCTTCTTTTGTGTATATGGATATGAGTTTGAAGCATTTATAAGCACATTCACCTATTATGTTGGTATAGAGATCTGTACAAGCTTTGTTGTGTTTTTAGGTGAATAAAGGCTTGGATTGGAGCATATATGGAGTGAGTAGGAGTATTTGATCATACTAGGCATCAAGAAGATGCTTTGGAGAATCTAAGGAAGAAGCATGATTAGAGAGCTTTACGAACCAAAGGCTTTTACAAAGAAATTGGAGTTTCCACGGCCAAACATGAAGAACCACGGTTGTGGTTTATGTATTGAGGTCGTGGAAAACAAGGTAGAGAGCAACAGAAAGGTTCCACGAGCGTGGAAATTTGTACTTGGTTGTGATTTCTATAACAACCGCCACGTGTCATATTTTCTACGTCAGCAGCTGTTGTTGGGCTTTCGTAACCCTATTTTTCCCCTATAAGAAGGTTGAAGAAAGGAGGAAAACGAAAATCTTGCATCCGGTGACATTTCGAAGCATTAATTGGAGAGATTCTGAAAGATCTTATTGCGTACATGGAAGATTCGGAGAAGGACGCATTTTGAGATTGCGTACTTGGAGAAGATCTTAGGATTCCTTTTTGAAGACGGATTGACATCCCGTTCTTCATTGTTCCTAGAGATTTTTGTGAGGTTTTCTGTTCTTTGATTCTACTTTCATTAGAACACAAACACGCTTTGGTTTATTTTGAGATTGATTGTTCGGATATTATTGAGATTTCAAGGTTTTACCTTTTCTCTTATTTGATTTTGATTATTGATTTCATGATGATGATTCTTGGCTAAAAACCTTAAGCGATTCTAAGGTGAAGGGTTGATAGTTGTGGCATAGATGATGATAGATTGAACCAAAACAGATTGGACCCTAAGAGTTGCGAGAAACCTCGTCGTCGAGGTTTTCCACGGCCTGTTCTTGAGTTCCACGGACGTGGTTCTTCAAGATCCGAGCATGGTTTTCCCCTGTCGTACGTTCTTTTCTTTTGCTTTGATCCAAAGTTACAGATTTGTTTTAACCTAGCCTTGGCTTACCTTTTCTAGGTAGTAGTGAGACTCAACATCCTCTACTTCGATTTCGAGTGTCACAACCTTAACCGTTTTGGCTTATCTTTAATTCCCTTGGGTTTGGGCATGGGTATTTGAGAGTAATTCTTATCCTTTGATCCTTTCTATACTGCAGCCTCAACAACCTTTATAGAGAGAACATTTGGGTGAGACATATGGGTTTTGGAACTTCAC
Source organism: Fagopyrum esculentum (assembly GCA_033239045.1). Taxonomy (NCBI): domain Eukaryota; kingdom Viridiplantae; phylum Streptophyta; class Magnoliopsida; order Caryophyllales; family Polygonaceae; genus Fagopyrum; species Fagopyrum esculentum. Next base: position 2,127,411 of record BSUD01000008.1, on the reverse strand, counting down.
CGTACAATTCCCTACCTTAGATATACCTTTGCAATCCTGACTTTGTCCTTATATCCTTAGAATATCTTGAATCGATTGCCACAATTGGATACCTTGATCTTTAGAATCTTTGTTTTTCCAATTATTTGAAAAAGCTTTCTATTTTATTGCTTGACAACTTTGCGAACTGAATTTGTTCCCCCCAAATCCCTGAGTTCGATACTCTGGAATTATTGTTTTACTACTCCAATCCGTAAAATGCGGGTTCGTTTTGCTTTGATATCAGTTTTATAAATTTAAGACTTTGACGCACACACTTTTGAGTGAACAGACTCCTTCCCCGGTCTTCTTCACGTCTCCCTCCCCTCCCTCGGGAACTGTTATCGGAACCAAGGATCGGGTCTTTCGTGAACTGTTTGCACGGATGACAACCGGTAAGGCCGGACTTTCCTTCCCTTTCCGTCTATTTTTGTACCTTGCAAACGGGAGAGGTGACCTCTTTTGTTCTCAGCGGCACAGCAGATCCAGGGTTCTCCTCAACACGTGAACACCGGCCTCCCTGTTGCCTCTGTCACGTGCCCAACCACCAAGAACCTGAACCGCACCTTCCTTCACCGCCTGCAAGACTGTTGGGGTAAGTTTTTGCCTCTTTTTTATTTCCCAATTTTTACGTTTGAACTGTTGACTTTGGAAGTAAGTTTTGAGGCCGTAGGTTTATATTCCACCGTTGAATGTTTGGTATGTTGTAGGTGGATATGGGTAGTTAGATGTATTAACATTTGAGAATGATCCAACGGCCGGATTCGAAGTTATGACGTTCCAAAGTAGGGCAGTTATGTAGTTTTGTAAGAATAAGTATTAAGTATGAGAGTTTTTGTACTTTGGAGTCAACTTTAGATTTTTGTGTAGACTTTATAGTTTAAGACTTTAGGAGTTTTATTGTTCTAGTTTAGAGTTGGCATATCATAGTATGTGTAGTAATTTTTCTCGGGATTTTTCGGAGTTTTTAATAGCGTTTTAGTTTAGGTCAAAGTATGACCCTAGTTAGCTTTGGTGATGTTTGAAAGTTAGGAATCTTTCAAACTTGATAGATCCTTCTTGTTAGAGTAAGATTTTATCTATTTGGAGTTTAGTAGAAGTTGTTGAGGCTTTCTAGACCTTTCTAGGGTTTTGGGACCCAAGGCTAAAATCGTCTTTTTATCCTTATAAGGATAATTTGGTAATTTTCTTTAGATGATCTTTGGTAACCTAGAAGTTGGAAACTTAGAAGGTGTTGGATATGTTATTGATACAAGTTTCATGTTATGATCAGGAGGTTGAGATTAGACTCATATGGAGTCGAGGGATATCGTTGACTGGTTTTGACCTGGTTCAGGTAAGTCCTTTTGGCTTACTAGCTGCTTTCATATATGGTTTGAGTATATGAGTGGTGATTTCTATATGAGTTATAGTATGTTTATGAGATTAATTACCGACATATTATTGACCCAAGTGCAACGGGCGGTGGCATCATCTGCTCAACTCCTGCGGGAGACTGGGAGGTTCTCCGCGATAAGGCCAAACATGATAGACAGGGAGAAAACTGACCCACTCCACATGGTATACGGGTCGGTGTGTCAAACCATTCCAGTTGGATAAAGGGACGGAGTCGTAGACTTCCCGTGCCATAAGCTTAAAATGGATTATGAGTGTGTGACGTTAAGAAAGATAATAAAATGGATTTTGTTATAGCATGTTCTTTGTTTATATTCCTAATATATTTGTGTTTGTGATTATGTCTTCTTCTTATATATGATTAGTTAGCTAACGGTTTATCCGTGTTGTTACATGATAGAGAGATATGGAGCGGATGGTCAGCCGGTCCCACATACTCATTAGATGGGGATGGGGTTGTCATCCATTCTGCATGCACATTATTATTATATTTATGTTTTGTAAGGTTGTCTTATGTTGTACATTTATACAAATATAATTTAATGTTTTCAAAGTGTTTAATTACATTCGTGCCTTGTTGGAAGATCTTGTAAAGTTATTGTCAAACTAAGGCCGGGACACATTGTAAGGTCCTAACCAGTAGCTCCCCGAGTTTTGAAGAATTTGGGGTGTTACATTCATGTAATCCACCTAGACCCCCAACCCCCGAATTGATCACCTCAAAGACCCTCCAAAGGCAAGGTATGAGACATTCAAATCCTCTTTTTAATGGACCTAATATGCCGGATTTTGTTGATGATTTTCATGAATTAAAATATGATGATGATGATGATGAGGGTATGTGGAGGGAATTTCCTAGACGTCACCCCTAACCAAAGAGAGGTCGAGACATGGAACCATATCGACGTCCCCAAGAGCATGACGGAATAGGAAATGTGAAGGTTAAAATCCCCGCTTTTGAAGGAAAATGTGCTCCATATGCTTTTATGGAATGGAGACCAAAATAGAACAAACTCGGTCTTGTCATAACTTTATTACGGAAAGGAAAAACCAACTATATGCAGAAGGTTATGCTTTAGTGTGGTGGGATCATCTTGTAAAAGAAAGAAGAAGAATATTGGATCCGGATATTACCACATGAGAGCAAATGAAGGCTTTGATGAGAGCTAGATTTGTGCCTCAACATCATGCTAGAGAGTTAAGACAAAGGTTGGAGAACCTTAAGCAAGAATATATGAGTGTTGAAGAAGTTTACACATCGATGCAATTGAGTCAAATGACGATGGTGAAAGTCAATGTTATAAAGGATGAGGAGTCAACAATATCTCGTTATTTACGTATTTTGCATCCATCTTTAGCAAATAAAATTGAACTATATCCTTATGATACTAGGACAGATTTGTTGCATATGACCATCAAAGTGGAGAAGAAGACTAAGGGAAGAAGCCAATCAACTAAGTCTAATTTTGTAACTACAAGTTCACGGAAACAACAATCCAATCCGTTTCAAGGAGCTCAAGGCCAAGATCATGCATCCACAAAGGATGAGAAAAAGAGTCAAAATGTGGATCCAGGAGCTAGGAAAACCTCAACACCTCACTCACAATCTCGATCCTTGAATGAGCCTTCAAGTGATCCTAAGTGGAGCAATTCTAACTCTACTTTATGTTCTAGAGATATTGTATGCTTTAAATGTCAATGTAGAAGTCATTATATGAGCGATTGTTCTAATAAAAAAGTGTTATTCATTAATCAATATGGAGAATATGAGAGTGAGGAAGATCATGATCATGATAACACCCACCTTAATACATTGCATGAAAATGGTAGTGATAGTTATGATGGCATTGAGTTTGAGCATGGAGAATCATGGATTGATGGGAGAACATTACATGCTAAGATAGCTCCATGTGAGGATAATCAAAGGGAGAATCTTTTTCATACTAGATGTCTTGTTAAGAGAAAGGTGTGTAATATGATCATTGATGGAGGTAGTTGTTGCAACATTGCTAGTGCTGATTTGATCAATAAATTGTAAATTACTACGTTTTACCATCCTAGACCATATAAGTTGCATTGGATGAATGATTGTGTTGAATTGAAAGTGAACATGCAAGCTAGAGTTACCATCACTTCAGGTAGTTATGAGGACACTATTACTTGTTAATTTGTGATGTTGTGTCCATGCAAGCATGTCATATTCTTTTAGGAAGCTTATGACAATTTGATAGAAGAACTAAGCATGATGAGTATACTAATAGACATTCATTTGAATTTAATGGTTAAACATTAACCCTTAAAGCCATGACTCTCTTGCAGATTGTTGAAAGCTATGAGAAAAAGAGAGCAATGAGCAAGAATTTGGAAAGAGAAGGGAAGGATAAAAGCAATCCAACAAAGAATCTCGCCTCAGCAGAGAAGAACCTCGCCCTAGAGAAGAGAAATCTCGCCCCAGTGTAGAGGCATCTTGCCTTAGTAAAGAATCTCGTCTCAAGGAAGGTTTATCTCGCACCAATAAAGAATCTCGTCTCATGGAAGGTTTATCTCGCTCTAGTGCACCTTCATCTCGCCCCAATGGAGAAAAACCTCACTCTAGTGTCAAATCTCTCCCCGATGAAGGGATTTCTCGCGCCCTATTCCAAGTACATCTCGCCCCAGTGTAGAAATCTCGCCCCGGTCTACTCGAGTCCTTCTAGCTACCAAGAAAGAATACATCCATGAGTTTACCCATTTGGATACCATTCTTATGAGCCTATGTAAAAGCTTAGTGACTTTAAGTGAAGAAGTTAAAGCCACCTTACCCCAAGAAAGAATACATCCATGAGTTTACCCTTTGGATATCATTCTTATGAGCCTATGTAAAAGCCTAGTGACTTTAAGTGAAGAAGTTAAAGCCACCTTACCCCAAGAAAGAATACATCCATGAGTTTACCCCTTTGGATACCATTCTTATGATCCTATGTAAAAGCCTAGATGAGTTTTGTGTTGTGTTTCTGGATGAGATCCCAACAGGACTTTCACCTTTTCGAGGTATTGAGCATCAAATTGACTTAATTATAGGTGTGATACTTCCAAATAGTCTAGCTTATAGGATGAACCCTCAAGAAATTCAAGATCAAGTTCAAGAACTCTTAGATAAAGAGTTGTGTGAGAGAAAGTTTGAGTCCATGTGCAGTCGCCGTCCTTTTAGTACCTAAGAAGGAGAACACTTGGAAGATGTGTATTGATTGTGGAACAATCAATAATATCACTATTAAGTACCGTCATTCCATCTAAATTAGATGATAGGCCTCACGATAGGAATGAACTAAATTTACTAAAAATCCAAAAAATATTTTCCATAAATTTGCGAGAGATTTTTTATTAATAATTCAGACAATACATATCTACAAATTTATGGGTCTAGTTTGGCCATATCCGGTGAGTTCGGGGTAAAATTGTATAGGTCTTTTGATTCCCACCGTAATTTCCCGTATTTCTCATAACCTATCCATATGTAAGTTTGAAGAAAATTTCAAAAATTCCCTTATCAATAACCTTTCAAAAAAAATCCCGATAATTCCCATAATTTTCATTGTGATAAGTCTTATAATTCCAACAATATACCCTTACCGAATACGATATATATATATATAGGGTGTGGTTCCCATAAGAACACCCCTAACGTGAGAACATGAGAATTGTTCGCCACTTAGCGTGCGTGCAAATAAGCTTTAATTATAAAACTAGAAATCAAGCAAGCGAACCCGCAGTGTACGGATCGATATAGTTGAGCAAGAATTCCAGAGTATCGAACACAGGGATTTGGGGGTTAAATCCAGTTATAGATTATCAAGCAAGTAAATGTATGAAGCTTTTCAAATTATTGGGAAAACAACAATCCTAAAGATCCAGGAATCCAGCTGTGGCAATCGATTCAAGATATACTAAAGATATAAGGACAGAGTCGAGGTAATCAAAGGTATACGAATGTAAGGTAATCGTACGGTGAAGTTCCAAAAACCTTATATGACCCACCTAAAAGACACTCTCTATAAAGGTTGTTGAGGCTTCAATATAGAAAAGATCTAAAGGTAAGAATTAACGTCAAATACCCAAACTTGTAATCCAAGGATCAAGACTAACTAAACCGATTAAGGTTGTGACACTCACAATCGAGGTAGAGGTTGTTGAGGCTTCACTACCACCTAGAAAAGGCAAGCCAAGACTAAGTTAAAGCAAATCTTTGATTTTGGATTAAAGTAAAAGCAGGTTCGTAAACTGACACAAAATTACGGGTAGTTCTTGAGTTCCACGGCCGTGGAAGCTCAAGAACAGACCGTGGATTAGGTTCGTCGGCGATTCTCTCTAACTCTCAGGGTCCAATCTGTTTACGGTCGATCTATCATCATCTAAGACACAACTATCAACCCTTCACCTTAGAATTGCTAAAGGGTTTTAGCCAACAACAGTCATATTGATATCAAATTCAAGAATTAAAAGATTGAAAGATGAAAACTTCCGAAAACCTTTAATAACTTTCAAGTCAATCTCAAATCCACAAATCAAGAACAATAATATCAATAGTTTCGGAATAACACAAGCAATCACAATCTTAGATAAGAACGAAGAACGGGATGTCAATCCGCCTTCTAATCAAACCTAAAGATGAAGTGTAACCTCCTTATGAACAAGTCTTCCGAATCTTCAGTCTTTCCGTCAATCCGGAAATCTCAAGAATAAATGAGGGAAATAGGGCTCCTAAAATTTTACTTTTGCAAAGTGGGCTCCTAGTATAATTTAGATCTACAAAAAAATTAATAGCTGTATTTGTGGGCCTCCCAAGAAAAGATGGATGGATGAATGGGCTGTCAAAAAAATTTAGACCTGCAAAAAAATTAATAGCTGTATTTGAATTGAAATGATGGGCTGTAGAAAATTTAAATGCCCACCTCTTTTTTTTTAACCTAGCCGCATCCTTCTTCTTTCTTCTCTTGCTCAGCCGCCAGACCTTCACTTCCCCAGCCCGTCGAGGCTTCTGACAAGTCTTCCCCTGCTTCCTCTCTCGTTCTCTATCTCTCTCCGCCTCTTCCCCTACCCTTCTCTGCACCACCGGACCAAAGAAAGCACAGTCATCGCCTTCCATCGCTACCGATTGGCCGCTAGGGGTTTAGAGTGCCGCAGTCGGTGCCTTCGATGCACAAGAAGAAGTAGTCGACGAGCCTTCCCTCACTACAAGACGCTTCCATGGGTCGCATTTTTGGGTATGCATTTTTGGGTATTGCTTATTGAGTGATTGATATGCATTTTTTGGGTATTGTTTATTGAGTATATGTGTGTGCAGTTTGGGTAAGTATTTTTGGGCAATGTTTATTGAGTATATGTGTGTGCAGTTTGTGTAAGTATTTTTGGGTAATGTTTATTGAGGATATGTGTGTGCAGTTTGGGTAAGTATTTTTGAATATATGTGTGTGCAGTTTTGAGTATTGCTTATTGAGTGATTGATATGTATTTTTTTGGGTATGCATTTTTTGGTATTGTTTATTGAGTGATTGATATGCATTTTTTGGGTATTGATCATTGAGTATATGTGTGTGCAGTTTGGGTATGCATTTTTTGTATTGCTGATTGAGTATATGCGTGTGCAGTTTGGGTATGCAGTTTTGGATATTGCTTACCCAAAAATAGAACAGGGGATTGCTTCCAGATTTCGGTGAAGGGAAGAAGAAAGGACCTGCGTTTGGAAGAATTTGAGTTATGGAAGAAGAAAGGAACTGCATTTGAAGGGAAGAAGAAGGGACATGAGTTTATAAATAGGGAAGAAAAAGGGTTGCATTTATTTGACACAAATTCCTTGTAAAATGTCCATCAAATTGTCATCAATCAAATAAATGACTATCACTTTTTTGTACTTTTTCTGATTTCATCTAGTATATAGGAGCCCATTTTCTAAATGAATAATTGGGAGACCCTAAATCCAAACTCTACATTGTAAAAGGCCTACATTGCAAATTCAGCCAAATCTCAATAGCAAAGCGCAAATCTCTCAATCACGATCTCCGCAAAAGCGTAAAACTAGGGTAAGCCGAAGCGTAAGTCTAAGCAGAGGTGACAGAATCTCTCTTCTTCCGTCCTTTTATAGGGTAAGATAAAATATTGGCCCGGCCCATTGCATAGAAGATCGTGGCTTATAATATTGCGTAAAACATTGCCAAGATCACGGTCGTGGAAGAGTTCCACGCCCGTAATTTAGAGCGTGGAATGTGGTCACGGTTTGTCACAACCCTCCACGGCCGTGTAAGTTGCTGGAATGCACCACGCATTTCTTGCCAAGGTTCCACGGCCGTGGACTTAAACGTGGAATCTAGTACGGCCGTATTTTAGAGCGTGGTTTAGAGATAGTTCGTGATTTTCCTTAGCCTCGTGTTATTCTTCAAGTTAGCACCTTCCTTAGCTCCTAGAGATGTCCTCAATCCTTGGACATGCTCAATCAAACTCCATTCTTTCTCAATCCGTTCGGAATTAGCTCTAAATCGCCTACAATCAACACAAAGCTTATGTAGACCTCTATATCGACAAAATAGATAAACTAACTCACAAATACTTCAATGTTTTATCAATGACTAACTATATGGATGAAATACACTTAGAAAACGTGCCTAAAATATCACAATATTTCATGCTAACAAGAACAATCGTACACCGTTGGATGTGAGTATTAAGGGTTGAGATTTAGAGTAGATATAAAAAATAATAAAAATTACGAATAATAATTAGGAATCCAACAATAACTACGAATAATACATTAAACGATATGACAAATTCGTAATAAAACTAATAATAATTACGAATCTGTTCTCATGTTCACACGTTAGGGGGTGTTCTCATATGATCTATACTCTATATCTATATCAATATATATATATATATATATATATATATATATAGAAAGAGAGAGAGTAGATTATATGAGAACAAGCTTATCGTGTAATCATGAGAACGGATTCGTAATTATTATTAGTTTTGTTACGAATGTGCCATATCGTTTAATGTATTATTCGAAGTTATTGTTGGATTCCTAATTATTATTATTCGTAGTTATTATTAATTATAATATCTACTCTAAATCTCAACCCGTAATACTCACCATCTAACGGTGTACGATTGTTCTCATGTATACACGTTAGGGGTGTTCTCATGGGAATGACACCCTATATAGATATATCGAAGTAAATGTTAATTGAAATATATGACGGGGTGAGGTGGGAAGACAATTTGCATGAATAATCGTGGCTACAACCTTATTATTTGTCGAGCAAATGTATGTGACGTGTTTCCTACTAATCTAGATTGGGATTTATGTCCGAATATATTTTGTTTGGCTGTCACAATAATGTCCAACAAACTAACTTGTACTCTAATCTTCAACTTCTTTCTGTTTACCCATTCTTTACAAACCTTATTTTTAATAACATTTATAATAGAATGTATTCTTATAAGTATTATCCGAAAGATCTTAGTTATCGACAAAAAAAAAAAAAATTTCACAGTTTTAAGATATAAAACTAGGTCTGTGTGGCTGTGCTGAAAACTTGTATAAATATAACATGTTTTTTATTTATAAAAGTGTTCAAGTTTTACTTTTTCAATGGTTTTGTGATAGTCAATACAATTTTTATTTATATGACACATTCACAAAAATGTATGATTTGATGGGCCTAGTGTTCATATAATTTATAATTGATTAATAATTTAATTAAAGAACTAATATCTTAAATGGTTAATTTGATTAATAGGCTTTTTTAGTTTTATTTTTAGTAACTAGGACATTTAATTTTTTTAATTAGGTAAATATACCTCAATCTTTTGTATTTTCTCTCAAACTCTAAACACTCTTCTCTCAAGGCGTATATTTACTAAAACTAAAACTCAAAAAAGGCTAGTAAACCAAATTGTTTCTATCTATTTTAAATAGATGGAAAGTTGTTGTTGTTGCTAAAATAAAGTATAAATAACTAATTACATCATATGAAGTAAACATAATCTACTTACTCATATATAGATTTGTAATTGCTTTTAGATTTTTTCTAATAGGTGTCTACGTGGTCAAAATTTTTTCTCTTAATATTCATGAATTTTTATAAGTTTCTTCTTGATGTCCTCAGAGTTTTATTTGTATTCCTTCTATATCTTTATACATTTAATATATTTTACTAAAATTTTTATTATAAAATTACAAAGAAATACAATAAAAATATTTTTAAGTCTATAGTCAAAGGACTCACCAGCATTTTTATTAAGTCATTTGGATACTTTATATTTTATTACTTCGATCCCCACTTACTCAAAGTCGAACAAAGAGAACATTTACTTTTAACG
>BSUD01000008.1:1993190-2110478 GCA_033239045.1 Fagopyrum esculentum | reverse complement strand
TTTTCCATAATATATTTGTACACGGATTTGCCATCTTTTACAAATAAATAAATATAAGTTTCGAGTTTGTAACTAATTTATTTGATTTTTAAAATTAACTATTTATCGTTAGTATTTATTTTACGAATTAATTAGAAAATTATTAACACTTTTTTTTAAAATTGTATAGTTGTCAACATTGATATTGTTATCGACAATAGCCATCGATATTATTGTCATCGATTATATTAATATTATAATTAACTATTATGTCATCAATTGTATTATTATTAATTGTACAACTCTCAACGGCATTGTCATAGACGATATAATCATAAACAGTATTGTCATAAATTGTGATTGTATTATCATCAACGTTTTTTTTACATCAATTGTAATTGTATTATCATTTAAAATTTTTTACAATCAGCTACACTATCATCAAATCCTAATCACCGAATAAATTTTCAACCATTGTATTGCCATTAATTGCACAGTCATCAAATGTCGAGTTATCAAACTCATTTAAAATAGGACTTTCTCATAGACATTAGTGTCAAACACTTGGCATACATATATTCTAACCATATGTTTCCTTCACATATTCTCACAAAATCGACACACACGCAAGACACACCAAGTTATAATTGACAACGAGAAGTCTTAAACTCACAACAATCTAATGGAGCAAGAATCAAAACGTGTAAAACATAATATTTGTATTCAAAATTGATTAATGTTCAATGTTGAAATTTCAATAATATAATGTGTGTTTCTAGGGCATGAAAAACGTGTATCCTATATATGGGCTGGAAAATAAGATTTAAACCCTCTCTAATCGGATCTAATTTAACTTAAAAGACTAAAAGATAGATTTAAAACGGGCTTAAAAGGCTCATTTATTAAAATATAGGGAACAATTCAAGTACGGAGTAGTGCTACAGTGCGACATTACAGAATGATATGGGTCATTGATTCCCTTGATCTAATGGTCTACATTCATCAACGTCATTTAATGAATTAGGAGAGGTGCGGTGACAATTTTGAAAATTTTAGAAGGTATAGGGTCAATTTTGTCCTTTTGAAAATCTATTTTAAAAGGGGGATGCGGTGATATTTTTATAATTTTCATGAAAAATGTAACAATTCTTATCTGAGTTCATAATTTTCGTTCAATTTGTTCAAATTTTATATACTGTAACACCCCGGATTCTCGGAACCCGGGATATTACTGGTTAGGACCTCACAATGGGTCCCGACCTCAGTTTGACAACAATATTACTAGGATCTTGCAACAAGACACAAATAAGAAAACCGGAATTCATAAAGATGTGTTTTTAACGGATGAATGCAACAAGGTCTAACAACCTATAATACTTAAACAAAGGGAAAAGACTAAGTGTCTTAACAAAATGAAAGAACGACAAAGCAACAACCCAACCCCCATTCTAAGGAGTACGGAGACCCGGCTGACCACTACTTCCGGATCACTCAGCTGCTGCTCTAACCTGCGGTAAATCTATAAACACAACAAAACAACCATTAGCTAGTTATCTAAACATTAGAAGAAAAATAATAGCACACACACACATAGCAATAATAAACACTCATCATGCTTTCAAACAAATCCATTTATTATCTTCATTTAAGTCATTCACTCTTACTAATGATACTTATTTTGTGACACGAGGGATTCACAAACCTCGCCTCCGCCCCCGTGTACCCATCAGGAATGGATCCGATGCATCTCACCGTGTACCTGTATGGTTTGGGTATAGAGAACCTCCCAGTCTCCTGGCAGAGCTGAGCAGTGATGTCACGGCCCGTTATACATACACTTGGGCCTTAACACATAATAACGACGGTCGTCCTAACAAGTTGTTATTATAACACACATGGTACACACACCACTATTATCACTCAACTAATATCCATAAACCAGCTAAGTAAGTCGCAAGGACTTACCTGAATCAAATCACAAATCTCTAAAATCTCAACTCGGTCAGCAACCGTGTAAACTTAGTCGCCTGTCAAACAGGCACGTGGATCAAAATCACATCCCAAACGCTTAAAAGTTATAAACTTCTAAGATGTACAAACTCATGAAGAGGAATTACTAAAACCCTCTTAAGGAAAAATGACCATTTTACCCCTGGTCCCGAAATCTCCAAAATACTCTATAACCTAGTTCCAAATTCTTCTTTGGAACCTACTTCCATAATCTAGTTCTCAAGAGATAGTTTATTAAGGATTTATAAAAAGTTAACCAAAATTCTAGATTCCCTAGAAGAGTCGCTAAGATCTGACTTTAGCTCAAGATATGGGGCTCGAATAAAAATATAAAAATTCCGAAATAATTCTCTAAATTATCTATGATATCCAATCTACGCATAGGAGCAAGAATTTCTTAAAATTGTTCCACTATCACTTCTATAGAAAACTCTAAAGTTGGTTACAACACTAAAATGTTCCATACTTAGTAAAAATTCCACTGCTGGAAAACAGCTCAAGTGCTCTACTTCGGGACCTTATAAATTCTAATCCGACCGTTAACTATATCTCAAATTTTAATACACCCAACTACATATTTCTATCTATCACATATTAAAATTTCAACGGTGAATGCTTAATCTAACGCATTAAAATTGATCCCCAAGTTCGGTACTCATAAGAAATATTTTTGGATTAAAAGTTTAAAGGGTTCTGAGTTCGACTCCTACTGGCTACTGCAGGATATAAAATAATGAACCTATCTTCAACAGCTTGTACTCCTGATTAGCAGGGATTGATTCACTCTCAACCTACGTCTCCAATTCTATCTCAAAACTGGAATCCCGACTCTATTCCGACTCCAACAGATTTCAGCGGGAGGATGATTTACTTGTCTGCAACAATGAAGGAACTCGACGCTGCTGAGATTCTCCGGTGCTGATCGGTATTGGCGACGCCGATGGAGGCCAGAAGAAGGCTGCAGTAGCGAACTCCCTGTCGTTAGAGGATTTGTGCAGGTTCGGCTGGGAGGTACGTCCCGTTCTATGGTCCGGGTTCGAAAGAAGTTTAGGTTCAGTAGTGTATAAGTGTTAGAGAAGAAACGGGAGAGGGATAGAGATGGGGACCTTACCGACGCTCCTGTTCTGAAGGAAGGTTCGGCTGTGAAAGGTCCTTCGTTCGGAGACGGCGGTGCTGTCGCCATGCTCCCCGGCCCTGGCGTGAGAGAAACGGAAGTACAAGAGAGTCCATCGCTTAGCTCTTCTGTCCTGGCGTGAGAGAGACGGAAGTGCAGAAGGGTTTGTCGTAGGAAGGTGACAGGTTAGGTTAATTAGGGTTGATTAGGCTGAAGTTAATTAGGTTAAGGGAGGTTACACACAAAAGTAACGGCTGGCTGCTCTATTCTAAGGTATTGGGCCGGTACCAGCAGGCTACACGGTGGGCTGATGTTCCGGACTCAGCAAGCAGCTGCACCCCTCTCCTTGTTGCACGTCGTGGGCTGGGGCTAACTGGGCCGTCATGGGCTGGGCGAAAATGGCAGCAACAACAAGGCAATTCCTAGGTTGAAATTTATTGTGTGAACTTGTCACAAGGTTGTCGGCTTTGTCATGGCGTCGTCTCCGCTTTGTCATAGTCTCGTCACGGCCTAGTCATGATCTCGTCAAAAGTACGTCACGGCTTTGTCAAGAACATATCATAAAATAAAATAGGGTTTGGTGAATTAGGGTTTGGTGAATTAGGGTTTGATATAAAATCTTATCATTTTATGTGAAGCGAGGTTACATAAAATGATAAAATTTAAGATGTTGTGTCCGTCTAGGTAGACATATAAGGATCCACGGATCGAAGTCGGGTTTCCTATGGAATTAAACTGAATAAAAATTTCCGGATATTACATATACTATCACTATTAATTTTTTTTCTATAATTAGTTGATGTATTGTTTTGTTAATTTCTTAGTTATATTTTTATGCACTTTTTTACTTGTACATGGTTGAACTAATAAAACACACAATGTCTGAACTAACATAAACACAATGTTCGAACTAATAATGCCCAAATTTGAACTAATAAACTAAAAGTTTAAATTTTTATAGTTATGGTTATTAGATTCCTCTATTATAATATTTTTTTTAGTTCAAATCAATTATTTATTTACTTCAAACATTTTATATTGTTAGTTTATGCATTATTTTAAACTTACGAAAAAAGTATAAGAAAATATAAACTATTAGTACAACATAATATGAACTAACAAAACAAATAATTTGAACAATATGTAGAATTTTGAAAAAAAAAGTGCCCATTAAAATAAAGAAGGGGAATAGAAGGTGTAACACCCCAAGTTTTCAGAACTCGGGGAGTTACTGGTTAGGATCTCATAGTGGGTCCCGACCTTAGTTTGACAACAACTTAACAAGATCTTACAACAAGACAAAGATAAGGAAAAATAAGAAATCATAAATTAAGTTTTAACAAAGTTATGAATAAGACAAGAAGTACTAACAGCCGGAAAACACAAGGTATCACAAACTGATAAAAGAAACACAAGGGTCATAACTGGAAAACCAACAAAAAGGAAACTACAACTCACCCTAATGAGTACGACACCCCGGCTGACCACTACCATCCGGATCACTCGGCATTTGCTCTAACCTGTGGTACGTCTACACAACAAAACAACCGTTAGATAACTATTCAAATATAAGCAGAAATAATAATAGCACAAATACACTCAAAATAACATAAACAAACATCATGCTGGCACACAACTGGTTATTATCTATTACTTAAGTGATTCACCTTATTCAGTTTTACAGTTGTGGCACGAGAACTCTTAACAGTTCTCGCCTCCGTTCCTTATCCAACTGGGTGTAGGTCTAGCTTACCTCCGCCGGTAGCATCACTACAAACCGAGTGTGGACTAGTTCCTAAAGAAACCCCCAACGCCCTCAGGCTAACTGAGCAGAATTCCACCGCCCGTTACTCTTAGGCCAAAGTGTAAGTCGGTAGATAATTACTACTAAAATATAACTATAAACATCTCATTCAAACACCACTATCATTATCCACACTCATATTTAGAAGTCAGCTAAGTAAGCCCAAAGGACTTACCTGATTCAAATCTCGACTCTCTGTAAACACAACTCGATCTGTAACTGTAACACTCAGTTGCCTGTCAAAGGAGGTAAGTGCGTCAGCACACTTCCTAGGTAATTAGAAGCCTAAGACCTCTAAGATTAGAGATCTTAATAGAACATAATTGATTATAATACTAATTTATGGTAAAAAGACTATTTTACCCTTGGTCCCGAAACTTCCAGAAATTCCATAATTTATGCTTAAACTCTTATTTGAGACTAAAGTGCCATATTCTAACTCCTAAAGATGAGTTTGGTTACAAACTAGCAAATAACACATTTTCCTATTTTCCGAAAGGTCATCAAGGTCCAACTTCGGCTTCAAATATGAAAGTCGAATAAATTTATAAAAATTCCGAAATAATTCCTTAGGTCATCTATGATATCAAAATCTACTCATAGGATCAAGAATTTCTTAAAACTGTTCAACCATCACTTCTACAAAAATTTCTAAAGTTGGTTATAACACTTACAAATTTCCTATACTTAGCCAAAATTTCACTGCTGGAAAACAGCTCAACTACCCGATTTGGAACCTTATAATTTTAATCCGACCGTTCATTTGTTCTTAAACTACATATATCCATCTATGATCTATCAAAATTTCAACGGTGGATCTTCAATGTAACTCCTTAACATTGGTCTACAAGATGGGCAGCTTCCAACTTTAAAACTTAAGCAAATAACAATTCATTTACAACAGTTCATGGTTACAACTATATTGGACACCTTAACTCAGCAGCTACTATCCACCAACACCACCCATGTTCCAGTCCTAAGTAACAACTGATCTCTCAAGTTTAACCTAGCCATAAACGCCCAACTGATTATCCAATTATTAGCAGTGCAGGGGGTCAAGAGCACGTACCCACGAGTCTGCAGTTGTGGAGGAACGTAGTAATCTAGCGCCATTTACACCGCTTTGGCTGCTGAATCCTTGATGACAGAAAGACAATAAGTTTTGGCTTCTAGACTAGACCTAAGTTGAAGACAAGGGTAAGCGGAAATTTGCCTCACCTTACTGCCCTTCTCAAAATTGGAGATGGACGGAGGAAGTTGCCTGGTTGGTTAGAGCCTTCTGATGCAGTGTACTCGAGCCTTCTGCACGTGAATGAGAGCATTCCATCATCGATATCAAACAATGCAGAAGGGAGGGAATAGGGATAGTATACTTTCGACTCACCTGTGCAGAAGGGTTGTGTGCAGAACCTATGTCCCAAGCGTCTGTACGTGTGCAGCCTTGCTACCTTCTGGATCTCACAGCAAGGAGCGTTTGGCTTTGTTTGAGAGTGTCGCTGGTGTATTTGGGATGCAGTTCTGTACGCAGAAGAGTTAGGAACGGAGAGTGCAGAAACGTGGGCAGCAGAAGGAAGGCGACGATTAGCTGCGAATCTGGGCAGAAGCAAGGAGAGGATCTGTTGAAAAAGGAAGGTATCGATTGAGGAGTTATGGCTGAGTAAATGGCGGAATCTCAACAATCTACACATCTCCACGTTTACACGAGGCTGAAGAGCAGGCCGTCTCCCTCATCTGTACTCCTGGGCTGCAAGGATTGGAAGCAGCAGGCCCGTCAGCTTCCTGGGCTGCAGCTGGGCGTGCTGGGCCGAGAGAGGAGCAGCTACAGTTGGGCTTCTGTCCTGTTGATCAGCAAGGTGGGACGCCAAGAGCTGCTGCGGTTCTGGGCTGGCGGGTTGTCTTCAGCAACAAAGATAGGCAAGAAGTTGGGCTGTCACAAGTTGTCTGTCCTTGTCAATATATTATTGGGCTTCGTCATGGCCTCGTCTTAGCATTGTCATGGTCTCGTCAAAAGTCGTCGTTAAGAATTAATTATAAGAACTAGGGTTTGGTATAATTCTATCATTTTATATGAATTAATTCTACATAAAATGATAGAATTTGTGGAAGGATGAAATACTAGATAGAATGGGAAACAATTAACAGATCGAAATCTGATAGCATGAATTATAGTCTATATTTTAGGGTTTGTTTGGACGTTTTATCTTTCATAATCTGCATGTTTGTATGTACATTATGTGATTTTACTACCATTTCATCTACCTTTGCGAGAATCGAGGTCTACACCTAGTTTCGTTGTAATTGCAGGTAATATGGTACGTTTTGCATCAAAAAGGAGCAAAAGGAGTCATGAGTCATTTGGAGCCACATCCAGGGAGCATAGCCATGGATTAAAGATTTACTTTGGAGCAGTTTTGAGAGATTTCACATTCAGTTGTGAGTCACCTCGGTTGACCAGAGATTCATCTCGACCGAGGTGATCCAGAGATGCCGACTCGACCGAGGCGAACACCTAGGACGCGGCGAGAATATTTTATTCTTGGAAGAGATCTTTTAAAATTGGAAAGTGATCTTATATTTTTGGGCTTGGCTCCTGGAAGGAAGGAGATATGCAGAATATATATTTTACCTATTTTTATGGGAAAATATCTTTCTAAGATTTATTATCTTTGGAGGGTTATTTTCCTATAAAAAGGGTTGGATTTTCACAAATCAAAGGCCGCATACGATCCGCTATCACCCCACATACGCAGCAGCAGCAGCATACTCCAAGTTGGGAGTTTTCGAAGAACCTTTTTGAAGGTTGAAGGAAGATCGAAGTCCATAGCTTTTATAGCTTTTTGGAGGGTTTTGTAAGATTGTCTTCAATTCCCTCAATTGTTGTCTTGTCTTTTTGGATTATTATCCAAGGAACGCTTTGTTGTGATATTTGATTCAGTTATTGAAGTCTTTTCATTAAATTCTTCTTTGTTCAAATATTCACCTTCTTCCCATATATTTAATACTTTCATTATGATGATGAGTGGCTAATTTCCTTGTGTGATTCTAGGGTGATTGGCTGAAGGTTGTGGGAAAAACAATGACAGAATAATCTTAGATTCCAGTAGGATCCTGAAAGTTTGAGTCTTTAACCTTAACCCTAAGCATCTCGCTCGGTTGATGAACATCTCGGCCGGGGTGGAATTCTTCTGACCGAGGTGACTTATCCGACCTTAAACTGAGAGTTAAGTGTTAGAGTTTGCTAAATCCTATTCTTATTACACCTTCATGGTTCAATGCAAGCTTAGGATGAGACTTACCCGGTAATTCCTTAGTTTGTGTATTAACGATCATGAGTGTAGGTAATAAAGGGTTATTCTTTATTGGGGTTTGAGTGTGCTTCCATCCCATCTTTGTGAGTTAGCCTGAGACTTACCCGGTAAAGGTTGATTCTATTCCCTTAGATGGTGTGTTAGTTTGAGGTTATAGTTCTTTATCTTGATTCCTTGAGACTTACCCGGTAATAGGAGTTACGGTTTAGGATTAGTGCGTAGTGAGACTTACCCGGTGATCTACTCCACTTTAGTAACACCTTCCCCACGCAAAAATCTCAGCTTTGTCCGCTTATCTATAGATCTTGAGTTGGAACCACAACTAGATGCTTTAATCCCTAGAATTGCATGTTTGCTTATTTGACTTCTTATTCATCTTTGATTGTGTTAATCGCTCTTGTGGTTAGAATTGACGTAGCATACCGTGTTGACTTTGTTTCACCGAGTCCCTGTGATCGACCCCTGGAATTTTCTTGCTTTTACTACGATTGACCCGTACACTGCGGGTTCGCATCCTTGTTTTAAGCTTAAGTCTAGGGTTATAAATTTAAAGCTTGCACACACCGTTTGGAGCGAACAAGTTTTTGGCGCCGTTGCCGGGGACTTGGTCTAGACCGAGCCGGTTGCGGTTTGCTTTCGGGGCACTTGCCCTTGTTGCTACTAACTACTCTTTCTATGAGTTTTGTAGTTTTCAGGATTTCCGATGACTACATTTGATCCAGCCTGGATAGCAAGACAAAGTGCTAGGGCGGACCATTATGAATACTTGGAGGAGAAGTACTCCTTCTATTGGTTCAACAATGAATGGGACAGAGAAGAGGTCATTCAGCGTGAGCTTACGATGTGGGATGAACTGAATGTCCCTAAAAAGATTTGTGAGCAACCTCTTGAAGATTCTCTTGAATCAAGATGGGAGAGGTTGATGACGAAGGTGGAGGAGCTCAAGGAAAGCACCCTATCCTATGCTAAGCCGGAAGAGGAGCATAAGGAAGTACTGCAAGTTCCCAGCACCCCTCCAACCAAATCAGAAGTTTCTCCTAAAGATTTTGAGGGAGAAGAATATGTGAAAGTTTTCAATCTAACTGTTGAGACCTCGGTCGAGGTAGAAGAGACCTCGGCCGAGATGGAAGAAGAATCTGTAGAACCGGAAGAGGAAGATGCAGAGAACTTTGGCCAAATTACTGAGATTGCGGCCAAGGTGGATGACAGATCAGCTGAGTTGAGAGAGATTTCGTGTGTGGATTATCAACCCAACATGAAACTTGTCTCTAGCTATGGAGAACTTTACAAGGTACATTCTCCTACTTTATTTGAAATCCCTATTAAAATTTTTGAATTTTTCAGGAATGCACCGGAGAGTTGGAGGTCTCTTCCGAAAGAACCTCCTAAGATCAAGATGAAACCTCCCTTGAAACTGTTGGAAGAAGATACTCCTTGGATTATAAGGAGTGGAGTTTGCAAGCACTACACCGTTAAGGCGATGAAGTGTCTCTTGTTCAAGTATGGGGTCCCTCGCATGCTAAGGACCTTGTACCATCCCCATGCGAAAGATGGGGAAGCTACTAGGATTCTCGAGAAGTTGTTTTCTCGATCAAGGAAAGGATGGGACGCAAGGCTAGATTATGTCCCATTGAAGTGCAGGAAGGCTAGAAGGATTCCGGTGAGAATCAAACCGTACAAGCTTGTACGTGGGAGATCTTACCATTTGCCGGTTAAATTAGGAACCGGAACCTTTTTGGAAGAATTTTATGATGAATGTGATGAGCACTCCATGGTGTTCAAGGTACATTGAGTAATTCCATGGAGAATGGTCCAGCTAGCGACCTTAAACCAAGCGCTTCTTGGGAGGCAACCCAAGGTATTGCTTTCTTTTCCCGTTTTCTAGTTTAGTTTAGATAGTTGCTTTGTTTTTGTTTTCCTCTAGACAACAACCAGGTATTCCAAAAGGAAGAATCACAGTTCAGGAGCTACACTGGAAGAACAAAATTTCGAGAAGTTGAGGAAACGAGCTTTACTGACATACATCTCGGGTACTGCTAGAACACCTCGACCGAGATGTGCTTCGCCAACCGAGATGGTCTTATCTGGGAGCTGTTTCTTACTTCTTCACGCAGTTTAGCTATATCCGGTGAGTATCCTGTCCTTAGACTTATTTTAACCCACTGGGACAGTGTGTCCCAAGTATGGGGTATTTGTGTATTATTTGACACTTATGTGATGGATGACTCTACTTGATCGGATATTTTCATATTTATGCTTCAGTTGCCTTTATATGATTATCTGATATTACATGCATACCTACAGGTTATTTGATTGAGAAAACGTCGAAACCGAAAAAAAAAATTGATTTTGAAAAAAAAAAAAAAAAAATTTTTGACCTCGACCGGGGAGATTCTGGCCAAACGAGGCGTTTCACCTCGGTTGAACCAAGAACATCTCGACCGAGGTGCGTAACAGAAAATTTTCGAAAACGATTTTTGTGTTACTTATCTGGACATGATCTCAGTGAAGATTTTGTTTACCTACTGGTTTTAAATTCTTTATGTGTTTGAAAGGTTTTATGATATGTTTAAGTTGCTAAATGCTTTGTTTGAAATTATTAGCATGTTTAATACTTTGTTTTTATCCAAATTATGTTGAACTTGAAGGTTGACACCGCAGGTTAAGTTCTCTCACTTTCTTCTTGGAAAGACCAAGGCAATTCATTCTCTTCTTCTTCTTCTTGATCATGCTTAGCCCCTCATATACATTTTGCCTCCCTTTACCTATCCGGGAATTTGGAAGCAAGCAAAGTGGTGAAAGCAAGTTAAGTTATAGTTGAGAAGTGGCTGGAAGTGAAAGTGTTAGAAAACAATAATAGGTTTGGGGAAGTCAATCATGATGATGAGTAACTCGGCACCATTCACATAGCCGGGTGTTTGTGTCTTGCCAAAGTCGGATTGAGCGATATTCCTAACGGGTCATGGTATGTGCATCAAGGGTTTGATGCATCTCGAGAAATTGATGATTGCAGATTTCCTAGGCTTCGGTTATTGTGCACCTCTGTCCATGCATCCCAAAAAGTAAAGTAAAAAAGAAAAAGTGTGAGATAAGCAAAGCTTATTGGTGGAAGATGTTGCAAGTTGAAGTGAAAGTGAAGTTCATCCTTTTCCCGGATTCTAGCACCACATTAGCTTACATACATCCCTACCCTACACGTTTCTTGACCTTTTCTTTTGGGAAGCCCTTGAGACCTTGAGCTTGTTGATTGACTTAGCGGTTTAAACTAAATTATACATGATTAATTTTGATAATTATGATTTATTATGCATTCTATGATTTTATGCAAAGATGAACAACTTTCTTATATTGATAAAATGTTTTGATCATATTGAGTTTTTAAATTCCAGGAAGTACTCTCTTAGAGTGATCTATGATAGTTGCACACCATAAAATGTTTTTGAAAAACTTTTTCATTGATTTTCTTGACTTATAATCCATTCTATCTTATCTTCTATATGCGGAACTTGCTTGGGGACAAGCAAGGGCTAAGTATGGGGTATTTTGATAGCATGAATTATAGTCTATATTTTAGGGTTTGTTTGGACGTTTTATCTTTCATAATCTGCATGTTTGTATGTACATTATGTGATTTTACTACCATTTCATCTACCTTTGCGAGAATCGAGGTCTACACCTAGTTTCGTTGTAATTGCAGGTAATATGGTACGTTTTGCATCAAAAAGGAGCAAAAGGAGTCATGAGTCATTTGGAGCCACATCCAGGGAGCATAGCCATGGATTAAAGATTTACTTTGGAGCAGTTTTGAGAGATTTCACATTCAGTTGTGAGTCACCTCGGTTGACCAGAGATTCATCTCGACCGAGGTGATCCAGAGATGCCGACTCGACCGAGGCGAACACCTAGGACGCGGCGAGAATATTTTATTCTTGGAAGAGATCTTTTAAAATTGGAAAGTGATCTTATATTTTTGGGCTTGGCTCCTGGAAGGAAGGAGATATGCAGAATATATATTTTACCTATTTTTATGGGAAAATATCTTTCTAAGATTTATTATCTTTGGAGGGTTATTTTCCTATAAAAAGGGTTGGATTTTCACAAATCAAACGCCGCATACGATCCGCTATCACCCCACATACGCAGCAGCAGCATACTCCAAGTTGGGAGTTTTCGAAGAACCTTTTTGAAGGTTGAAGGAAGATCGAAGTCCATAGCTTTTATAGCTTTTTGGAGGGTTTTGTAAGATTGTCTTCAATTCCCTCAATTGTTGTCTTGTCTTTTTGGATTATTATCCAAGGAACGCTTTGTTGTGATATTTGATTCAGTTATTGAAGTCTTTTCATTAAATTCTTCTTTGTTCAAATATTCACCTTCTTCCCATATATTTAATACTTTCATTATGATGATGAGTGGCTAATTTCCTTGTGTGATTCTAGGGTGATTGGCTGAAGGTTGTGGGAAAAACAATGACAGAATAATCTTAGATTCCAGTAGGATCCTGAAAGTTCGAGTCTTTAACCTTAACCCTAAGCATCTCGCTCGGTTGATGAACATCTCGGCCGGGGTGGAATTCTTCTGACCGAGGTGACTTATCCGACCTTAAACTGAGAGTTAAGTGTTAGAGTTTGCTAAATCCTATTCTTATTACACCTTCCTGGTTCAATGCAAGCTTAGGATGAGACTTACCCGGTAATTCCTTAGTTTGTGTATTAACGATCATAAGTGTAGGTAATAAAGGTTTATCCTTTATTGGGGTTTGAGTGTGCTTCCATCCCATCTTTGTGAGTTAGCCTGAGACTTACCCGGTAAAGGTTGATTCTATTCCCTTAGATGGTGTGTTAGTTTGAGGTTATAGTTCTTTATCTTGATTCCTTGAGACTTACCCGGTAATAGGAGTTACGGTTTAGGATTAGTGCGTAGTGAGACTTACCCGGTGATCTACTCCACTTTAGTAACACCTTCCCCACGCAAAAATCTCAGCTTTGTCCGCTTATCTATAGATCTTGAGTTGGAACCACAACTAGATGCTTTAATCCCTAGAATTGCATGTTTGCTTATTTGACTTCTTATTCATCTTTGATTGTGTTAATCGCTCTTGTGGTTAGAATTGACGTAGCATACCGTGTTGACTTTGTTTCACCGAGTCCCTGTGATCGACCCCTGGAATTTTCTTGCTTTTACTACGATTGACCCGTACACTGCGGGTTCGCATCCTTGTTTTAAGCTTAAGTCTAGGGTTATAAATTTAAAGCTTGCACACACCGTTTGGAGCGAACAAGTTTTTGGCGCCGTTGCCGGGGACTTGGTCTAGACCGAGCCGGTTGCGGTTTGCTTTCGGGGCACTTGCCCTTGTTGCTACTAACTACTCTTTCTATGAGTTTTGTAGTTTTCAGGATTTCCGATGACTACATTTGATCCAGCCTGGATAGCAAGACAAAGTGCTAGGGCGGACCATTATGAATACTTGGAGGAGAAGTACTCCTTCTATTGGTTCAACAATGAATGGGACAGAGAAGAGGTCATTCAGCGTGAGCTTACGATGTGGGATGAACTGAATGTCCCTAAAAAGATTTGTGAGCAACCTCTTGAAGATTCTCTTGAATCAAGATGGGAGAGGTTGATGACGAAGGTGGAGGAGCTCAAGGAAAGCACCCTATCCTATGCTAAGCCGGAAGAGGAGCATAAGGAAGTACTGCAAGTTCCCAGCACCCCTCCAACCAAATCAGAAGTTTCTCCTAAAGATTTTGAGGGAGAAGAATATGTGAAAGTTTTCAATCTAACTGTTGAGACCTCGGTCGAGGTAGAAGAGACCTCGGCCGAGATGGAAGAAGAATCTGTAGAACCGGAAGAGGAAGATGCAGAGAACTTTGGCCAAATTACTGAGATTGCGGCCAAGGTGGATGACAGATCAGCTGAGTTGAGAGAGATTTCGTGTGTGGATTATCAACCCAACATGAAACTTGTCTCTAGCTATGGAGAACTTTACAAGGTACATTCTCCTACTTTATTTGAAATCCCTATTAAAATTTTTGAATTTTTCAGGAATGCACCGGAGAGTTGGAGGTCTCTTCCGAAAGAACCTCCTAAGATCAAGATGAAACCTCCCTTGAAACTGTTGGAAGAAGATACTCCTTGGATTATAAGGAGTGGAGTTTGCAAGCACTACACCGTTAAGGCGATGAAGTGTCTCTTGTTCAAGTATGGGGTCCCTCGCATGCTAAGGACCTTGTACCATCCCCATGCGAAAGATGGGGAAGCTACTAGGATTCTCGAGAAGTTGTTTTCTCGATCAAGGAAAGGATGGGACGCAAGGCTAGATTATGTCCCATTGAAGTGCAGGAAGGCTAGAAGGATTCCGGTGAGAATCAAACCGTACAAGCTTGTACGTGGGAGATCTTACCATTTGCCGGTTAAATTAGGAACCGGAACCTTTTTGGAAGAATTTTATGATGAATGTGATGAGCACTCCATGGTGTTCAAGGTACATTGAGTAATTCCATGGAGAATGGTCCAGCTAGCGACCTTAAACCAAGCGCTTCTTGGGAGGCAACCCAAGGTATTGCTTTCTTTTCCCGTTTTCTAGTTTAGTTTAGATAGTTGCTTTGTTTTTGTTTTCCTCTAGACAACAACCAGGTATTCCAAAAGGAAGAATCACAGTTCAGGAGCTACACTGGAAGAACAAAATTTCGAGAAGTTGAGGAAACGAGCTTTACTGACATACATCTCGGGTACTGCTAGAACACCTCGACCGAGATGTGCTTCGCCAACCGAGATGGTCTTATCTGGGAGCTGTTTCTTACTTCTTCACGCAGTTTAGCTATATCCGGTGAGTATCCTGTCCTTAGACTTATTTTAACCCACTGGGACAGTGTGTCCCAAGTATGGGGTATTTGTGTATTATTTGACACTTATGTGATGGATGACTCTACTTGATCGGATATTTTCATATTTATGCTTCAGTTGCCTTTATATGATTATCTGATATTACATGCATACCTACAGGTTATTTGATTGAGAAAACGTCGAAACCGAAAAAAAAAATTGATTTTGAAAAAAAAAAAAAAAAAATTTTTGACCTCGACCGGGGAGATTCTGGCCAAACGAGGCGTTTCACCTCGGTTGAACCAAGAACATCTCGACCGAGGTGCGTAACAGAAAATTTTCGAAAACGATTTTTGTGTTACTTATCTGGACATGATCTCAGTGAAGATTTTGTTTACCTACTGGTTTTAAATTCTTTATGTGTTTGAAAGGTTTTATGATATGTTTAAGTTGCTAAATGCTTTGTTTGAAATTATTAGCATGTTTAATACTTTGTTTTTATCCAAATTATGTTGAACTTGAAGGTTGACACCGCAGGTTAAGTTCTCTCACTTTCTTCTTGGAAAGACCAAGGCAATTCATTCTCTTCTTCTTCTTCTTGATCATGCTTAGCCCCTCATATACATTTTGCCTCCCTTTACCTATCCGGGAATTTGGAAGCAAGCAAAGTGGTGAAAGCAAGTGAAGTTATAGTTGAGAAGTGGCTGGAAGTGAAAGTGTTAGAAAACAATAATAGGTTTGGGGAAGTCAATCATGATGATGAGTAACTCGGCACCATTCACATAGCCGGGTGTTTGTGTCTTGCCAAAGTCGGATTGAGCGATATTCCTAACGGGTCATGGTATGTGCATCAAGGGTTTGATGCATCTCGAGAAATTGATGATTGCAGATTTCCTAGGCTTCGGTTATTGTGCACCTCTGTCCATGCATCCCAAAAAGTAAAGTAAAAAAGAAAAAGTGTGAGATAAGCAAAGCTTATTGGTGGAAGATGTTGCAAGTTGAAGTGAAAGTGAAGTTCATCCTTTTCCCGGATTCTAGCACCACATTAGCTTACATACATCCCTACCCTACACGTTTCTTGACCTTTTCTTTTGGGAAGCCCTTGAGACCTTGAGCTTGTTGATTGACTTAGCGGTTTAAACTAAATTATACATGATTAATTTTGATAATTATGATTTATTATGCATTCTATGATTTTATGCAAAGATGAACAACTTTCTTATATTGATAAAATGTTTTGATCATATTGAGTTTTTAAATTCCAGGAAGTACTCTCTTAGAGTGATCTATGATAGTTGCACACCATAAAATGTTTTTGAAAAACTTTTTCATTGATTTTCTTGACTTATAATCCATTCTATCTTATCTTCTATATGCGGAACTTGCTTGGGGACAAGCAAGGGCTAAGTATGGGGTATTTTGATAGCATGAATTATAGTCTATATTTTAGGGTTTGTTTGGACGTTTTATCTTTCATAATCTGCATGTTTGTATGTACATTATGTGATTTTACTACCATTTCATCTACCTTTGTGAGAATCGAGGTCTACACCTAGTTTCGTTGTAATTGCAGGTAATATGGTACGTTTTGCATCAAAAAGGAGCAAAAGGAGTCATGAGTCATTTGGAGCCACATCCAGGGAGCATAGCCATGGATTAAAGATTTACTTTGGAGCAGTTTTGAGAGATTTCACATTCAGTTGTGAGTCACCTCGGTTGACCAGAGATTCATCTCGACCGAGGTGATCCAGAGATGCCGACTCGACCGAGGCGAACACCTAGGACGCGGCGAGAATATTTTATTCTTGGAAGAGATCTTTTAAAATTGGAAAGTGATCTTATATTTTTGGGCTTGGCTCCTGGAAGGAAGGAGATATGCAGAATATATATTTTACCTATTTTTATGGGAAAATATCTTTCTAAGATTTATTATCTTTGAAGGGTTATTTTCCTATAAAAAGGGTTGGATTTTCACAAATCAAAGGCCGCATACGATCCGCTATCACCCCACATACGCAGCAGCAGCAGCATACTCCAAGTTGGGAGTTTTCGAAGAACCTTTTTGAAGGTTGAAGGAAGATCGAAGTCCATAGCTTTTATAGCTTTTTGGAGGGTTTTGTAAGATTGTCTTCAATTCCCTCAATTGTTGTCTTGTCTTTTTGGATTATTATCCAAGGAACGCTTTGTTGTGATATTTGATTCAGTTATTGAAGTCTTTTCATTAAATTCTTCTTTGTTCAAATATTCACCTTCTTCCCATATATTTAATACTTTCATTATGATGATGAGTGGCTAATTTCCTTGTGTGATTCTAGGGTGATTGGCTGAAGGTTGTGGGAAAAACAATGACAGAATAATCTTAGATTCCAGTAGGATCCTGAAAGTTCGAGTCTTTAACCTTAACCCTAAGCATCTCGCTCGGTTGATGAACATCTCGGCCGGGGTGGAATTCTTCTGACCGAGGTGACTTATCCGACCTTAAACTGAGAGTTAAGTGTTAGAGTTTGCTAAATCCTATTCTTATTACACCTTCCTGGTTCAATGCAAGCTTAGGATGAGACTTACCCGGTAATTCCTTAGTTTGTGTATTAACGATCATAAGTGTAGGTAATAAAGGTTTATCCTTTATTGGGGTTTGAGTGTGCTTCCATCCCATCTTTGTGAGTTAGCCTGAGACTTACCCGATAAAGGTTGATTCTATTCCCTTAGATGGTGTGTTAGTTTGAGGTTATAGTTCTTTATCTTGATTCCTTGAGACTTACCCGGTAATAGGAGTTACGGTTTAGGATTAGTGCATAGTGAGACTTACCCGGTGATCTACTCCACTTTAGTAACACCTTCCCCACGCAAAAATCTCAGCTTTGTCCGCTTATCTATAGATCTTGAGTTGGAACCACAACTAGATGCTTTAATCCCTAGAATTGCATGTTTGCTTATTTGACTTCTTATTCATCTTTGATTGTGTTAATCGCTCTTGTGGTTAGAATTGACGTAGCATACCGTGTTGACTTTGTTTCACCGAGTCCCTGTGATCGACCCCTGGAATTTTTTTGCTTTTACTACGATTGACCCGTACACTGCGGGTTCGCATCCTTGTTTTAAGCTTAAGTCTAGGGTTATAAATTTAAAGCTTGCACACACCGTTTGGAGCGAACAAAATCCAATTTGACTAAGAAATAACTAGGATAAAATTTACGGATATTATAGAAGGAAAATTTTTAAAAATGTATGAACCATATGTACATAAATTTGAACTAGCATTACAAAATTTTGAACGAAATGAACAAAAAGTTTGAGGGAAAAAGTGTCCGTTAGAAAAAATTGGAAAAATAAAACAAAATGACACGTGTCATTCATACGACGCTCCGTATTGCTGCACCAGTAGAACCATTCCGCACCTAAACCAAGACCTACAACATAACCAATAGTCATTAAAAGAGTGCTTTAGCTGAAATTTAAAATAATCCATGGGTTGTAAAAACAACCATGAAACACGTCTTGATACAAGCTTAGCCTTTGTTGAGTCCCGATCTTTCGACACCAATTGACACTTCCCGATCTTTATTACAGGGGCCGAGCAAACGAGGATTAGATTTTCGATATGGGTGACGGTTGGTCTGGAGAAGGCTACGTGGGGATGGGTGATGATCCGAATGATGATGAATGTATCGATAGATGGATAGATAAGGTCGAACCCTATGAAATGACTTTGAGCACGATAGGGAAACTAAGGTCCAAACACACAACTAAGAACGATTGTAGAACGCTTACACTACAATCAATGTGAATGGTTGTCCACCATGTACGATTAAAGAGGCTTGTGAATGACCCGAGAAGATATCAACTTGTAGACACAAGTAAAACGACTCAAATAAGTTCAAGCTATGGGGCGAACGAGATGTCATTCTCTCCCCCCCCCCCCCCCCCCCCCCGCCGCATCAAAAGAACAAAAGAATTGCAAAATAAAAGCTAAAGTTTATATATTGAATTGGCCCCTTAAAAATGTGTGAACCTTTGACTTATATAAGCTTTGGTTCGAAAATCCTCCTACCAGTTAGAAGGGCTGTAATATGAGACAAGCTACTCGGACTCGGCTCATTAAAAGCTCGACTCAAGCTCTTCACTTTCTAAACGAGCCAAGCTTGAACATATTCAAAGCTCGTATAAATTTTAGGCTCGGCTCGTTCGGGTAAAACTCGGCTCGTTCGGCTAAAATAGAACCATAGGCGCATTATTTTAGCCGATCTACTCGGCTCGACTCGTCAAAAGCTCGGCTTGTAACATCCCAAATCCGCAGGACTCGGGATGCTATGGACGGAGACCTCAAAATGGGTCCCGACCCTTAGCTTGACAACAATTTCACCGGATCTTTCAAACATGGCACAAATAAAGGCAAAAGACCGAAATCGTATTAATGCAAATGCAAACATCCAGAAAAGAAAGGTACAACTTGGAAACTCAGCCGAGTCCTCAAAACGACATAAACTCCAACATAAACATAAGTCAATAATCCCGAAATAACAAAAATAGAAACCATCCCCATCCTATAATGTACAAAGACCCCGACTGTCCACTCCTCCACCTTACTCGGCGGCATCCCTAACCTGCAAGACATCTACACAATCGGTTTAAAACCGTTAGCTAATATTCAAAGCATTAGAATCAAGGTGATGGCACACATACACACATAAATAATCATAAGCACGCAACATGCTCCAAAACACACAAGTCCTGTTTATTATCTTTTTATTATTAAGTCATATCCCGTTACTAATTCAACTTTCATTTGTGACACGAGAATCACCGCATGATCTCGCCTCGATCCCTACTCACCGTCAAGGAATGGTACTGATGCATCTGACCGTCTACCTGCCTAGGCTAGTCGTCGAGAACCCGCTAGCTCTCCGCAAGAGCTAGATAGTGTTGTCACCGCCCGTTATCATACACTTGGGCGAATAATAATGTAAAGGTCTTCCTATTTCCGGTTTTGTTACTATAACATAAACAATACTAAAACACACTCCACCAAACACGCATCGAAGCTAATACAAAGAATACAAGCTAAGTAAATCCGGAGACTTACCTTGTCCCCAATGCTAACTCATAAAACACTCTTGCATCCCTTGAGAAGAAGCCCACAACCTACTCATAACAAGGTATGTATCAAAACTCGCTCAACTCTAGAAGTCTAAGGCTTCTACACAAATGATCCACGCAAGATCATTTGACTCTCATTCTAGGACCGCATCCTAGAATCTGTAACACACACATCTCACTCAACGCATGAGGAGATCTCCAACAACATACTACCGCAGAAGATCATAAGCCGCAACCTAAAAGGGCATACTATCCTTGGAAGAACGTGCTCATCATACGCAAATCCATCAAACTACATCGAGCCTTAAGGGCTCCTAGGTTCACAACCACTAGATGACATTCTCTACTACCCTAGATCCACCCTAAGCATGTTACTATCATGTTACAATCTCATAACTAAGGAAGGAACCAAGAAGAAGGGAGGAAGAAGGCCTACTGGTGAAGAAAACGCAGATGCGGAGTCAAGCTGGTGCGCCTACAGAGGTGCAGTCATAGCCCCTACGGCCCCTGGCGCCACCCCTGCGGTGGCTTGGTGTCCTGGCGCCTCCCCTACGGCAGTCTGTGCCGCCCCTGCTCCTATGTAGATCCGCTCCCGCGGTCGAACAACAGAAAGTCCGTCTTCTTCGTTTCTTCGAATGTGATCTTGCCTCAAATGCTTCCTTCTCTTGTTGGGCCTTCTCCAAACATCAACCACGGTGTATAGGCTCCTCCTCACGACCTAATCGAGCTAAGAAGACATGCATGCAAAGGAAATCAAAGAAAGCTCCCTCTAGAGCTTCATCCATGGCAATGGATGAAGGAGGGGAAAAGAAGGAGTAAGGAGTAATGAAGAGGAAGGGAGGGAGGAAGAGAAGCTTACAAAACAGGATATGAATCTCCTCCGCTGCAGTCCATAGATCAAGAGCTCCAAAGGAAAGGAAGGTGAAGAAGGAGCACAATAGAGGAAGAGGGGAGAAATGAGCGTGAAAGTGAAAGTGTGGTAGGAGAGAGAAAGGTGAGCTGCAAAAAGGGGTGGGTAGAATCAAGGGTCAACTGTCCCACTTGTCTCCTCACTCAAGAAACCAAGGGATCGGAAAGCACAAGGTGGAATAACAAAGGTCGGAACGGGATTTGGAATTAAATCCCGTTGCTCAACATCCCGAGCCTGCAGAAAAACTGAGCCGCGCTTGCGGAAGGGTCGAAACCCGTTCGCTATCCGGAATAAAAATTCCGGATGTTACACGGCTCGAGCTTGTTCACTTTCTAAATGAGCCAAGATTGAGCATATTTTAAATCTCTTATAAATTTTAGGCTCGGATTGGGCTCGACTCATTTATAATTGAGCCAAGCTTGAGCATGCCGATGCTCGGCTCGTATTACATCTCTACTAGTTAGAATAAGATAATATTTATCTTATGTAAGATAAGATATGATCTCTTCTAAGCAAAGATAAGATATATCTTGTGAAAGATAAGATCTTCTAAGATAAAATAAGATATATCTTGTAAAAGATAAGATATCCTTAAATCTATCAATAAGTCTCTCTATTATATGATTTCAATTATTTGGGAAATAATTAAAATAACATGAGCTGAAAAATAATAATAAAAGGCCCAAAATACACAATTGAACTCATAATTAAAAGATGTCTTTATGGCTTTAAAAATAATTGAACTAAGCCGAAATTCAGCCACTTAATTCGTCATCTCTCACGTGTATGCATGCTTGTCCCGATGGTGCATGGTTGTCCAATTCTCTCCACGTGCATGGTTTTTCTGACATGAAATCATAGTTGGTCCATATGTGATTGGTGCATGGATGACCCATTGTTGAAGCATGGATACATGGGGGTCCTGAGGTACGTGCATGGTGTGTCCCATTCTCACATCTTCCCCTTCTCTTTAATGCTTGTGTGAGTGCATGTGTACGTAATTATTCATGCATGCGGGATATTCTAGCGCATAGAGATTGTTCGCTCTAAAAGGTGTGTGTAAGATTTAATCTTTATACCAAGAATAATTGCAAATAGCGAACCCGCAGTGTACGGATCAATTGTAATAAAAGCAAGAATTCTAGGGTCGAACACAGGGACTATGGTGAAACAAAGATCGGTAATTCAGGTTGTCAATAAAACAAAGCAAATCTATCAAAGATGATATAACAGTCAGGTAAAGGAAATGCGGATTCTAGAGATTAAAGTATCCAGTTGTGGTTCCGACTCAAGATCTCAAAGGATAACGTGGACAAAACTAAGGTTTGCAAAGGGAAGGTGTTTCTAAGGTGGGAATAAATCACCGGGTAAGTCTCAGTACTCACTATGTCAAACCAAAGATTCTCTCACCGGGTAAGTCTCAAGGTGCTAAGGAAAGGAACTAAAATCTCAAACCAACACACCATCCAAGGGGATAGAACTAACCTTTTACCGGGTAAGTCTCTGGCTAACTCTCAAAGATGGGATGAAGGCACACTTCTACCCCAATAAAGGATAAACTTTTATTACCTACACTCATGATCTTGTGTAAACAAACAAAGGAATCACCGGGTAAGTCTCATCCTAATCTTGCGCTAAACCAGGAAGGTATAACAAGGATAGGATTTAGCAAACTGAAACCTTAACGCAGATAAGGATCAGGAAAGGGCTCGCCTCGCTCAATTTATGTACCATCTCAGTCGAGATGTTCCACAGTTGACCGAGGTGTTCGTCAGTTAAGGTAAAGGCGCGATCTTTCAGGATCCATTGGGATAAAGGCTCATTCTATCATCGTCTTTCCGACAACTTTCAACCAATCACCCTAGAATTGCATAAAGAACTTAGCCAACAATCATCATGATAACAATAATCAAATATGTGAGAAAGGAATCAATATTCAAACAAGAAAACCTTAACACAAAGATCTCAATAACTGAATCAAACAAACAACAATCAGTGTTCCTCAATTACAAATCAGAAAAAACAACAAACCAAGCCAACTAAGAAAGTCTTACAAACTTCCTTCAAAGTCAACTTCAAACTTGATTCCTTCCTTCCTTGAACTTCAACCTTCAAAGTTCTTTTTCAACTTCCTTCAGAATATCCTTGATCCGAAGATGGTTGAATTGCAGAAAATTCAACTCTTTATATAGGAGAATTATCTTCCGAAGATAAAATATCTTAAAAAGATAATTTCCTTAAAATATATCACCATATCTTCCAAAATATATCAGCCAAAAAGATATCTTCCTTCCAGAAATCTAGCAAAAAATATGTGATATTCACTTTCCAAAAATAGAAAATCTCAGCCAAAAATAAAGATAGCTTCCTTAGCTCCATTTCGGTCCAAAACGTGCCATTTTACCTACAATTACAAAGAAACTACGTGTAGACCTTGATTCCCGCAAAGGTAGACAAAACAAAAATATAAACAAAGAATATACATCCATACATGCAGATTTATGAAGATAAAACGTCCAAACCAATCCCAAAATATAGACTATAATACATGCTATCAAAATACCTCATACTTGTCCCTTGCTTGTCCCCAAGCAAGATCCAAATCTTAGATACAAGATAGAATGAATTATAAGTCATCAAAAAGATTAATGAAAAACATTTCAAAACATTTTGGTGGTGCGCTCCACTCATAGATCACCCTAAGAGAATGCTTCATGGCAAACAAAATCAAGACATGATCAAAACATTTTATAAATATAGGAAAGTTGTTCATCTTTGCATAAAATCATAGAATGCATAATAAATCATATTTATCAAAATCAATCGTGTATAATCCAGTTTAAACTACCAAGTCAATCAACATACTCGAGGTCTCAAGGGCTTCTAAAAGAGGTCTAAAACCGTGTCAAGGTGGGATGCATATAGGGTAATGAGGTGCTAGAATCCGGGAATAGGATCTTACTTCGCTTTCTTTGAATCTCAACATCTTCCACCAATAAGCTTTGCTTATTTTTACTTTACTTTTTGGGATGCATGAACAGAGGTGCACAATAACCGAAGCCTAGGAGATCAGCAATCATCAATATCTCGAGATGCCTCAAACCCTTGATGCACATTACCATGACCCGTTAGGAATATCGCTCAATACGACTTTGGCAAGACACAAACACCCGGATATGTGAATGGTGCCGAGTTACTCATCATCATGATTGACTTCCCCAAACCTAATTTGTTTCCTTCTTACACTTTTAGCCAGGATCTCAACTTCACTTCATTTGCTTTTCATCACTTGCTTCCAAATTCCCGGATACGTAAAGGGAGGCAAATATGTATATGAGGGGCTAAAGCATGGTCAAGAAGAAGAAGAGGAGAGAATGAATTGCCTTAATCATCCCAGGAAGAATGTGAGAGAACTCATCATGTGGTGTCAACCTTCAAATCCAACATAATTTTGATAAAAACAAAGTATTAAAAATGCTAAAATTTCAAACAAAGAATTTTGCAACTTAAACATATCATAAAACCTTTCGAGCATATAAAGATTTCAAAACCAATCTGCAAACAAAATCATCATCGATGTCATATCCGGAGAAGACGCACAAAACGTTTTCGAAAAACTCTCAATTAAAAGCTCATCTCGGTCGAGATGTTATGGTGTCATCCGAGGTGTTCATCCTCGATCGGCCATGAACGTCTCGGTCGAGGTCATAAATTTTTTTTTTCAAACTAGTTTTTGATGTTTTTTCCAAATAGAAACCTGTATGTATGCATGTAATGACAGATAAGCATATAGAGCCAAATAAACAGTAATATCCAAGAGAGTCATACAAGATTCATACACATAAGGTCAAGTAATACATCCAAATACCCCATACTTGGGACACATTGTCCCAATGGGTCAAATATAAGTAAGGAATCAGAAAACTCACCGAACCTACCTGAACTGCATAATAAATAAATAAGAAATCCATGAAGCTCTAATCCTCGTCAGCTGGCGGTGGAGGATGTAGAATGTAGGGATGCTGGGACGGGTCAAATGGATAACCCATAACCTACTGATGCTGGATCTCCATCATCCGTCTAGTGAAGTGCTGGCTCTCCATCATCTGATGCGTCCATCCCTCAATATGTCGGCGCTCATCATCGAAGCGCTGGTGAATGTCAACTATCAAGGTTGCGTATGCATCTATCATCTAGTCAGTGAGATCATCAATCCTCTGGTGTGCCTCGGAATCTCTGAATCGGCAGGATCTGCGCTGAGGTGGAGGTGGTGGTGGTGCTGCTCTCTTATCCTCTGTCGCCTCATCATCAAGGTCAACAACGGGAACACTAGGGCCGCCGGTATCAGTATCGGTCACCATGGCATCTCCTCCATCATACCCCTCATCGTCATCATCATCAGTTGCGTCTCCAGCATCCTGCATATATGGGAACCAAGCAGTTGACTAGTACTGATGATCAAAGATAGAAAACTAAGATGACCACATAATGCCCTGTGGTGCAGTCGTCTCCCATGGCATAACAACGTAAGGCGTGCCAAGGCCACGAGGAACAAGAATACGTCTAGTGATCAACTCCTAATGTCCCAGCGGCTTTGCAGCCGCGACAAGTGTACAGGCTGAAAGATCTAAACCCATAGAAGTGGCGATGTGGGTCACCAACCCACCACAACAGATATCGCCCTTCGACTTTCCCTTGATCTTGTGTAGGTCATCTGCCAACATGGTAGCAAAGTCAGACACTCCTCCAGTCACCATACAGAACAAATTCAGCCGCTCCTCTTGACGGATGTTCTAGGGCATCTCAGTACGCGCCAAAAGTGTCTCACTGAAGATCCGGTGAGCAAGGCGGAAGGCAAGATGAAAGATAATACGCTCCCGGGAATCTCCGGGCCTCCACCTATCACTATGGTTTGTCACATGGGCTACTCGCCCCAGAAACTCCGAGCCACCGCTCGGGAAGGAAAATCAGTCACAGTCGGTATAGGGAAGCCGA
This sequence comes from Fagopyrum esculentum, assembly GCA_033239045.1. Classification (NCBI taxonomy): domain Eukaryota; kingdom Viridiplantae; phylum Streptophyta; class Magnoliopsida; order Caryophyllales; family Polygonaceae; genus Fagopyrum; species Fagopyrum esculentum. Next base: position 2,084,439 of record BSUD01000008.1, on the reverse strand, counting down.
AAATCTCCCTAAACTGATCCATCAAAACTACGTAGTTCCTGTTCAGCAGCCGGTATTTGATTCCTTGACGCTCCGACACGTAAGTCACTGAGCTGACAAACTCCAACGTCGGCTCCAGATAGGCCGGCGCTCTGATATCCATGAACTCCTTCAGACCAACCATGAAGATCATCTTCTTCAAGTCCTCCACCACATGGAGGCACTCGAAGACATCAACATGAAGAAACCGTAGGGCAACGATCGGACGCCCGCAAATACGATCATAATCCTTCTGGTGACGCTCGTGGATCACCGGAATGGAAAATTGAGAAGTAGAGGAAGGGGAAGAATGGTGTGAACTGCTAGGCCTGTTCCTTAAGGCCAACTGACGATCAGATCTGTTGCTCATTTTTCTGGATGAAGAACACCTCGGCCGAGACGCAGTCGACTAGACCGAGACGAACTGCTGTTCGAATGCACTCTCTGAATCTGTAAGCTTTTTCCCCCAAAAAGACTACCAAAAGATTCCTAAGGGGTACTTATCTCTTTTTCAATAACAAACAGTGGCAACCAAAGCCAGATTTGCTCAAAATCGACAAAAGAAGGAAGGAATTAGGGTTCGGAACGAAATACCCCAGATTTTGCAAATTGAAGCGTTTTCCTTGCTGTTTGATGCTTGGAAACTGAATCACTTGCTTCCTCCGGTGAAATCGAGCCAAGAAACGTAAAAAACGGCCAAGAATCGAGTAGTTGAGGGTGAAGTGCCTCCGCGGTCGAGGTGAGAGTAGAGAGGGAAAAGTGGAAGAGTGGGAAACCGTCGCATCTTTTATACCCCTCGCTGAATTTGATTACACCTCGGTCGAGATGGTCCCGAGCGGACCGAGGTGTCAGACTGGATGTCAGACCTAGTCACATCGGTTGACTAAGAACATCTCGGTCGAGGTGCTGTGACAACAACCGAGATGTGTCTTAGTCAAGCTCCGTCTTCTCAATTTCTCAAACTTCTGTCCTTCCAGTGTAGCTCTTGAGTTGTAATCCTTCCTTAGAGAGTACCTGGTTCCTGTCTAGAGGACGCAAAAACAAAACAAAGCAAACTATCTAAAACTAAGCTAGAAAAGGGAAAAGAAAGCAAAACCTTGGGTTGCCTCCCAAGAAGCACTTGGTTTAAGGTCGCTAGTTGGGCCGTACATCATCATCAAACATGCTGGAAGGTGTCCTCACCCTATACTTCATCTTCATCATGGGGTGAGACAAAGGATTCTATCCAATGTTCCAATAAATGCAAGTGCTCATTGGGAAACGAGTCATCAATGGGTAGGTTATCCTTCTCGAGCGAGGTGGAAGGTAGCCGGCTGAGGTGATCCGCAACAAAATTATTGGATCCCTTCTTATCGCGAATCTCTAGGTCAAACTCTTGAAGCAAGAGAATCCAACGAATGAAGCGCGGGTTTGCATCTTTCTTAGCAAGCAAGGAATAGCTGCATGGTCAGTGTAAATAATAACTTTTGCTCCCACTAAGTAAGAGCGAAACTTCTCAAAAGCATAAACAACTACCAAAAGCTCCTTTTCGGTGGTGGCGTAGTTCAGTTGAGCTTCATCTAGCGTCTTGCTAGCATAGTAAATAGCGTTGGTCCGGCCATCCTTCTTTTGTCCTAGTACCGCTCCTACGGCCACATCACTAGCATCACACATGATCTCAAAGGGCAAGGTCCAATCGGGAGGCTGAATGATGGGAGCGGTAATCAACGCTTCCTTTATCCTGTAAAAAGCATCAAGACATTTATGCAAAAACTCAAAAACAACATCTTTATTCAAAAGATTAGTAAGCGGTTTAGAGATTTTAGAGAAATCCTTGATGAACCTCCTATAGAAACCTGCATGCCCGAAAAAACTCCACACACCCTTAACAGAACAAGGGGGAGAAAGTTTCTCAATAGCCTCGATCTTAGCTCGATTGACCTCAATACCTCGGTTGGAAACGAGGTATCCTAGAACAATTCCTTCGCTAACCATAAAGTGATACTTCTCCCAATTCAAAACAAGATTAGTGTCTTCACAACGTTGTAGCACTAGAGAAAGGTTAGCCAAACATTTATCAAAAGAGGAACCATATACCGAAAAGTCATCCATGGAACCTCCATGATCTCCTCAATATACTCGGAAAATATACCCATCATACAATGCTGAAAGGTAGCAGGTGCGTTATACAATCCGAATGGCATCATCCGATAAGCGAATGTCACCCATGGACAAGTGAAAGTGGTCTTCTCTTGATCATCCGGATGGATAGGAATCTAAAAGAAACCACTATAACCATCAAAATACAAAAATAGGAGTGTTGAGCTAACCGTTCAAACATTTGGTCGATGAAGGGAAGCGAGAAATGGTCCTTCCGTGTGGCCATGTTCAGCTTCATATAATCAATGCACATCCTCCAGCCCGTAACGGTCCTAGTTGGAATCAATTCGCTGTTCTTATTCATCACAACGGTCATCCCTCCTTTCTTGGGAACTACATGCACCGGGCTCACCCATTTGCTATCTCATATGGGAAATATGATACCTGCATCCAACAACTTAAGAATATCCTTCTTCACAACCTCTTTCATGATCGGATTTGACCGTCTTTGAGGTTCCCGTGAAGTCTTATGATCGTCTTCCATTAGTATCTTATGCATGCAAAAAGAAGGTTTAATACCAACAAGATCATCAATAGTATAACCCAAAGCCCTTCGATATTTCCTCAGAACATGCATCAGTTCAGATAATTCAGTTTCAGAAAGAGAAGCACTAACGATAACGGGATAAGTAGAATCCGGGCCAAGGAAAGCATACCTCAAGTGACTCGGAAGTGGTTTAAGCTCCATAACTGGGGGTGATTTCTGAGGTGGATCTGTGCCTCCTCCTTCTAGTGAAGTAGACTTAGATCGAAGAACTGGACCTTCAGAAGTCTCAGTTGACATCATCTCGCTGGCTATCTTGGTCGAGGCCCGAAGTGGGTGACCGAAATGTTCTTCAGATAAGAACACCTCGCTTGCTCTAGAAGGTGCCTCGGTCGAGGTACTGGGACAAGAACCGAAACCTAACATGCTTTTCTTCTCCTGAATCAGTTTATCAAATCTAGCTCCTGGATCTGCTTCTAATTGTTCCAAGCTTCACACATCTACATCACACAAGACATCTATACCTTCCTCCATTAAACTAAAACTTAGAACTTTTTCAAGAGGATCTTTAATAAGGATAGAGCTCACCAATTCTCTAGATTCTTCTTCATCATAGATGTTGAAGATGTCATCCTCCAACGGCTCTCCCTTCATTGAAGCAAGTAATGCAAACTCCACATGATCTCCGCCAATGTTGAATTTCAACTTGGCATTCTTACAATCCACGTTGCAACCCGAAGTTGCTAGAAATGGTCTCCCTAGAATGATAGGGATAGGATAATATGCGGGAATGTCAAGCACAACAAAGTCTATAGGTATGTAGAAGTTACCTAACTTGATGAGAATGTCCTCCAAAATACCCACGAGACGGGTAATGGAGCAATCCGCCATGTATAACGTCATCTTCACGGGCTTGGGTTCTCCAAGTCCGACTTTCTCACAAAGCTCCTATGGGATGATGCTCACGCTGGCTCCTAGATCACAAAGCGCATCATAAGTGACATCCCCAACTTGAATGGGAATGCAAAATGAACCGGGATCCCTTAATTTAGGTGTCATCTTCTCTTTCATGATTTGAATGAGCTCCGAAGATCTAGATGTCATCCTTACTTCACCAAAATCCTCCAGCTTTCTCTTCCTTGATAAGATCTCTTTTAGAAATTTCCCATAGGCGGGCATCCCTAGAATGACATCAGTGAAAGGGATGTTAATATGTAGCTTATTCATAAGGTCTAAAAACTTACCAAAGTGCTTGTCTAGATGTGCCCTCACCCTTGACTGAGGGAATGGAAGTGGTGGTTTATAAGCAGGAGTTGGAACATAAATTTCAGATTTATCTTTCGCTTTTTGGGGCTCCATCTTGGTTGGCACCTTGACCGAGGTGTTCCTCGTCTGATCTTGGTCCGAGGTGTTCCTCATCTGGTCGGGGCTCGAGCGAGGTACTAGATCTGCAGTCTTCAATCCACTGCGTGTTGTAATTGCCATGATCTGTCCTTTAGGGTTGCTCTCTGTCCTTGCTGGGAGCTTCCCTGGATCTCTTGGCGCTTCATTCGCCTTATTGAAAAATTGTTGCTCTGAGGCTTTTTATGCCTTCGAAAATGAATTCATAGATGTCTCCATAGTGTTGAGCTTGATCAAAATTGCCTCCAGCACAACATCTGGTTTCTTTGGTGGCTGGGATGAACTTGATACAGGCTCCTAGCTTCTCAATGGAGTAGAAGAAGAAGAGGGGGCATTAAGAGCATTTTCAGCATGAAAATAAGGGTTGCCGGAATTTTGTTGATTAGATCTCCAATTGTTGTTCGAGTTTTTGCTGTTGTTGTTGTAATTGTTGTTCCACGGCCCTTGATAGTTGTTTCTTCCTTGGTATCCACCTTCTTGCTCCTTTTTCGTTTGAGCTACTAAAAGCTCCTTCAATGCTTTCACTTCATTGCTAAGCGAGGTGAGTTGAGCTCTATTTGATGATGTGTCTTGAAAGCTAACTCCCATTGCTCCATCTTCAACTCTACTCTTTGATAGGAGTACTTCTCCATGTGTAAAACTTGCTTTTCAATGAAATCCCAAGCTTCATCTATCGGCATATCCATGAAGGTGCCGGCGGAAAGTAATTGGAGCTTGAATTGAGTATCTCCATCCAAACCCTTGAAGTAAATTTCCAACAACTAGATTTTTGGAATCCTATGATGTGGGAAATCCAACAAAAGATCCTTGAATCTCTCTCATGACTTGGACAAACTCTCTTTGTCCTTCATAATAAAAGTATTGATCTTGCCCCTCAATTCAACGGTCTTAGAAGGGGGAAAGAACTTAGTAAGAAACTCTGTTGTCATCTCTTCCCAAGTGTTGATTTTTCTGGCCGTAAGAGATTGATACCAAGCAAGCGCCTTGTCTTTCAAAGAGAAATAGAAAGGCCTCAGCTTGTAGTTGTTATTCTCCACTCTTGATAGTCTCAAAGTCTCCATCAGAATCTCATAATTTTGCAAGTGCTGATGCGGAGACTCTCTCTCCAAACCTCCAAATTGACAGTGTCGAATCATGGTTAGAACTTGAGGTCTAAGTTCATAATCATGCTCAGCTGGATCACCTAGGTTGACTCTTGGACGCCTGACTTACTGATTGGTGTCCATCCTCTGTCCTAGGGTTCGTGGAACTCCAGCAAAAAGAACATCTCGGACTGGCATCCGAGATGGTGGGTGTATCTCGGTTGGGGCAGCTGGGACTGGGTCTTGCCTCGGTCGAGGATCTGGGATCGGTCGAGGTAGAAATTGAGCCCTTAGAGCGGCCATATCTGCTTCAATTCCTTCAGTTTCTGCGCAAGTCTCGTCTCTCTCTCGCAGTAGTTCTTCTTTACTAAGGCGTAGCTGTTCCAATGCCTCCTTCAATTCGGCTTCAAAATCGCGATTGTCTTGATCGGCCATCTTAGCTTCTTTCATTCTTCTCTTGTAGGTCTTTTCTGGTTTGGGATTGTAAGGAACGATTTCCTTTCCAACACGAGTTCTTCACATAAACCTAAGGAAAGATCCTGCGAAAAACACTCAAGTAAAGTGGTCAAAAGCAACAAGGGCAATAGCCCCAAAAGACAACCGAAAACGAACTTGGTCTTGACCAAGTCCCTGTCAACGGCACCAAAAACTTGTTCGCTCCAAAAGGTGTGTGCAAGCTTTAATATTTATACCAAGAATAATTGCAAATAGCGAACCCGTAGTGTACGGATCGATTGTAATAAAATCAAGAATTCTAGGGTCGAACACAAGGACTATGGTAAAACAAAGATCGGTAATTTAGGTTGTCAATAAAACAAAGCAAAGCTATCAAAGATGATATAATAGTCAATTAAAGGAAATGTGGATTCTAGAGATTAAAGCATCCAGTTGTGGTTCCGACTCAAGATCTCAAAGGATAACATGGACAAAGTTGAGGTTTGCAAAGGGAAGGTGTTTCTAAGGTGGGAATAGATCACCGGGTAAGTCTCACTACTCAATATCCCAAGCTTGAGCATGCCGATGCTCGGCTCGTATTACATCTCTACTAGTTAGAATTAGATAATATTTATCTTATGTAAGATAAGATATGATATCTTCTAAGCAAAGATAAGATATATCTTGTGAAAGATAAGATCTTCTAAGATAAAATAAGATCTATCTTGTAAAAGATAAGATATCCTTAAATCTATCAATAAGTCTCTCTATTATATGATTTCAATTATTTGGGAAATAATTAAAATAACATGAGCTGAAAAATAATAATGAAAGGCCCAAAATAAACAATTGAACTCATAATTAAAAGATGTCTTTATGGCTTTGAAAATAATTGAACTAAGCCGAAATTCAACCACTTAATTCGTCATCTCTCACGTGTATGCATGCTTGTCCCGATGGTGCATGGTTGTCCAATTCTCTCCACGTGCATGGTTTTTCTGACATGAAATCATAGTTGGTCCATATGTGATTGGTGCATGGATGACCCATTGTTGAAGCATGGATGCATGGGGGTCCTGAGGTACGTGCATGGTGTGTCCCATTCTTACATCTTCCCCTTCTCTTTAATGCTTGTGTGAGTGCATGTGTACATAATTATTCATGCATGCGGGATATTCTAGCGCATAGAGATTGTTTGCTCTAAAAGGTGTGTGCAAGCTTTAATATTTATACCAAGAATAATTGCAAATAGCGAACCCGCAGTGTACGGATCGATTGTAATAAAAGCAAGAATTCTAGGGTTGAACACAGGGACTATGGTGAAACAAAGATTGGTAATTCAGGTTGTCAATAAAACAAAGCAAATCTATCAAAGATGATATAAAAGTCAGGTAAAGGAAATGCGGATTCTAGAGATTAAAGCATCCAGTTGTGGTTCCGACTCAAGATCTCAAAGGATAACGTGGACAAAACTGAGGTTTGCAAAGGGAAGGTGTTTCTAAGGTGGGAATAGATCACCGGATAAGTCTCAGTACTCACTATGTCAAACCAAAGATTCTCTCACCGGGTAAGTCTCAAGGTGCTAAGGAAAGGAACTAAAATCTCAAACCAACACACCATCCAAGGGGATAGAACTAACCTTTTACCGGGTAAGTCTCAGGCTAACTCTCAAAGATGGGATGAAGGCACACTCAAACCCCAATAAAGGATAAACCTTTATTACCTACACTCATGATCTTGGGTAAACAAACAAAGGAATCACCGGGTAAGTCTCATCCTAGCTTGCGTTGAACCAGGAAAGGTATAACAAGGATATGATTTGGCAAACTGAAACCTCAACTCATATAAGGATCAGGAAAGGGCTCACCTCGCTCAATTTTTGTACCATCTCGGTCGAGATGTTCCATAGCGGACCGAGGTGTTTGTCGGTTAAGGTAAAGGCTCGATCTTTCAGGGTCCACTGGGATAAAGGCTCATTCTATCACCGTCTTTCCCACAACCTTCAACCAATCACCCTAGAATTGCAAAAGAACTTAGCCAACAATTATCATGATAACAATAATCAAATATGTGAGAAATGAATCAATATTCAAACAAGAAAACCTTAACACAAAGATCTCAATAACTGAATCAAACAAACAACAATCATCGTTCCTCAATCACAAATCGAAAAAGATAACAAACCAAACCAACTAATAAAGTCTTACAAACTTCCTTCAAAGCCAAATTCAAACTTGATTCCTTCCTTCCTTGAACTTCAACCTTCAAAACTTCTTTTTCAACTTCCTTCAAACTTCCTTATGAAAATCCTTGATCCGAAGATGGCTGAATTGCGGAAAATTCAACCCTTTATATAGGAGAATTATCTTCCGAAGATAAAATATCTTAAAATGATAATTTTCTTAAAATATATCTCCATATCTTCCAAAATATATCAACCAAAAAGATATCTTCCTTCCAGAAATCCAGCAAAAAATATGTGATATTCACTTTCCAAAAATAGAAAATCTCAGCCAAAAATAAAGATCTCGCGTCCGGTCATCACTTTACCTCGGTCCAGACGCTCCTGAAGATCACCTCGGTCGAGGTGGTACTGTAGCTGACCGAGGTGAGTCTCACCTGAGAGTGAAACTCTCTAATCTGGTCCAAAATAAATTTTCCAAATCATTTCCATGGTTCCTGAGATCTTCTTATAACTCCTCAATTCTCCAGAATGTAGCCCCAATGACTCCTTAGCTTCCTTAGCTCCATTTCAGTCCAAAACGTGCCATTTTACCTACAATTACAACGAAACTAGGTGTAGACCTCGATTCCCGCAAAGGTAGACAAAACAACAATACAATCAAAGAATATACATCCATACATGTAGATTTATGAAGATAAAACGTCCAAACCAATCCCAAAATATAGACTATAATACATGCTATCAGAGATCTATAATGCTTCAACTTCTTCTTCTTCTTCTTCTTCTTCTTCTTCTTTATCACATGCAAATGGAAAATCAAGCCCTTTGACCGCACGAATGGAAAATCAATCCCAAGAGGGTTTGTTCAATTGTGGAGGGGATAATCATGAAAGTCAAATGAAGCTTTCAGTCAAAGTGGAGCCTTGGGTTTACCGCCGAGAAATTAGAGAAAAGACTGAAAAAGGGATAAAAGACTTGCACATTTCCCAAAACCCTCGGTGATTGGGTATTGAAAACCATACACGTTGTACTTTGACACATTGTGTTTTCCTCTAAGATATCAATGGCCAAGATTTGATAAGTTTGATGGCATACATGGTTCACCACATGAGCATCTTGTTCACTTTTACTCGTCATGTGGTGAAACAACGTTGAGTGACGCCGTGCATATTAGACAGTTTGTCTAATCACTCAAGAGGTCGGCATTCATGTGGTACACCTAACTGTGTCCGGGGTCTATTAAAATATGGAAGGATTTGCAAAGGGCTTTTCTTGCTCAATTTGTGAGTACAAAGGCGAAGATTTCCATCATAGACTTGACAAATACACACCAGAAACCAAATGAGCTTGGCATTGACTTTATAGAAAAATGGAGAAGTCTATTGCTCCAATGCCTTGAGAAAATAGCGAGTTGGCATGTGTCTAAATGTGCACCAATAACTTGCTAATGGAATTAATTGTACACGTCGGTAGTGCGGAATATTTATCCTTTGATGCATTGGTGTCAAAGACTTGCAATGTTAAATGTAAACTAGCTCGACAAAAGGGATCAACCACCCGAACACAATCAAATGAGTTCAGGAGAGACGAGGGAAGAAAACAACAAAAGATGGGTGAATTCATGACAATGTTCATTAAAACCGGTGGAAACACCTCTAGTGTTTAGAATAACTTTAGATCTCAAGGTAGAGATTAAGGGCAAGAGAATAACAAGAAACTTACTTTGCAAGAGAGAAAGAAAAAGAAATATCCTTTTGACAACGATATATTCAAGGTATATTTGTTGAGCTTATGGATGCCAAAGCTGTGATACTACCCGGGCCAAAAAGGCCTAATGAGGTGGGTATGACAAACGACTCAAAGTATTGTCCATTCCACTGAGTTCTCGGTCACCCAATACAAGAATGTTATGTTTTCAAGGATATGATAGAGTGTTTGATTAACAAAGGTGAAAATGAGATTGAAGGAACAAAGTCAAAAGATTTTTCGGCAACAGGGAACTTAGTTTCAACAACGGAAGTGGAAAGAATGCTACAAATACCCACACCGATCCCTGGAGATCTAGAAGTAGATTAGGCAACTTTGGAAGATTTGGAGGATGAGGGTATCCCCACAACCTCATAACCTTTCATGGGAGTAACCAGTGCGGTATATGCGTATGTTGCTGTTATAGTGGAAGTTTGACTAGAAACCCTCACACCCTCCTCACTGGGCACAATACCACCCTCTTCAATACTATCTGTGATCTCACCGGATGCCTCTATAGAAGCCTCAACGATGTTGTCGACCACCAACTCATCCCCGATAGATTCATAGTTAGAAGAGTGACCAAACTCGATCTCAAACACATTCCTCCCTGACTCCTCTAAGAGAGTCTCAATAATGATGCTTCGGTGGTAGTGAAGTTCTTTAACCGAACTATTTTCCCAAGGTTTGGGACGCCCCGAATTATCATTAGTGATGGAGGAACACACTTCACAACCCAAAAGTTTGAAGCACTTCTATCAAAGTATGGGGTAACGCACAATATATCCACTCCTTACCATCCTCAAACAAGAGGCCAAGTAGAGATATCCAATCGAGAGATCGAAGGCATTTTAGAGAAAATCGTCTCTAGAACTAGGAACGATTGGGAAATGAAGCTGGATGATGCTTTGTGGGCATACTGAATAACTTTCAAGACTCCCATAGGTACCACACCTTATAATCTTCTCTATAGGAAGTCTTGTCATCTTCCGGTGGAGTTAGAGAATTGAGCATATTGCGCAATCAAATGGCTCAACTTTGACATGAAAGAAGCTAGAGAGAAGCGCCTCTTGGACATCAATGAACTAGAGGAGATCCGCTTAAATGCTTATGAGAATGCACGGTGTTTGCTCCAAACAGTGTGTGCAAGCTTTAAATTTATATCCCAAGAAATATGCTTAAAACAAGGATGTGAACCCGCAATGTACGGATCAATTATAGTAAAAGCAAGAATTCCGGGGTGTCGATCTCAGGGACTTAGGTGAAACCTAAGCAAGTATAGGTAGTCAATGTAACTAATAACCACAAAAGCGATTAAAGCAATCAAAAGATGATAATAAGGTCAATTAAATGAAATATGCAAATTCTAGGGATTAAAGCATCTAGTTGTGGTTCCAACTCAAGTTCTCAAGATAAGCGGACAAAGCTGAGATTTTTGCAAGAGAAGGTGTTACTAAAGTGCGAATAGATCACCGGGTAAGTCTCACTACTCACTAATTCCAAACCAAAAGCTCCTATTACAGGGTAAGTCTCAAGGTACTAAGGAAAGGAATTATAATCTCAAACCAACACTCCAACTAAGGGAATAGAATCAACCTTTACCGGGTAAGTCTCAGGCTAACTCACAAAGATGGAATGAAGGCACACTCAAACCCCAATAAAGGATAAACCTTTATTACCTACACTTATGATCTTGGATAAACAAACTAAGGAATCACCGGGTAAGTCTCATCTTAGGCTTGCATTGAACCAGGAAAGATGTAATAAGAATAGGATTTGACAAACTCTAACACTTAACTCTCAGTTACAGATCAGAAAAGGTCACCTCGGTCAGTCAAGTTCCACCCGGCCGAGATGTTCGTCGACTGAACGAGGTGTTCTAGGGTTAAGGATAAAGACTCGAACTTTCAGGGTCCTACTGGATTAAGATTATTCTCTCATTGTTTTTCCCACAAAAACCTTAAGAACAAGGCTTCAATAACTGAATCAAATATCAAACAAATCAGCGTTCCTTGGATCACAAATCCAACAAGACAATCAAATAAAAGGGAATTTATAAAAGTCTTACAAATCCCTCAAAAGCTATAACAAGCTATGAACTTCCTTCCTTCAACCTTCCTTCAAAACTTCCAAAAATCCTTCCTAACTGTAGCTTCTTCAATCTCCAAGTATGCGACGATGCTATATCGGATACTCAATTTGTGGAAAATCCAACCCTTTATATAGGGGAATTATCTTCCAAAGATAATAATATCTTAAAAAGATAATTTCCTAATAATATATATCCATCTCTCTAAAATAGATCTCCTAAATATATGATCTTCCTTCCAAAAATCCAGCCCAAAAATATAAGATCTCTCCTTCCAAAAATAAAAGATCTCAGCCAAATAAAATATATCTCGCCGCATTAGGGTATTCGCCTCGGTCGGGGCACTCCTCTAGATCACCTCGGTCGAGGTGCCACTGTAGCTGACCGAGGTGAATCTCAACTGAATGTGAAATCTCTTAAATCTGGTCCAAAGTAAATCTTCTTTGTTATTTCCATGCTTCCTGGGTTCTCTTTTAAGCTCCTGAATGTAGCTCCAATGAATCCTTTGCTCCTTAGCTCCATTTCGAACCAAAATGTGCCATTTTACCTACGATTACAACGAAACTTGGTGTAGACCTCGATTCCCGTAAAGGTAGATGAAACGACAATATATTCACATAATATACATCCAAACATGCAGATTATTGAAGATAAAACGTCTAGACAAGTCCCAAAATATAGACTATAATACATGCTATCACACGGATCTATAAAGAAAGGACCAAGAGGTGGCATGACAAGCCCATCACCCCCAAGGAGTTGAAAAAAGGAGATCTTGTCCTTAAATTCAACTCTAGACTTAGACTATTTCCAAGTAAGCTTAAATATCGCTGGACAAGACCTTATACAATAAAACATATGTTTTCCCATGGTACAGTTGAAATATGCAGTGAACATTGCAGAGATTTCAAAGTTAATGGTCATAGATTGAAGAAATACACGCCGGAAGTTCCAGTTGAGAGTGTTGCTCCTCTTCTTCGTAAGTGATCATCGAGGGAGATTAGGTCCAGCTAGCGACCTTAAACCAAGCGCTTCTTAGGAGGCAACCCAAGGTATTTCTATGTCTTTTCCCTTTTCTTAGATAGATTAGATTAGTTTTTTTTGTTGGCACGCTCTGGGTTTTCTTGTGTCTTTGATGACATAAACTAGGTATTCTCTTAAATAAGGATCAAAGATGGAATGAGATGGCCGTAGGATCGAGATTTTGATAAGGAAGGAATGAAGAAACCACTTGGAGAGGAAGTGAAGAACGAAAGAAAGATTAAATCGACCCACACAGGAAAATCGGCCGATTTATTGGAATTAATTTATTCAATTGATCCGATTTTTCCAAGGTTGAGAGCAAGATCGACCTAAAAATCGACCCCCTTGAAAACATCGGTTGCTTTTTAGTGTTCTTGGACGAGAGTGGAAGAAAATCGGGCTGATAAAAAAATCGACCCTAAAAATCGGCCGATTTTTTTTTAGCAAACTCCGGGAGACTATAAAAGCCTCATTTCTTCATCTTGAACCCTAAACATCTTCTCTCCCACACGAAAAACCGGCTGACAAACAACCCTCACCACTCAAATCCTCAAAACTCTATCGTTTTCGCTCGTTCTTGAGCCAAAACTGAAGATCTCCATATGACATTGAAGATCCAAGCAAAAACAGCGCCACAAACCGCTAAATCGCTCGGATTTCAGGTTTTTTGTTTCAAACCCTAACAAGATTCATTTTCTCAAATTCGTGGTTTTTTTTAGTTGTTTAGTTCGAAATAGAGTGCTATCTAGAGTAGAAACAAAAAAAGGAAGCTAGTGGAAGCATTTGCTGGGCAAGAACTTTAAAGAATCGAAGGATTGATTAAAATAGTGAAACAATCGGGTAAAACCCAGAAAAATCTCCCGATTTTTCCTCAAAGAAAAAGTCGATTTTTTCTTCCGAAATGGAATCCCTTCATAGGTCTGCACGATCTTTGATTCCTAGGAGAGGTTCCACCTCTCAACCTTCTCAGCCTCCTCCACCACCTCCTCCTAGACTCCCGGTCATCCAAGATAAACAAAAAACAAGGTACGAACATCTTTCGAATCGTCCTATAATTCCTCCTAGATACTTGGTGATTGAAGAACTTGATGTTATGAATGTTAGAGAAGACTTGGAATGGATGATTGAAAGAACTAGATTGTCTGATTTTGTGCGAATTAGTGAGCATGCTTATGAAGAAATAACTTTGGAATTTCTAAGTTGGTTTAATCATGATCCTAGGGAGAGTAAAGTGAATATGTTTGGTTTTCCAGCGTCATTTGCAGGAACGTTTCCTAGGAACGTAAGTCCTAGTGGATTTTGGGAGAATATAGCTCTTGTGGAAGGAGGGAATGATAGATAGAGGGCCGGAAACTCAAAAAAGAAGAGCATCTATAACCTCTCTTTTAAGTTGGCTCACCGGAACTTAGTGAGACGATGTTCGCAAGAACAGAGACTCCACAAAAGGTTAAGGGAGATGAGATGTATATTCTATATTGCATGATCACGAGCACCAATCTTGATACCGCTACCATGCTAGTTGAATGCTTAGGATATATTTCTAATAAGTCCGGAGGAGATATATGTGCTGGAGGTCTAGTTACCCACATAGCTAGGGTCATGAGTTTAGAATTCTCGGCTTGTACTCTTATTGTTGAGGCTCGTCCTTGAGGACTTCAACGGTTTATTTCTCGAGGGATTATGGTTCCTCGAGCGTGTGGCGCTCCTTACATCGCCATGCCTTGGGAGGAGGAGCCAAGAGAGATAGTATGGAAGAGTAAGTACACCATTAGAAATCTGAGCTACTAGAAGCATGTGTTTGAGGGTTCAGATAGTTCAGAGGATACTGTTGAGGATGTTGTTGCTACTGATGATGATGTTGTGGCGATAGATGCCACTGTAGAGATTGATAGTGATGTGTATGCTCATCATGATACCGATGCCATGGACACCAATGCACATGAGGCTGGTCCGAGTAGAGTTCCTACTGAGGACGATGAGGCCATAGAGGAGGATGAGCATCTAGGTGGGAGGACCGACAAGTTTTCTGGACGGCAAGAGATGCCGATGAGACCACCGAGACATTTGGTTTCACACGCGCCTCGGCGCGTGAGCCGGCTCAGAGTTGAATATTCCGAGCTCTCTACACAGATAGCGGCTTTGACCACCAACATTAATGGCATGTGCAGCGATTTTTGAGGTTTCCGTAGCGAGGTTGATGCACGTCATTTTGTGTCAGATATGAGATGGGATGATTTGTACTATCATACTTTTGGGACACTTTGATCCACATGCTCCTCGAAATCCATGCCATCCACCACCATCACCACCGGAGGAGTGATTGATTTGCTAGACTCGTCATTTTTACATTGTAAGTATTTTTATCCATCTTGTACTTGATTATTCACATTGGGGACAATGTGAGTTTTAAGTATTGGGTGGGGGTACTTGCAATATTATTTAATATGTCACACGTTTCCTTTTATTTGCATCTACACTTTTGGTTTGTAATAACATTTGTCACACATTTTCTTATTGCATTGCATTTCATTTATTCCGAAAAATGCAAAAAAAAAAATTGAAAATTTTTGTGCTTTTAAAAAGGATATGATCTCAATGATGATAATTGTGTATGTAAATTGACAAAAAGTTAACTTGTATGTGTTGAGATAAATCATGGCATATGTGGAACTGAATACTTAGTTTTAAAACTTTGTATGATTTGTATGCTATTGATGTTTTGATGAGATTGAGAAATAATGGTCGAAACCGCTTAATAAGTTCTTATACATCATATTGGAATGGTTAAGGCAATTCATTTTTCTTTTCCTTCTTCATCTTATTCACGTTTAGCACCTCATGTATATTATTTGCCTTCTCTTTACCCATCCGGGAATTAGGAAGCATGCTAGTGTGTGAAGTGGAAAAGCATTGTGAAGTTGAGTTGAAAAGTAAAGAAGTGTGTTGTGTATAGAAAATAGGTTTGGGGATGTTGATCTTGATGATGAGTAACTCGACACCATTCACATAGCCAGGTGTTTGTGTCTTGCCAAAGTTTGATTGATCGATAGTCCTAACGAGTCATGGTATGTGCATCGGGTTTGAGGCACCTCGAAAAATAAGAGGCTCATTGATCTCCAAGGCTTCGGTTATTGTGCACCTTTGTCCATGTTCTCAAGTGAAAATAAAAAAAAAGGAAAAAATTATTATGAAGTGAAGTTTGCTTATATTTGGTGGATGTTGTTTGAAGTTAATGTTGTGCAATATATTCCTTTTCCTGGATTTTACACCATATGTCCCCTACATTCCCACCCTTAACACGTTTCTTTGGCCTCTTTACGTTGGAATTCCTTGAGACCTTTATGTACATGTTTAAGGCTTAATGGTTTAGATTTGTTTTCTCTTGATTATTTTGACATATTTTCCATACCTTTCATATATGCTCTTGAGTAAAGTGTTATTGTCCTTCCATGCTATGATTCTATTGGTACATACATTGTCTTCTTATGCTTTGAAACATCACTTTGAGGGTGATCTGAAAATAGAAGCACATTCCAAAAAGAGTTTTTGTTTTTAAGCATTACATAATCCATGGCATCTTGTATTGTAAATTTGAACCTTGCTTAGGGACAAGCAAGAGGCAAGTATGGGGTATTTTGATGACATGAATTATGTGCTATCATATTCTTGCACATTGCGAGTATTTCCCATTAGTTTTGCATGCATTTGGCAATAATCAATAACCTTTGAGCTTATATTCATATACATTGCGAGAATAGAGGTCTACACGAGTTCTTGTTGTAATTGTAGATAAAATGGTGAAGTTTGGAGCGGAAATGGATTAATACTGGACTAAGCAACATGATGGATCACTAAGGTGTCTAAAAGATTGGATAAGATATCATAAAGAAATATAGAAGACGGAGCTAAAAGATAACACGCCTCGAAGAAGAAAAATTGGGTCAACAAGGAAGAAAATCGGCCGAGATTTATAAATATCACCCGAGTTTTTCATAAAATCGTCCAAAGATAAATATTCAAAACCATAGCTTTCTTCTATAAATAAGTGACGTCTAGCAACACTTAGAGACATCCAGATTCATCCAAGAAACCCAAGAAGACAAGCAAGAAGGAGAGGAAAGCATCATCAATAACAATCCACATTCAAGATCAAGATAGTTAGTGCAGTTCTTTGAGAATTCTTAAGTTTTTAGTTTCTTTTGCTTTTAGAACACAAGATCGGAGTTTTTATTGTTTTTCATTTAGTTTTGAAGATTGCAGAACCTTTGCTAAGAATTTCTTGTTTTTATTTAAGTTTCATTAGTTTCTTTATTTTCTTGATTTCTTATTTCAATCTTGATTTGTTAATGTGTTGTTGGCTGGATTTCTTGCGAGTCTAGGGTGATTGGTTGAAGGTTGTGGTTTATATGATGAAAGGCTGAGCCTTCACGTTTAGATTGGACCTTGATAGTTGGTTTAACCTTTGCAGAAGAGAAAAATTGGGTTGTTCTTGGTGAAAAATCGACCTATTTTTACTCAAGAACTGCCCGAGTTTTTCTTTTGTCGTGCCTTTGATGTTATATCCTTAAGCCTAGGTTAAAGATTGCCTAAATCATAGCCTTGTTGAACTTTTCTAACCTATTTCCAAGCTTGGGAAGAGACTTACCCGGTAATTCCCTTTCTTGGTTACCTAATGATGATGAGTTCTAGGTAATAGAGGACTCAACACCCTTTATTAGTTTGAGTGTGCCTTCATCTTGCCTTTTGTGAGTTAACTTGAGACTTGCCCGGTGATGGTTAGTTCTATTCCCTTAGGTTGAGTGGTTGGTTTGAGATTATAGTTCATTTCCTCAGATCCTTGAGACTTACCCGATAATATGACATTTGGTTTGGGATAACAGATAGTGAGACCTTTCCCGTGATCTATCCCACCTTATAAACACCTTTCCTTTGCAATCCCAACTTTGTCCTTATATCTTTAGAAGTCTTGAATCGAAAACCACAATTGGATACTTTGTCCTCTAGAATCTGCTATTTCCCAATATTTACATACACTCTTGTCTTTGTCTTTTATTATTTACAAATCGTCTAACTAGACTACTTTATTTCTTGGTTTCACCATAGTCATTGTGTTCAACCCTGAAATACTTGTTATTATTGCGATGGATCCGTACACTGATGTGACTTCGTGTGCTTGCCAATCTTCACCCCATCTAGAAACGCAATCTACCGCCGATAGGATGTACATGTTCCCGCAAGATGATGTGAATGGTCCCATAAAATCCACTCCCCATACGTCAGAGATCTCTACTTCTTGGATGTTGTTGAGAGTCATCTCGTTCCTCCTAGATATATTTTCTGTTCTTTGACAAGCATCACAAGAAGCAAAAAACTTTTGCACATATCTAAATAAGTTAGGCCAAAAGAAACTGGATTGAAGTACCTTAGCACATGTATTAGGGGAACTAGGGTATCTACCAGAAGGCAATGAATGACAATGTCGTATAACGCTTTCTACTTCATCTTTCGGAATGCATCTTCTAATCATCCCATCCGGACCTCTTTTGAAAAGAAGAGGTTCATTCCAATAGTAATGTTGCACTGTTCGCTCCAAACGGTGTGTGCAAGCTTTAAATTTATAACCCTAGACTTAAGCTTAAAACAAGGATGCGAACCCGCAGTGTACGGGTCAATCGTAGTAAAAGCAAGAAAATTCCAGGGGTCGATCACAGGGACTCGGTGAAACAGAGTCAATACGGTATGCTAATGTCAATGCTAACCACAAGAGCAATTAACACAATCAAAGATGAATAAGATGTCAAATAAAGCAAACATGCAATTCTAGGGATTAAAGCATCTAGTTGTGGTTCCAACTCAAGATCTATAGATAAGCGGACAAAGCTGAGATTTTTGCGTGGGGAAGGTGTTTCTAAAATGGAGTAGATCACCGGGTAAGTCTCACTACACACTAATCCTAAACCGTAACTCCTATTACCGGGTAAGTCTCAAGGAATCAAGATAAAGAACTATAACCTCAAACTAACACACCATCTAAGGGAATAGAATCAACCTTTACCGGGTAAGTCTCAGGCTAACTCACAAAGATGGGATGGAAGCACACCCAAACCCCAATAAAGGATAAACCTTTATTACCTACACTTATGATCGTTGGTACACAAACTAAGGAATTACCGGGTAAGTCTCATCCTAAGCTTGCTTTGAACCAGGAAGGTGTAATAAGAATAGGATTTGGCAAACTCTAACACTTAACTCTCAGTTATGGATCAGATAAGTCACCTCGGTCAGCCAGTTTCCACCTCGGCCGAAATGTTCATCGACTGAACGAGATGCTTAGGGTTAAGGTTAAAGACTCGAACTTTCAGGATCCTACTGGAATCTAAGATTATTCTATCATTGTTTTTCCCACAACCTTCAGCCAATCACCCTAGAATCACACAAGGAAATTAGCCACTCATCATCATTGTGAAAGTATTAAATGTAGGGGAAGAAGGTGAATATTTGAACAAAGAAGAATTTAATGAAAAGACTTCAATAACTGAATCAAATATCACACAAAAGCGTTCCTTGGATAGCAATCCAAAAAGACAAGACAACAATTGAGGGAATTGAAGACAATCTTACAAAACCCTTCAATAAAAGCTATAAAAGCTATGGACTTCAATCTTCCTTCAACCTTCAAAAAGGTTCTTCAACTCTCTCCCAAATTGGAGTATGCGGCTGCTTGCGCTGATAGCGGATGTTCGATTTGTGGAAAATTCAACCCTTTTTATAGGAAAAATAACCCTCCAAAGATAAGAAATCTTAGAAAGATATTATCCCATAAATATAGGTAAAATATATGATTCTGCATATCTCCTTCCTTCCAGAAGCCAAGCCCAAAAATATAAGATCACTTTCCAATTTTAAAAGATCTCAGCCAAGAATAAAATATTCTCGCCGCGTCCTAGGTGTTCGCCTCGGTCGAGTCGGCGTCTCTGGATTACCTCGGTCGAGATGAATCTCTGGTCAACCGAGGTGACTCACAACTGAATGTAGAATCTCTCAAAACTGGCCCAAAGTAAATCTTTAATCCATGGCTATGCTTTCTGGATGTAGCTCCAAATGACTCATGACTCCTTTTGCTCCTTTTTGATGCAAAACGTACCATATTACCTGCAATTACAACGAAACTAGGTGTAGACCTCGATTCTCGCAAAGGTAGATGAAATGGTAGTAAAATCACATAATGTACATACACACATGCAGATTATGAAAGATAAAACGTCCAAACAAACCCCAAAATATAGACTATAATTCATGCTATCAAAATACCCCATACTTAGCCCTTGCTTGTCCCCAAGCAAGTTCCTCATATAGAAGACAAGATAGAATGGATTATAAGTCAAGAAAATCAATGAAAAAGCCTTTCAAAAACATTTTATGGTGTGCAACTATCATAGATCACTCTAAGAGAATACTTCCTGGAATTTAAAAACTCAATATGCTCAAAACATTTTTTAAATATAGAAAAGTTGTTCATCTTTGCATAAAATCATAGAATGCATAATAAATCATAATTATCAAAATTAATCATGTATAATCCAATTTGAACCGCTAAGTCAATCAACAAGCTCAAGGTCTCAAGGGCTTCCCAAAAGAAAAGGTCAAGAAACGTGTAGGGTAGGGATGTGTGTAAGGTAATGTGGTGCTAGAATCCGGGAAAAGGATGAACTTCACTTTCACTTTGACTTGCAACATCTTCCACCAATAAGCTTTGCTTATTTCACACTTTTTTCTCTTTTACTTTACTTTTTGGGATGCATGGACAGAGGTGCACAATAACCGAAGCCTAGGAAATCCGCAATCATCAGTTTCTTGAGATGCATCAAACCCTTGATGCACATACCATGACCCGATAGGAATATCGCTCAATCCGACTTTGGCAAGACACAAACACCCGGCTATGTGAATGGTGCCGAGTTACTCATCTTCATGATTGACTTCCCCAAACCTATTATTGCCTTCTAACACTTTCACTTTCAGCCATTCCTCAACTTTAACTCCACTTTCACCACTTTGCTTGCTTCCAAATTCCCGGATAGGTAAAGGGAGGCAAAATGTATACGAGGGGCTAAGCATGATCAAGAAGAAGAAGAAGAAGAAATGAATTGCCTTGGTCTTTCCAAGAAGAATGTGAGAGAACTTAACCTGCGGTGTCAACCTTCAAATTCAACATAATTTGGATAAAAACAAAGTATTAAACATGCCAATAATTTCAAACAAAGCATTTAGCAACTTAAACATATTATAAAACCTTTCAAACACATAAAGAATTTAAAACCAGTAGGTAAACAAAATCTTCACTGAGATCATATCCAGATAAGTAACACAAAATCGTTTTCGAAAACTCTCAGTTAACCCACCTCGGTCGAGATGTTCTTGGTTCAACCGAGGTGAAATGCCTCGTTTCGCCAGAATCTCCCCGGTCGAGGTCAAAAAAATTTTTTTAAAACCAATTTTTTTTTTTTTTTTCGGTTCGGTTTTGACGTTTTTCTCAATCAAATAATCTATAGGTATGCATGTAATATCAGATAATCATATAAAGGCAGAAGTGAAGCGTGAATAAAATATCCGATAAGATAGAATGTCATACATCAAAAGTAGTCAAATATCACATAAACACCCCATACTTGGGACACACTGTCCTAGTGGGTCGAAATAAGTCTAAGGACAGGATACTCACCGAACATAGCTAAACTGCATGAAGAAGTAAGAAACAGCTCTCAGATAAGCCCATCTCGGTTGGCGAAGCACATCTCGGTCGAGGTGTTCTGACAGTACCCGAGATGTATCTCACTAAAGCTCGTTTCCTCAACTTCTCAAAGTTTTGTTCTTCCAGTGTAGCTCCTGAACTGTGATCCTTCCTTTTGGAATACCTGGTTGTTGTCTAGAAGAAAACAAAAACAAAGCAACTATCTAAACTAAACTAGATAAGGGAGAAGAAAGCAATACCTTGGGTTGCCTCCCAAGAAGCGCTTGGTTTAAGGTCGCTAGCTGGACCATGCAGCATGGGATTACTCAATGCACTTCGAATGTCGTGGAGTGCTCATCACATCCGTAAAAATCTTCCAAGAAGGTTCCGGTTCCTAACTTCACCGGCAAATGGTAAGATCTCCCACGTACAAGCTTGTACGGTTTGATTCTCACTGGAATTCTTCTAGACTTCCTGCACTTCAATGGGACATTCCTCGTGTCCCATCCTTTCCTTGATCGAGAAAATAGTTTCTCGAGAATCATAGCAGCTTCCCCATCTATAGCTTGGGGATGGTACAAGGTCCTTAGCATGCGAGGGACCCCATACTTGAACAAGAGATACTTCATCGACTTAGCGGTGTAGTGTTTGCAAACTCCACTCCTTATAATCCAAGGAGCATCTTCCTCCAACAATTTCAAGAGAGGTTTCATCTTGATTTTAGGAGGTTCTTTCGGAAGAGACCTCCAACTTTCCGGTGCATTCCTGAAAAATTCAGAAATTTTAATAGGGAGTTCAAATAAAGTAGGAGAATGTACCTTGTAAAGTTCTCCAAAGTTTGAGACGAGTTTCATGTTGGGTTGATAGTCCACACACGAAATCTCTCCCAGCTCAACTGGCCTTTCTTCCACCTTGACCACAGTCTCAGTAATTTGGTCAAGGTTCGCTGCATCTTGCAGTTCTACAAATTCTTCTTCCATCTCGGTCGAGATCTCTTCCACCTCGGCCGAGGTCTCAACAGTCGGATCGAGATCCTCTACATCCTCCTCTTCCTCAGAAGTTTCAGGAGAAATTTTGGGTTTGACTGGGGGAATGCTTGGAACGTGCAACACTTCCTTATGCTCCTCTTCCGGCTTAGCATAGGATATGGTGCTTTCCTTGAGCTCCTCCACCTTCTTCATCAACTTCTCCAATCTTGATTCGAGAGAGTCTTCAAAAGGTTGCTCATAAATGTTTTTAGGGACATTCTTCTCATCCCATATCGCAAGTTCATGTTGAATGGCCTCTTCTCTTTCCCATTCATTGTTGAACCAATAGAAGGAGTACTTTTCCTCCAAGTATTCATAATGGTCCGCCCTAGCACTTTGTCTTGCTATCCAGGCTGGATCAAATGTAGTCATCGGAAATCCTGAAAACTACAAAACTCATAGAAAGAGTAGTTAGTAGCAACAGGGGCAAGTGCCCCGAAAGCAAACCGCAACCGGCTCGGTCTAGACCAAGTCCCCGGCAACGGCGCCAAAAACTTGTTCGCTCCAAACGGTGTGTGCAAGCTTTAAATTTATAACCCTAGACTTAAGCTTAAAACAAGGATGCGAACCCGCAGTGTACGGGTCAATCGTAGTAAAAGCAAGAAAATTCCAGGGGTCGATCACAGGGACTCGGTGAAACAGAGTCAATACGGTATGCTAATGTCAATGCTAACCACAAGAGCAATTAACACAATCAAAGATGAATAAGATGTCAAATAAAGCAAACATGCAATTCTAGGGATTAAAGCATCTAGTTGTGGTTCCAACTCAAGATCTATAGATAAGCGGACAAAGCTGAGATTTTTGCGTGGGGAAGGTGTTTCTAAAATGGAGTAGATCACCGGGTAAGTCTCACTACACACTAATCCTAAACCGTAACTCCTATTACCGGGTAAGTCTCAAGGAATCAAGATAAAGAACTATAACCTCAAACTAACACATCATCTAAGGGAATAGAATCAACCTTTACCGGGTAAGTCTCAGGCTAACTCACAAAGATGGGATGGAAGCACACCCAAACCCCAATAAAGGATAAACCTTTATTACCTACACTTATGATCGTTGGTACACAAACTAAGGAATTACCGGGTAAGTCTCATCCTAAGCTTGCTTTGAACCAGGAAGGTGTAATAAGAATAGGATTTGGCAAACTCTAACACTTAACTCTCAGTTATGGATCAGATAAGTCACCTCGGTCAGCCAGTTTCCACCTCGGCCGAAATGTTCATCGACTGAACGAGATGCTTAGGGTTAAGGTTAAAGACTCGAACTTTCAGGATCCTACTGGAATCTAAGATTATTCTATCATTGTTTTTCCCACAACCTTCAGCCAATCACCCTAGAATCACACAAGGAAATTAGCCACTCATCATCATTGTGAAAGTATTAAATGTAGGGGAAGAAGGTGAATATTTGAACAAAGAAGAATTTAATGAAAAGACTTCAATAACTGAATCAAATATCACACAAAAGCGTTCCTTGGATAGCAATCCAAAAAGACAAGACAACAATTGAGGGAATTGAAGACAATCTTACAAAACCCTTCAATAAAAGCTATAAAAGCTATGGACTTCAATCTTCCTTCAACCTTCAAAAAGGTTCTTCAACTCTCTCCCAAATTGGAGTATGCGGCTGCTTGCGCTGATAGCGGATGTTCGATTTGTGGAAACCTCAACCCTTTTTATAGGAAAAATAACCCTCCAAAGATAAGAAATCTTAGAAAGATATTATCCCATAAATATAGGTAAAATATATGATTCTGCATATCTCCTTCCTTCCAGAAGCCAAGCCCAAAAATATAAGATCACTTTCCAATTTTAAAAGATCTCAGCCAAGAATAAAATATTCTCGCCGCGTCCTAGGTGTTCGCCTCGGTCGAGTCGGCGTCTCTGGATTACCTCGGTCGAGATGAATCTCTGGTCAACCGAGGTGACTCACAACTGAATGTAGAATCTCTCAGAACTGGCCCAAAGTAAATCTTTAATCCATGGCTATGCTTCCTGGATGTAGCTCCAAATGACTCATGACTCCTTTTGCTCCTTTTTGATGCAAAACGTACCATATTACCTGCAATTACAACGAAACTAGGTGTAGACCTCGATTCTCGCAAAGGTAGATGAAATGGTAGTAAAATCACATAATGTACCTACAAACATGCAGATTATGAAAGATAAAACGTCCAAACAAACCCCAAAATATAGACTATAATTCATGCTATCAAAATACCCCATACTTAGCCCTTGCTTGTCCCCAAGCAAGTTCCTCATATAAAAGACAAGATAGAATGGATTATAAGTCAAGAAAATCAATGAAAAAGTCTTTCAAAAACATTTTATGGTGTGCAACTATCATAGATTACTCTAAGAGAATACTTCCTGGAATTTAAAAACTCAATATGCTCAAAACATTTTATAAATATAGGAAAGTTGTTCATCTTTGCATAAAATCATAGAATGCATAATAAATCATAATTATCGAAATTAATCATGTATAATCCAGTTTAAACCGCTAAGTCAATCAACAAGCTCAAGGTCTCAAGGGCTTCCCAAAAGAAAAGGTCAAGAAACGTGTAGGGTAGGGATGTGTGTAAGGTAATGTGGTGCTAGAATCCGGGAAAAGGATGAACTTCACTTTGACTTGCAACACCTTCCACCAATAAGCTTTGCTTATTTCACACTTTTTCTCTTTTACTTTACTTTTTGGGATGCATGGACAGAGGTGCACAATAACCGAAGCCTAGGAAATCTGCAATCATCAATTTCTTGAGATGCATCAAACCCTTGATGCACATACCATGACCCGTTAGGAATATCGCTCAATCCGACTTTGGCAAGACACAAACACCCGGCTATGTGAATGGTGCCGAGTTACTCATCTTCATGATTGACTTCCCCAAACCTATTATTGCTTTCTAACACTTTCACTTCCAGCCACTTCTCAACTTTAACTTCACTTGCTTTCACCACTTCGCTTGCTTCCAAATTCCCGGATAGGTAAAGGGAGGCAAAATGTATATGAGGGGCTAAGCATGATCAAGAAGAAGAAGAAGAAAAGAATGAATTGCCTTGGTCTTTCCAAGAAGAAAGTGAGAGAACTTAACCTGCGGTGTCAACCTTCAAATTCAACATAATTTGGATAAAAACAAAGTATTAAACATGCCAATAATTTCAAACAAAGCATTTAGCAACTTAAACATATTATAAAACCTTTCAAACACATAAAGAATTTAAAACCAGTCAGTAAACAAGATCTTCACTGAGATCATATCCAGATAAATAACACAAAATCGTCTTCGAAAACTTTCTGTTACGCACCTCGGTCGAGATGTTCTTGGTTCAACCGAGGTGAAATACCTCGTTTGGCCAAGACTGACTCGGTCGAGGTCAAAAAAATTTTTTTAAAAACCATTTTTTTTTCGGTTTCGACGTTTTTCTCAATCAAATAACCTGTAAGTATGCATGCAATCTCAGATAAACATATAAATGCAGAAGTGAAGCATAAATATAAAATATCCGATCAAGTGAGTCATACATCAAAGTCATCAAATAAATACATCAAATACCCCATACTTGGGACACACTGTCCCAGTGGGTCAAAATAAGTCTAAGGACAGGATACTCACCGAACATAGCTAAACTGCATGAAGAAGTAAGAAACAGCTCTCAGATAAGCCCATCTCGGTTGGCGAAGCACATCTCGGTCGAGGTGTTCTGACAGTACCCGAGATGTATCTCACTAAAGCTCGTTTCCTCAACTTCTCAAAGTTTTGTTCTTCCAGTGTAGCTCCTGAACTGTGATCCTTCCTTTTGGAATACCTGGTTGTTGTCTAGAAGAAAACAAAAACAAAGCAACTATCTAAACTAAACTAGATAAGGGAGAAGAAAGCAATACCTTGGGTTGCCTCCCAAGAAGCGCTTGGTTTAAGGTCGCTAGCTGGACCATGCAGCATGGGATTACTCAATGCACTTCGAATGTCGTGGAGTGCTCATCACATCCGTAAAAATCTTCCAAGAAGGTTCCGGTTCCTAACTTCACCGGCAAATGGTAAGATCTCCCACGTACAAGCTTGTACGGTTTGATTCTCACTGGAATTCTTCTAGACTTCCTGCACTTCAATGGGACATTCCTCGTGTCCCATCCTTTCCTTGATCGAGAAAATAGTTTCTCGAGAATCATAGCAGCTTCCCCATCTATAGCTTGGGGATGGTACAGGGTCCTGAGCATGCGAGGGACCCCATACTTGAACAAATAACACTTCGTTGCCTTAGCGGTGAAGTGCTTGTTAACTTCACTCCTTATAATCCAAGGAGCATCTTCCTCCAACAATTTCAAGAGAGGTTTCATCTTGATCTTAGGAGGTTCTTTCGGAAGAGACCTCCAACTCTCCGGTGCCTTCCTGAAAAATTCAGAAATATTAATAGGGAATTCAAATGAAGTAGGAGAATGTACCTTGCAAAGTTCTCCAAAGCTTGAGACAAGTTTCGTGTTGGGTTGATAATCCACCCACGAAATCTCTCTTAGTTCTGCTGGTCTTTCTTCCACCTTGACCACAATCTCAGTAATTTGGCCAAGGTTCTCTGCATCTTCCACTTCTGATTTTGCAGATTCTTCTTCCATCTCGGTCGAGATCTCTTCCACCTCGGCCGAGGTCTCAACAGTTGGATCGAAATCTTCCATATCCTCCTCTTCCTCAGAAGTTTCAGGAGAAATTTCTGGTTTGATTGGGGGAATGCTTGGAACGTGCAACACTTCCTTATGCTCTTCTTCCGGCTTAGCATAGGATAGGGTGCTTTCCTTGAGCTCCTCCACCTTCTTCATCAACTTCTCCAATCTTGATTCGAGAGAGTCTTCAAAAGGTTGCTCATAAATGTTTTTAGGGACATTCTTCTCATCCCATATCGCAAGTTCATGTTGAATGGCCTCTTCTCTTTCCCATTCATTGTTGAACCAATAGAAGGAGTACTTTTCCTCCAAGTATTCATAATGGTCCGCCCTAGCACTTTGTCTTGCTATCCAGGCTGGATCAAATGTAGTCATCGGAAATCCTGAAAACTACAAAACTCATAGAAAGAGTAGTTAGTAGCAACAGGGGCAAGTGCCCCGAAAGCAAACCGCAACCGGCTCGGTCTAGACCAAGTCCCCGGCAACGGCGCCAAAAACTTGTTCGCTCCAAACGGTGTGTGCAAGCTTTAAATTTATAACCCTAGACTTAAGCTTAAAACAAGGATGCGAACCCGCAGTGTACGGGTCAATCGTAGTAAAAGCAAGAAAATTCCAGGGGTCGATCACAGGGACTCGGTGAAACAGAGTCAATACGGTATGCTAATGTCAATGCTAACCACAAGAGCAATTTAACACAATCAAAGATGAATAAGAAGTCAATAAAGCAAACATGCAATTCTAGGGATTAAAGCATCTAGTTGTGGTTCCAACTCAAGATCTATAGATAAGCGGACAAAGCTGAGATTTTTGCATGGGGAAGGTGTTACTAAAGTGGAGTAGATCACCGGGTAAGTCTCACTACACACTAATCCTAAACCGTAACTCCTATTACCGGGTAAGTCTCAAGGAATCAAGATAAAGAACTATAACCTCAAACTAACACACCATCTAAGGGAATAGAATCAACCTTTACCGGGTAAGTCTCAGGCTAACTCACAAAGATAGGATGGAAGCACACTCAAACCCCAATAAAGGATAAACCTTTATTACCTACACTTATGATCGTTGGTACACAAACTAAGGAATTACCGGGTAAGTCTCATCCTAAGCTTGCTTTGAACCGGGAAGGTGTAATAAGAATAGGATTTGGCAAACTCTAACACTTAACTCTCAGTTATGGATCAGATAAGTCACCTCGGTCAGCCAGTTTCCACCTCGGCCGAAATGTTCATCGACTGAACGAGATGCTTAGGGTTAAGGTTAAAGACTCGAACTTTCAGGATCCTACTGGAATCTAAGATTATTCTATCATTGTTTTTCCCACAACCTTCAGCCAATCACCCTAGAATCACACAAGGAAATTAGCCACTCATCATCATTGTGAAAGTATTAAATGTAGGGGAAGAAGGTGAATATTTGAACAAAGAAGAATTTAATGAAAAGACTTCAATAACTGAATCAAATATCACACAAAAGCGTTCCTTGGATAGCAATCCAAAAAGACAAGACAACAATTGAGGGAATTGAAGACAATCTTACAAAACCCTTCAATAAAAGCTATAAAAGCTATGGACTTCAATCTTCCTTCAACCTTCAAAAAGGTTCTTCAACTCTCTCCCAAATTGGAGTATGCGGCTGCTTGCGCTGATAGCGGATGTTCGATTTGTGGAAAATTCAACCCTTTTTATAGGAAAAATAACCCTCCAAAGATAAGAAATCTTAGAAAGATATTATCCCATAAATATAGGTAAAATATATGATTCTGCATATCTCCTTCCTTCCAGAAGCCAAGCCCAAAAATATAAGATCACTTTCCAATTTTAAAAGATCTCAGCCAAGAATAAAATATTCTCGCCGCGTCCTAGGTGTTCGCCTCGGTCGAGTCGGCGTCTCTGGATTACCTCGGTCGAGATGAATCTCTGGTCAACCGAGGTGACTCACAACTGAATGTAGAATCTCTCAAAACTGGCCAAAGTAAATCCTTAATTCATGGCTATGCTTCCTGGATGTAGCTCCAAATGACTCATGACTCCTTTTGCTCCTTTTTGATGCAAAACGTACCATATTACCTGCAATTACAACGAAACTAGGTGTAGACCTCGATTCTCGCAAAGGTAGATGAAATGGTAGTAAAATCACATAATGTACATACAAACATGCAGATTATGAAAGATAAAACGTCCAAACAAACCCCAAAATATAGACTATAATTCATGCTATCAAAATACCTCATACTTAGCCCTTGCTTGTCCCCAAGCAAGTTCCTCATATAGAAGACAAGATAGAATGGATTATAAGTCAAGAAAATCGATGAAAAAGTCTTTCAAAAACATTTTATGGTGTGCAACTATCATAGATCACTCTAAGAGAATACTTCCTGGAATTTAAAAACTCAATATGCTCAAAACATTTTATAAATATAAGAAAGTTGTTCATCTTTGCATAAAATCATAGAATGCATAATAAATCATAATTATCAAAATTAATCATGTATAATCCAGTTTAAACCGCTAAGTCAATCAACAAGCTCAAGGTCTCAAGGGCTTCCCAAAAGAAAAGGTCAAGAAACGTGAAGGGTAGGGATGTATGTAAGGTAATGTGGTGCTAGAATCCGGGAAAAGGATGAACTTCACTTTCACTTTGACTTGCAACATCTTCCACCAATAAGCTTTGCTTATTCACACTTTTTCTTTTACTTTACTTTTTGGGATGCATGGATAGAGGTGCACAATAACCGAAGCCTAGGAAATCCGCAATCATCAATTTCTTGAGATGCATCAAACCCTTGATGCACATACCATGACCCGTTAGGAATATCGCTCAATCCGACTTTGGCAAGACACAAACACCCGGCTATGTGAATGGTGCCGAGTTACTCATCTTCATGAATGACTTCCCCAAACCTATTATTGCTTTCTAACACTTTCACTTCCAGCCACTTCTCGACTTTAATTTGCTTTCACCACTTTGCTTGCTTCCAAATTCCCGGATAGGTAAAGGGAGGCAAAATGTATATGAGGGGCTAAGCATGATCAAGAAGAAGAAGAGAGAAGAGAATGAATTGCCTTGGTCTTTCCAAGAAGAATGTGAGAGAACTTAACCTGCGGTGTCAACCTTCAAATTCAACATAATTTGGATAAAAACAAAGTATTAAACATGCCAATAATTTCAAACAAAGCATTTAGCAACTTAAACATATTATAAAACCCTTCAGACACATAAAGAATTTAAAACCAGTCAGTAAACAAAATCTTCACTGAGATCATATCCAGATAAGAAGCACAAGATCGTTTTCGAAAACTCTCAGTTATCACACCTCGGTCGAGGTGTTCTTGGTTCAACCGAGGTGAAATGCCTCGTTTTGCCAGAACTGTCCCGGTCGAGGTCGAAAAAAATTTTTTAAAACCATTTTTCTTTCAGTTTCGACGTTTTTCTCAATCAAATAACCTGTAAGTATGCATGTAGTCTCAGATAAAAATATAGATGCAAAAGCGAAGCATAAATATCAATATCCGGTCAATAGAGTCGTACATCAAAGTCAAATAACATATCCGCATACCCCATACTTGGGACACATTGTCCCAATGGGTCAAAATAAGTCTAAGGACAAGATACTCACCGAACATAGCTAAACTGCATGAAGAAGTAAGAAACAGCTCCCAGATAAAACCATCTCGGTTGGCGAAGCACATCTCGGTCGAGGTGTTCTGACAGTACCCGAGATGTATCTCAGTAAAGCTCGTTTCCTCAACTTCTCGAAATTTTGTTCTTCCAGTGTAGCTCCTGAACTGTGATCCTTCCTTTTGGAATACCTGATTGTTGTCTAGAGGAAAACAAAAACAAAGCAACTATCTAAACTAAACTAGAAAAGGGAGAAGAAAGCAATACCTTGGGTTGCCTCCCAAGAAGCGCTTGGTTTAAGGTCGCTAGCTGGACCCTGCGGCATGGGATTACTCAATGCACTTCGAATGTCGTGGAGTGCTCATCACATCCGTAAAAATCTTCCAAGAAGGTTCCGGTTCCTAACTTCACCGGCAAATGGTAAGATCTCCCACGTACAAGCTTGTACGGTTTGATTCTCACTGGAATTCTTCTAGACTTCCTGCACTTCAATGGGACATTCCTCGTGTCCCATCCTTTCCTTGATCGAGAAAATAGTTTCTCGAGAATCATAGCAGCTTCCCCATCTATAGCTTGGGGATGGTACAAGGTCCTTAGCATGCGAGGGACCCCATACTTGAACAAGAGATACTTCATCGACTTAGCGGTGTAGTGTTTGCAAACTCCACTCCTTATAATCCAAGGAGCTTCTTCTTCCAACAATTTCAAGGAAGACTTCATCTTGATTTTAGGAGGTTCTTTCGGAAGAGACCTCCAACTTTCCGGTGCATTCCTGAAAAATTCAGAAATTTTAATAGGGAGTTCAAATAAAGTAGGAGAATGTACCTTGTAAAGTTCTCCAAAGTTTGAGACGAGTTTCATGTTGGGTTGATAGTCCACACACGAAATCTCTCCCAGCTCAACTGGCCTTTCTTCCACCTTGACCACAGTCTCAGTAATTTGGTCAAGGTTCGCTGCATCTTGCAGTTCTACAAATTCTTCTTCCATCTCGGTCGAGATCTCTTCCACCTCGGCCGAGGTCTCAACAGTCGGATCGAGATCCTCTACATCCTCCTCTTCCTCAGAAGTTTCAGGAGAAATTTTGGGTTTGACTGGGGGAATGCTTGGAACGTGCAACACTTCCTTATGCTCCTCTTCCGGCTTAGCATAGGATATGGTGCTTTCCTTGAGCTCCTCCACCTTCTTCATCAACTTCTCCAATCTTGATTCGAGAGAGTCTTCAAAAGGTTGCTCATAAATGTTTTTAGGGACATTCTTCTCATCCCATATCGCAAGTTCATGTTGAATGGCCTCTTCTCTTTCCCATTCATTGTTGAACCAATAGAAGGAGTACTTTTCCTCCAAGTATTCATAATGGTCCGCCCTAGCACTTTGTCTTGCTATCCAGGCTGGATCAAATGTAGTCATCGGAAATCCTGAAAACTACAAAACTCATAGAAAGAGTAGTTAGTAGCAACAGGGGCAAGTGCCCCGAAAGCAAACCGCAACCGGCTCGGTCTAGACCAAGTCCCCGGCAACGGCGCCAAAAACTTGTTCGCTCCAAACGGTGTGTGCAAGCTTTAAATTTATAACCCTAGACTTAAGCTTAAAACAAGGATGCGAACCCGCAGTGTACGGGTCAATCGTAGTAAAAGCAAGAAAATTCCAGGGGTCGATCACAGGGACTCGGTGAAACAGAGTCAATACGGTATGCTAATGTCAATGCTAACCACAAGAGCAATTAACACAATCAAAGATGAATAAGATGTCAAATAAAGCAAACATGCAATTCTAGGGATTAAAGCATCTAGTTGTGGTTCCAACTCAAGATCTATAGATAAGCGGACAAAGCTGAGATTTTTGCGTGGGGAAGGTGTTTCTAAAATGGAGTAGATCACCGGGTAAGTCTCACTACACACTAATCCTAAACCGTAACTCCTATTACCGGGTAAGTCTCAAGGAATCAAGATAAAGAACTATAACCTCAAACTAACACACCATCTAAGGGAATAGAATCAACCTTTACCGGGTAAGTCTCAGGCTAACTCACAAAGATGGGATGGAAGCACACCCAAACCCCAATAAAGGATAAACCTTTATTACCTACACTTATGATCGTTGGTACACAAACTAAGGAATTACCGGGTAAGTCTCATCCTAAGCTTGCTTTGAACCAGGAAGGTGTAATAAGAATAGGATTTGGCAAACTCTAACACTTAACTCTCAGTTATGGATCAGATAAGTCACCTCGGTCAGACAGTTTCCACCTCGGCCGAAATGTTCATCGACTGAACGAGATGCTTAGGGTTAAGGTTAAAGACTCGAACTTTCAGGATCCTACTGGAATCTAAGATTATTCTATCATTGTTTTTCCCACAACCTTCAGCCAATCACCCTAGAATCACACAAGGAAATTAGCCACTCATCATCATTGTGAAAGTATTAAATGTAGGGGAAGAAGGTGAATATTTGAACAAAGAAGAATTTAATGAAAAGACTTCAATAACTGAATCAAATATCACACAAAAGCGTTCCTTGGATAGCAATCCAAAAAGACAAGACAACAATTGAGGGAATTGAAGACAATCTTACAAAACCCTTCAATAAAAGCTATAAAAGCTATGGACTTCAATCTTCCTTCAACCTTCAAAAAGGTTCTTCAACTCTCTCCCAAATTGGAGTATGCGGCTGCTGCGTCTTTTTTCGGTGTAGGCGGATGTTCGTGTATTTGTGGAAAATTCAACCCTTTTTATAGGAAAAATAACCCTCCAAAGATAAGAAATCTTAGAAAGATATTATCCCATAAATATAGGTAAAATATATGATTCTGCATATCTCCTTCCTTCCAGAAGCCAAGCCCAAAAATATAAGATCACTTTCCAATTTTAAAAGATCTCAGCCAAGAATAAAATATTCTCGCCGCGTCCTAGGTGTTCGCCTCGGTCGAGTCGGCGTCTCTGGATTACCTCGGTCGAGATGAATCTCTGGTCAACCGAGGTGACTCACAACTGAATGTAGAATCTCTCAAAACTGGCCCAAAGTAAATCTTTAATCCATGGCTATGCTTCCTGGATGTAGCTCCAAATGACTCATGACTCCTTTTGCTCCTTTTTGATGCAAAACGTACCATATTACCTGCAATTACAACGAAACTAGGTGTAGACCTCGATTCTCGCAAAGGTAGATGAAATGGTAGTAAAATCACATAATGTACATACACACATGCAGATTATGAAAGATAAAACGTCCAAACAAACCCCAAAATATAGACTATAATTCATGCTATCAAAATACCCCATACTTAGCCCTTGCTTGTCCCCAAGCAAGTTCCTCATATAGAAGACAAGATAGAATGGATTATAAGTCAAGAAAATCAATGAAAAAGCCTTTCAAAAACATTTTATGGTGTGCAACTATCATAGATCACTCTAAGAGAATACTTCCTGGAATTTAAAAACTCAATATGCTCAAAACATTTTTTAAATATAGAAAAGTTGTTCATCTTTGCATAAAATCATAGAATGCATAATAAATCATAATTATCAAAATTAATCATGTATAATCCAATTTGAACCGCTAAGTCAATCAACAAGCTCAAGGTCTCAAGGGCTTCCCAAAAGAAAAGGTCAAGAAACGTGTAGGGTAGGGATGTGTGTAAGGTAATGTGGTGCTAGAATCCGGGAAAAGGATGAACTTCACTTTCACTTTGACTTGCAACATCTTCCACCAATAAGCTTTGCTTATTTCACACTTTTTTCTCTTTTACTTTACTTTTTGGGATGCATGGACAGAGGTGCACAATAACCGAAGCCTAGGAAATCCGCAATCATCAGTTTCTTGAGATGCATCAAACCCTTGATGCACATACCATGACCCGATAGGAATATCGCTCAATCCGACTTTGGCAAGACACAAACACCCGGCTATGTGAATGGTGCCGAGTTACTCATCTTCATGATTGACTTCCCCAAACCTATTATTGCCTTCTAACACTTTCACTTTCAGCCATTCCTCAACTTTAACTCCACTTTCACCACTTTGCTTGCTTCCAAATTCCCGGATAGGTAAAGGGAGGCAAAATGTATACGAGGGGCTAAGCATGATCAAGAAGAAGAAGAAGAAGAAATGAATTGCCTTGGTCTTTCCAAGAAGAATGTGAGAGAACTTAACCTGCGGTGTCAACCTTCAAATTCAACATAATTTGGATAAAAACAAAGTATTAAACATGCCAATAATTTCAAACAAAGCATTTAGCAACTTAAACATATTATAAAACCTTTCAAACACATAAAGAATTTAAAACCAGTAGGTAAACAAAATCTTCACTGAGATCATATCCAGATAAGTAACACAAAATCGTTTTCGAAAACTCTCAGTTAACCCACCTCGGTCGAGATGTTCTTGGTTCAACCGAGGTGAAATGCCTCGTTTCGCCAGAATCTCCCCGGTCGAGGTCAAAAAAATTTTTTTAAAACCATTTTTTTTTTTTTTTTCGGTTCGGTTTTGACGTTTTTCTCAATCAAATAATCTATAGGTATGCATGTAATATCAGATAATCATATAGAGCATAATAGAATCATAAATATCCATCAAAGTAGCACACAATCATCCATAGTCAAATAACATATCCGCATACCCCATACTTGGGACACACTGTCCTAGTGGGTCGAAATAAGTCTAAGGACAGGATACTCACCGAACATAGCTAAACTGCATGAAGAAGTAAGAAACAGCTCTCAGATAAGCCCATCTCGGTTGGCGAAGCACATCTCGGTCGAGGTGTTCTGACAGTACCCGAGATGTATCTCACTAAAGCTCGTTTCCTCAACTTCTCAAAGTTTTGTTCTTCCAGTGTAGCTCCTGAACTGTGATCCTTCCTTTTGGAATACCTGGTTGTTGTCTAGAAGAAAACAAAAACAAAGCAACTATCTAAACTAAACTAGATAAGGGAGAAGAAAGCAATACCTTGGGTTGCCTCCCAAGAAGCGCTTGGTTTAAGGTCGCTAGCTGGACCATGCAGCATGGGATTACTCAATGCACTTCGAATGTCGTGGAGTGCTCATCACATCCGTAAAAATCTTCCAAGAAGGTTCCGGTTCCTAACTTCACCGGCAAATGGTAAGATCTCCCACGTACAAGCTTGTACGGTTTGATTCTCACTGGAATTCTTCTAGACTTCCTGCACTTCAATGGGACATTCCTCGTGTCCCATCCTTTCCTTGATCGAGAAAATAGTTTCTCGAGAATCATAGCAGCTTCCCCATCTATAGCTTGGGGATGGTACAAGGTCCTTAGCATGCGAGGGACCCCATACTTGAACAAGAGATACTTCATCGACTTAGCGGTGTAGTGTTTGCAAACTCCACTCCTTATAATCCAAGGAGCTTCTTCTTCCAACAATTTCAAGGAAGACTTCATCTTGATTTTAGGAGGTTCTTTCGGAAGAGACCTCCAACTTTCCGGTGCATTCCTGAAAAATTCAGAAATTTTAATAGGGAGTTCAAATAAAGTAGGAGAATGTACCTTGTAAAGTTCTCCAAAGTTTGAGACGAGTTTCATGTTGGGTTGATAGTCCACACACGAAATCTCTCCCAGCTCAACTGGCCTTTCTTCCACCTTGACCACAGTCTCAGTAATTTGGTCAAGGTTCGCTGCATCTTGCAGTTCTACAAATTCTTCTTCCATCTCGGCCGAGGTCTCAACAGTCGGATCGAGATCCTCTACATCCTCCTCTTCCTCAGAAGTTTCAGGAGAAATTTTGGGTTTGACTGGGGGAATGCTTGGAACGTGCAACACTTCCTTATGCTCCTCTTCCGGCTTAGCATAGGATATGGTGCTTTCCTTGAGCTCCTCCACCTTCTTCATCAACTTCTCCAATCTTGATTCGAGAGAGTCTTCAAAAGGTTGCTCATAAATGTTTTTAGGGACATTCTTCTCATCCCATATCGCAAGTTCATGTTGAATGGCCTCTTCTCTTTCCCATTCATTGTTGAACCAATAGAAGGAGTACTTTTCCTCCAAGTATTCATAATGGTCCGCCCTAGCACTTTGTCTTGCTATCCAGGCTGGATCAAATGTAGTCATCGGAAATCCTGAAAACTACAAAACTCATAGAAAGAGTAGTTAGTAGCAACAGGGGCAAGTGCCCCGAAAGCAAACCGCAACCGGCTCGGTCTAGACCAAGTCCCCGGCAACGGCGCCAAAAACTTGTTCGCTCCAAACGGTGTGTGCAAGCTTTAAATTTATAACCCTAGACTTAAGCTTAAAACAAGGATGCGAACCCGCAGTGTACGGGTCAATCGTAGTAAAAGCAAGAAAATTCCAGGGGTCGATCACAGGGACTCGGTGAAACAGAGTCAATACGGTATGCTAATGTCAATGCTAACCACAAGAGCAATTAACACAATCAAAGATGAATAAGATGTCAAATAAAGCAAACATGCAATTCTAGGGATTAAAGCATCTAGTTGTGGTTCCAACTCAAGATCTATAGATAAGCGGACAAAGCTGAGATTTTTGCGTGGGGAAGGTGTTTCTAAAATGGAGTAGATCACCGGGTAAGTCTCACTACACACTAATCCTAAACCGTAACTCCTATTACCGGGTAAGTCTCAAGGAATCAAGATAAAGAACTATAACCTCAAACTAACACATCATCTAAGGGAATAGAATCAACCTTTACCGGGTAAGTCTCAGGCTAACTCACAAAGATGGGATGGAAGCACACCCAAACCCCAATAAAGGATAAACCTTTATTACCTACACTTATGATCGTTGGTACACAAACTAAGGAATTACCGGGTAAGTCTCATCCTAAGCTTGCTTTGAACCAGGAAGGTGTAATAAGAATAGGATTTGGCAAACTCTAACACTTAACTCTCAGTTATGGATCAGATAAGTCACCTCGGTCAGCCAGTTTCCACCTCGGCCGAAATGTTCATCGACTGAACGAGATGCTTAGGGTTAAGGTTAAAGACTCGAACTTTCAGGATCCTACTGGAATCTAAGATTATTCTATCATTGTTTTTCCCACAACCTTCAGCCAATCACCCTAGAATCACACAAGGAAATTAGCCACTCATCATCATTGTGAAAGTATTAAATGTAGGGGAAGAAGGTGAATATTTGAACAAAGAAGAATTTAATGAAAAGACTTCAATAACTGAATCAAATATCACACAAAAGCGTTCCTTGGATAGCAATCCAAAAAGACAAGACAACAATTGAGGGAATTGAAGACAATCTTACAAAACCCTTCAATAAAAGCTATAAAAGCTATGGACTTCAATCTTCCTTCAACCTTCAAAAAGGTTCTTCAACTCTCTCCCAAATTGGAGTATGCGGCTGCTTGCGCTGATAGCGGATGTTCGATTTGTGGAAACCTCAACCCTTTTTATAGGAAAAATAACCCTCCAAAGATAAGAAATCTTAGAAAGATATTATCCCATAAATATAGGTAAAATATATGATTCTGCATATCTCCTTCCTTCCAGAAGCCAAGCCCAAAAATATAAGATCACTTTCCAATTTTAAAAGATCTCAGCCAAGAATAAAATATTCTCGCCGCGTCCTAGGTGTTCGCCTCGGTCGAGTCGGCGTCTCTGGATTACCTCGGTCGAGATGAATCTCTGGTCAACCGAGGTGACTCACAACTGAATGTAGAATCTCTCAGAACTGGCCCAAAGTAAATCTTTAATCCATGGCTATGCTTCCTGGATGTAGCTCCAAATGACTCATGACTCCTTTTGCTCCTTTTTGATGCAAAACGTACCATATTACCTGCAATTACAACGAAACTAGGTGTAGACCTCGATTCTCGCAAAGGTAGATGAAATGGTAGTAAAATCACATAATGTACCTACAAACATGCAGATTATGAAAGATAAAACGTCCAAACAAACCCCAAAATATAGACTATAATTCATGCTATCATGCACATCTTGAAAGAACTACTTCCTTTGTGGGTAGGACAATCCTGGAGGTATTTCTTGACAAATCAAACAATTAACAAAATCAACATACCATGGGTCAGTACCTCTTGAGATTTGGTGAAGGCACTCCTCGATCTCAAGCAACTTCTCGTCCGGAAAGGAATCATCTATGGACATATCCTCTTTCTTGCTTGTCATAGGAGGAAGTCGACTAAGGTGGTCCGCTACCGAGTTCTCGGATCCTTTCTTATCACGGATCTCTAAGTTGAACTCTTATAGAAGGAGGATCCATCTCATGAGTCGCAACTTTACATCTTTCTTGGTGAGCAAGTACCAGATTGTTGTGTGGTTGGTGTAGACCAGGGGCGGCCTTTGGGGGGGGGGGGGGGCAGCTGCCCCACCCTCTAGAAAAAAAAAAGAAAAAAAGTTATACTTTGTATGTAGGGGTGTAATACGAGCCGAGCATCGGCATGCTCAACCTTGGCTCGTTTATAAACGAGTTGAGCCTAAAACTTTAACGAGCTTTAAAATGTGCTCAAGCTTGACTCGTTTAGAAAGTGAATGAGCTTGAGCCGAGCTTTTGGCGAGCCGAGCCCGAGTAGCTCGGCTAAAATAATGCTCCTATAGTGTTATTTTAGCCGAACGAGCCGAGCTTTACCTAAATGAGCTAAGCATTGACATGCTTAAGCTTGACTCGTTTATAAACGAGCTGAGCCCGAGCTGTAAGAGTCTAGTTGCTGAGTTGCTGAGAGAGTGAGAAAAGGGACAAGATTATGTTTAGACTGCCCCTGCGTGACCTAGAGGGCGCCCCTGCGATTTGCGTGGGCCACCCCTGCGGCTCACAGAGTCCACCCCTGCGGCTTTGTGTGTTGCAGCCGTCTTCTTTGACCCTTTGACCCATGCTTTTCTCTTTTTTACCCCCTTTATAACCTTCATCTCCTTCCTTTGATGAGGGTTTACCATTCTCAACTCCATCTCTTTCTCCTTACGTACATCTTCTTCTCTCTTCTCCCTTGGATCATCTTGGTTGATCTTCTCTTGAGTTTTGTGAGTTTATGAGAGCTTTGGACAGCTTTGCTTGGCTTTGATGTTGGTTGATGTTGTAGTGCCTTGTTGAGCCAGCCTGAGGTGTGTTGATGCGGTGCTGATCTTCTGGAAGTTTAGTTGGTAAGCTTTCATGGCCTTTCTTCCTTCTTTCCTCTTTTCTTCATCTTTTCCTCTCTTTCTTTAGCCTAGCTTAAGTTCCTTAGGTTTGGATTATGTTTAGCCATGTTTGGCTTGTGTTGATGTATATATATGTATGTTCTATATGTATGTTGATGTTGGAGTGAAGAAGGAGTAGAGAATCAAAGGAAGAAGTGAATAAAGGGCTAAGGTGGTGTCTTCTGTTGTTCAGCCGCCCCTGCGCCACCTTGCAGCCGCTCCTGCGCCGGCCAGGATCCGCACCTGCGCCACCAATGAGCCGCCCCTGCGCCACCTGCATCAGCAAGGGTCTTCTCTTGGTCCTGCTGGTGTGTGTGTGCTTCTAGGCTTTCCTTAGGATGTCTTTGTTCCCTCCTTTCCTAGTGGGAGAGTATAGGATCACGCTAGAGGTGTGAGGATGTGTTTGGTTGAGGTTATGATCGGTTTATGCCTTGTATGGCCTTTGAGGTTCATTAGGTTGTGAGTTTAGGTTGAGGATGATCCTTTGGACCCCTTTGGGTCTAGGTGTGACCCTTGTGTTGTTAGGAGATTGATATATCGCTTTATGCCCTGTTTATAGGTTGTGTTATCCCTCCAATGTAGAGGTGATCGTGGTTGAGTTTGATCGAGGTTGAGGTAAGTCCGTAGGACTTACTTAGCTGCCATCCTTATATTGGGTGTTTGCATGAGTGGTGTGTGATTTATATGTTGCTATGATAGCATGAGATGTCGTTTATACCGACCTATGTTTTATTGATTGCCTCGTATGCGTGGCTGTGATAACCTTTCCCTTTCATCCCGCCGTGGAGTCTGGAAGGTTCTCTGATATCAGGCTAGACTGACTTTACAGGAATGGCACAATCCACTCCCACAGGGTACACGGATTGTGTGACCGATACTTGTTTAGCTGGCTAGCAGGCTCAGTGGTGAGGATGTATCGGTCCTCGTGTCACATAGTTTCATTTATATTTATATATATATACGATTTGAGTGAATGACCATTATATTGAGATTATAAAATGGGTAAACGTGTGAAAGCATGGTGATGTGTTTATCTTTCCTTGATTATGATTGTGCTTATGCATTACTCTATATATGTGTATGGATAGTTAATGGTTTATTACCATGTTGTAGATGCCCCACAGGATAGGCATGTTGTTGGGTAATCTAGCAGAGTGGCAGGCCGAGGACGTCTCGTACATAGGTTGTTGTGGGCTTTTGGGTTTGTTTACCTTTCCCTCCTGCGTGAGGATGATCTTTTGATACCTCTTGTGTGAGGGTGTTGGTTTATATACTCGGCTATGTTGTCTTACCTTAAGGTTGTACAATTTTTAAAGTTTTATGTATTTGTTTTTATATCTGTCAATGCCATATTGTAAGGTCCAGTGAACTTGTTGTCAGGCTAGGGTCAGGATCCATTGTGAGATCCTAGCCTAATATGGCACTCCGAGTCCCGCGGATTCGGGGTGTTACAGAGTTGGTATCAGAGCCTTAGGTTGACAACAATGGCACTTGCTACCTGCAATGAGGTTTGATAGGTAAAATAAACATAAGCCACATGGGGTTTGACGTTTTAAAAAGGTTTTTGGTTTTAAATGTGGTTTTGGGTTAGATGTACGAGAAGTCGCCACTTTTTCTATGGATCTCTGCAGTATAGTTATGTATATTTGTATTATGGTTTATGTATGTGTATGTGTTGAGTATATATATCTATACATATGGCCTATATAGAGCCTTATAAGTTAGGTGTGCATACCCCGCAGATGCTCGGACTGGAGCTACTGCCGCTGTAGAAAGAGGTAGAGGTAGACCACCCCGTCCTCCGGGTGTGGTAGGTAAGGGCCCAATTCCCGATGCTGATCCACCAGTGGTGGAGAAGATACACGAGGATGTTGCAGAGAGTGTTGTTCCATAGACGGGGAATGGTGGATCTAGGAGACATCATTCACATCGAGCTCAATCTGATGACGCTGACCGTGTCTCCATTGGAGGACCGGAGTTCATAGAGTACCTTCGACGTTTTGAGGAGGAGATCAAAGCTGGAAGACGGGCCCCAGATTTACCAGTTCATGAGGGATCTTTTGAGAGATCTCAGGGAGCGACACAGGTGCTAGATGCACCTGCACATGTTGCTAAGCCAGTTTGAGTTGTGGAGGAGATTCGAGGGCCTCGACCAAATGCCTGGTTGAAGGCATTTCATCAGCAGGGAGTACCACCCTTCTCAGGAGAGATAGGGTTACACACTGAGGTGTGGATAGGGCATGTAGACTTAGCTTTAGAGTCTATCTGATATCCTGAGGACAGACGGATAGAGCTAGTACAGTCTCCATTCCGTGACCTTGCACACCAGTGGTGGAGGATTGTATGGACTAAAGCCACCAGTTATGATCACATGAGGAGCATGATTAGGGAGCAGTTCTGCCCTGCCTCATTGAGGAGGGAGAAGCTGCAGGATTTTGTGGAGGCCGGCTTTGAGGACGTGCCCATTACAGACGCCATCAGCCGCTTCTAGACGGAGTTAGCTTTGTTGGGTCTAGCTGCACCATTTGAGGACCAGCATGTGTATTTGTTCTCTCATCGTCTGGGGGAGAGCACGCATTCATATATGGCGGGATTCCATTGCGAGTCCCTAGCTGATTACCAGGACTGGGGTTCTGCTTTTGAGAGGGAGCGAGCTAGTTAGAGGAGAGCTTCTCAGACGGCACGGTCTGAGAAGAGGCAGCGCACTGGGCAGACCAGTGGAGTTGGAAGAGCATCTAGTTCTAGACGAGACCAGAGACGGCAGAGTTTCCCCTCATCTGCACTGACTGTAGATAAGGGATGGCAATGTTACAACTGTGGTGACCCTGGCCATCTGAGGCCAGATTGTCCCAGACCAGTTGTGACTTGCTTTACCTGTGGTAGACCAGGCCACAGACTGTCTTTTGTAGGTAGAGTGGAGTTGCATCTCAGTAGGGTTTTTCCCCTGCTAGTGTAGCCGGAGGTGGTCAGAGGATACCTCAGCAGCACACACAGGGACAATAGAGTATCCCAGAGCGTCGATCTACTCAGGGTTCTGCTCCAGGACCGAGTAAAGGCAGAGGTAGAGATGTTGGCACCAGTGATGCTAGAGGAGCCCGAGGGCGAGATTTTGAGTTGAGGAGTGCAGAGGATCCACCTGCACCGGCTGCTACATGTACCATTCTGCTTCTGGTTTACCTGTTAGAGTTTTGTTTGATACTGGTGCTACGCATTCATTTATTTCTGATACATGTGTTGAGCATTTGAGGTTAGCTACCATAGAGGGGATACCCTTTACTATAGGGTTACCTTATGGTAGTCGGGTCAGAGGTACCCGTGAGATACGTGGTTGTCCCCTTCGTTTAGGGACTCGTGTTTTACTTGTTGACTTCTTAGTCATGCCATTGATGCATGAAGAAGTCATATTAGGTATGGATTGGATGCGTAGACACCATGCGGTTTTAGATGTTGGTAGACGGACTGTTACAGTCTCTACCGAGGTTGGTCAGATTGAGGTCTTCCGGGGTTGGGACCTTGGGAAGACAAGTTTTGTTATCAGCGCCGTACGAGCAGCTAGATTGATTGCACAAGGATATGATGCCTTCTAGTGTTATGCCATAAAGGATGGAGAGAGTCCAGCTTTGGAGGACATTCTAGTGGTTTGTGAGTTTGTAGACGTATTTGCTGAGCCGTCGAGCTTACCGCCTCAGAGGAGTGTGGACTTCAGCATAGAGTTAGAGCCTGGTACGAGACCCATCTCGAAGGCCCCATACCGTATGGCACCTGTCGAGATGTTAGAGCTGAAGAAGCAACTCGAGGAGTTGGCTGAGAAGGGCTTCATACGCCCTAGTATTTCACCATGGGGTGCACCTGTCCTCTTCGTGCGGAAGAAGGACGGATATTTGAGGTTATGCATTGATTACAGAGAGCTGAACAAGGTGACTATCAAGAACAGGTATCCACTGCCTCGTATTGATGATCTACTTGATCAGCTTCAGGGAGCTACAGTTTTCTCCCGGATTGACTTGCGCTCAGGATATCACCAGTTGAGGGTGTGAGAGCAGGATGTACATAGGACGGCATTTCGTACCCGATATGGACACTATGAGTTTGCAGTGATGCCATTCGGGCTGACGAATGCCCCAGCAGTCTTTATGGAGTTGATGAACAGTATTTTCATCGACTTTCTGGATCAGTTTGTAGTGGTCTTCATTGACGACATATTGGTATACTGTCGTAGCAGACAAGATCATGCCGGTCATTTGAGGATGGTTTTGCAGATTCTGAGGGATAGAAAACTGTACGCTAAGCTCTCTAAGTGTGAGTTCTGGATGTCTGAGATTGCTTTCCTTGGGCATATTGTCTCCGCCGACGGGGTTATGGTTGATCCGGCGAAGATCGAGTATGTTGCTGCATGGACGACACCGACGAACGTCAAGGAAGTGCGTAGCTTTCTTGGCTTAGCCGGTTATTATAGATGGTTTGTGGAGGGATTTTCTGTGATTGCTCGTCCACTGACGATTCTTCTGAGAAAGACTACCAGATTTGTATGGACTGACTAGTGTGCCCAGAGTTTTGAGGAGTTGAAGAGGCATTTGACTTCTGCTCTTGTCTTGGAACAACCAGAGGGTTCTGATGATTTTGTGGTCTACAGTGATGCATCCAAGCTAGGCTTGGGATATGTGTTGATGCAGAGAGGCAGAGTGATTGCTTATGCGTCTAGATAGCTGAAGACATATGAGCAGAACTACCCGACTCACGATCGTGAGTTGGTAGCGGTAATTCATGCATTGAAGATCTGGAGACATTACCTGTATGGTATCACATATCAGATCTTCACAGACCATAAGAGTCTGAAGTATATTTTCACACAGCAGGAGTTTAATAACTGCCAGCGTCGATGGCTTGAGTTGATCAAGGATTTTTACCTTGAGATTTTGTATCATCCTGGAAAGGCGAATATTGTAGCTGACGCCTTGAGCAGGAAGACGCCTTGTGAGAAGGCGATTGCCAGATTGATAGTTCAGCCTCAGCTTTAGAGGGATCTAGCTTGGCTAGAGTTGGACATCCAGTTTCCAGATAAGGATGCCCAGATATCTGCTTTAGAGGTTCTACCTGCTCTGTTGGATGATATCCAATAGAAGTAGGAGACCTGCCCAACCTTGAGGAGGATTAGAGAGATGATGTCTCGTGGAGAGGCACCACAGTTTTCCATTGGGGCTGATGGAGTGATGAGACACTACTACAAAAAGGGGATGA
The DNA here is from genome assembly GCA_033239045.1 of Fagopyrum esculentum. Taxonomy (NCBI): domain Eukaryota; kingdom Viridiplantae; phylum Streptophyta; class Magnoliopsida; order Caryophyllales; family Polygonaceae; genus Fagopyrum; species Fagopyrum esculentum. The sequence goes on along the minus strand of BSUD01000008.1, from coordinate 2,039,444 downwards.
TACCCCGGGCGTTTGATAGAATATACTCCGGACTGCCACCGGGGTAAAGGTTAGGGCGATATTTGGTCCATCAACTTTATACCCCGGGCGTGTATAAAACAATGTCCGGGTTATTTTATGTTCTTCAATTTTGGTACAAATAGTGGCAGCCGGGATATATTATGATCAAATAACCCGGAAACCATGAACCCGGGGTATTTAATAATGTAACATAACCGGGTATGAACCGGGGTATTTGATGCCGTTCATTTTAATAATTAAAAACCGGTTATTGGAAAACGGGTTAGCATAATCCAAGAAATAACCCGGATGGTAGGATCCGGGTTATTAGAGTATGTGAATACCTAATAATCCTTACAATGAAGATCCGTGTTATAATGTATAAAATTTATGACGAGACTATTCTGAATTATTTAATCCGGATTTAATATCCGGATTCTGTACTTTTTTCATGGCAATCACAAATTGAACCTGTCCCAAATGTAGAAAGAACTTCAGCAACCAATTCAATTCACAAACATGTCAAAGTCTGTACTTAACTCAAAACACTCAAAACATTCACTGCAGTTGTGTTAACACCAATATCACTGATAGCATGAATTATAGTCTATATTTTGGGGTTTGTTTGGACGTTTTATCTTTCATAATCTGCATGTTTGTATGTACATTATGTGATTTTACTACCATTTCATCTACCTTTGCGAGAATCGAGGTCTACACCTAGTTTCGTTGTAATTGCAGGTTATATGGTACGTTTTGCATCAAAAAGGAGCAAAAGAAGTCAAGAGTCATTTGGAGCTACATCCAGGAAGCACAGCCATGGATTGAAGATTTACTTTGGACCAGTTTTGAGAGATTCTACATTCAGTTATGAGTCACCTCGGTTGACCAGAGATTCATCTCGACCGAGGCGATCCAGAGACGCCGACTCGACCGAGGCGAATACCTAGGACGCGGCGAGAATATTTTATTCTTGGCTGAGATCTTTTAAAATTGGAAAGTGATCTTATATTTTTGGGCTTGGCTTCTGGAAGGAAGGAAATATGCAGAATCATATATTTTACCTATATTTATGGGATAATATCTTTCTAAGATTTCTTATCTTTAGAGGGTTATTTTTCCTATAAAAAGGGTTGGATTTTCCACAAATCCGATCGTGCTTACACCCCGCATCGTGTTGAGAGCTCGCGCAGCAGCCGCATACTCCAATTTGGGAGAGAGTTGAAGAACCTTTTTGAAGGTTGAAGGAAGGTTGAAGATCATAGCTTTTATAGCTTTTTGAAGGGTTTTGTAAGATTGTCTTCAATTCCTTTCCTTGTTGTCTTATCTTGTTGGATTATTATCCAAGGAACGCTTTTGTGTGATATTTGATTCAGTTATTGAAGTCTTTTCATTAAATTCTTCTTTGTTCAAATATTCACCTTCTTCCCTTACATTTAATACTTTCATTATGATGATGAGTGGCTAATTTCCTTGTGTGATTCTAGGGTGATTGGCTGAAGGTTGTGGGAAAAACAATGATAGAATAGTCTTAGATTTCAGTAGGATCCTGAAAGTTCGAGTCTTTAACCTTAACCCTGAAGCATCTCGTTCAGTCGATGAACATTTCGGCCGAGGTGGAAACTGGCTGACCGAGGTGACTTATCTGATCCATAACTGAGAGTTAAGTGTTAGAGTTTGCTAAATCCTATTCTTATTACACCTTTCTGGTTCAAAGCAAGCTTAGGATGAGACTTACCCGGTAATTCCTTAGTTTGTGTACCAACGATCATAAGTGTAGGTAATAAAGGTTTATCCTTTATTGGGGTTTGAGTGTGCTTTCATCCCATCTTTGTGAGTTAGCCTGAGACTTACCCGGTGAAGGTTGATTCTATTCCCTTAGATGGTGTGTTAGTTTGAGGTTATAGTTCTTTATCTTGATTCCTTGAGACTTACCCGGTAATAGGAGTTACGGTTTAGGATTAGTGTGTAGTGAGACTTACCCGGTGATCTAGTCCACTTTAGTAACACCTTCCCCTTGCAAAAAATCTCAGCTTTGTCCGCTTATCTATAGATCTTGAGTTGGAACCACAACTAGACGCTTTAATCCCTAGAATTGCATGTTTGCTTTATTTGACATCTTATTCATCTTTGATTGTGTTAATTGCTCTTGTGGTTAGCATTGACATTAGCATACCGTGTTGACTCTGTTTCACCGAGTCCCTGTGATCGACCCCTGGAATTTTCTTGCTTTTACTACGATTGACCCGTACACTGCGGGTTCGCATCCTTGTTTTAAGCTTAAGTCTAGGGTTATAAATTTAAAGCTTGCACACACCGTTTGGAGCGAACAAGTTTTTGGCGCCGTTGCCGGGGATTTGGTCTAGACCGAGCCGGTACGGTTTGCTCTTGGGGCATTTGCCCCGTTTTGTCTAACCACTCTACTTGAGTGACTTTTGCAGGTTCTTTCTTAGGTATATGCGAAGAACCCGCACTGGGAAGGAAATCGTTCCTTACGATCCCGAACCAGAAAAGACATACAAGCGACGCTTGAGAGAAGCGAAGATGGCCCAACAAGACGATCGCGATCTTGCGGCCCAATTGAGAGAGACGCAGGAGCAGCTACGTCTCAGTAAAGAAGAGCTAAGGCAAGAGAAAGAAGAGAATCAGGCTAGGACTGCAGCAATCGAAGCTGAGATTGCAGCCATTCGGGACCAGATTCTACTTCGACCGAGGGAGGATCCAGTAGTCGATCCTCGACCGAGGCAGATTCCAGTACCTGACGCCCCAGCCGATGTACATCCACTTCGGATGCCAGTCCGAGATGTTCTTCTTGCAGGAATTCCACAAACCCTAGGTCAAAGAATGGACCCTAATCAACAGCTGAGACGTCCAGGAGTGAACCTAGGAGATCCAGCGGATCATGACTACGAACTTCGACCACAAGTTCTAGCCATGATTCGCCAATGTCAATTCGGAGGGCTAGAGAAGGAGTCGCCGCATCAACATCTTCAAAACTACGAAATCTTGATGGAGACCTTGCGACCTCCCAGAATTGAAAATAACAACTACAAGCTAAGACCTTTCTACTTTTCTCTTAAAGATAGAGCTCTTAATTGGTATCAATCTCTTCCTGCAGGAAAAATCAGCACATGGGAAGAGATGACTACGGAATTCTTGACCAAATTCTTTCCCCCTTCAAAGACTGCTGAAATGAGAGGGAAGATCAATGCTTTCATCATGAAGGACAAGGAGAGCTTGTCTAAATCATGGGAGCGGTTCAAGGATATCCTTTTGGATTGCCCACATCATGGGATTCCAAAAATCGAGTTGTTGGAGATCTACTTCAAAGGGCTGGACGGAAACACCCAGTTCAACCTCCAACTTCTCTCCGCCGGTACATTCATGGACATGGCGGTTGACGAGGCTTGGGACTTCATTGAGAAGAAAGCCTTGCACATGGAGAAGTACACCCACCAAGGAGCTGAAGGTGGAGTTAAAAGAGTCAACTTTCAAGAGACTCAACCCAACAACAACCAACTCACGTCCTTGACGAACGACGTGAAGCAATTAAAGGAGCTATTGATGGCTCAAACTAAGAAGGAAGAGCAAGGACAAAGGAACAATAACAACAACAACAACGGGTACCGTAACAACAACAACGGGCCCCGAAACAACAACTACAACAACAACAATAGAGGATCCAATAGCAACAACTGGAGAGCAAATAATAACCAAAACAACGGTAACAATTATTCAAACTCCAACTCTAACGATTCCTCTAACCCTTTCCTCTCTTCTCCTTCTTCTTCTTCTACTCCATTGAAGAGCCAAGGGCAAGGATCAAGTTCGTCTCAACCGGAAAAGAAGGACGCAGTCCTGGAGGCAATCTTGATCAAGCTTAGTGCTATGGAGAATTCTATGACTTCATTTTCGAGGGCCCAAAAGTCCTTCGAACAACAACTTGCTAGTAGGGCGAATGAAGCGCCAAGAGATCCAGGGAAGCTTCCAGCAAAGACGGAAACTAACCCTAAGGGCCAGTGCATGGCCATCACGACGAGGAGTGGACTCAAAACTGCAGATCCAGCACCTCGCTCGACGCAGACCACCTCGGTCCAGATCCAGTCGAAGAACACCTCGACCGAGATGCCAACCGAGGCGGTGCAACAGAATGCAGGAGGAACGACAGAAACTTATGTTCCACCTCCTGCATATAAGCCACCACTTCCTTTCCCTCAGTCCAGAGCCAGAGCACATCTAGACAAGCACTTCGGTAAGTTTCTTGACTTGATGAATAAGCTACATATTAATATTCCTTTCCTTGATGCTATTTTAGGTATGCCCGCCTATGGGAAGTTCTTAAAAGAGATCTTATCAAGGAAGAGGAAGCTGGAGGACGTTGGTGAAGTTAGGATGACATCTAAGTCTTCGGAGCTTATCAAGATCATGAAAGAAAAGATGCCACCTAAGTTGAGAGATCCCGGCTCCTTTTGCATTCCCATTCAAGTTGGGGATGTCACTTGTGAAGCCCTTTGTGATCTAGGAGCCAGCGTGAGCATCATCCCGCTGGAGCTATGCACTAAGATCGGCCTTGGAGAGCCCAAGCCGGTCAAGATTCGACTTTACATGGCGGATCGCTCCATCACCCATCCCGTGGGTATTTTGGAGGACGTTCCGGTCAAGTTAGGTAACTTCTATCTTCCTATAGATTTTGTCGTACTTGACATTCCCGCAGATTACCCTGTTCCTATCATTCTCGGGAGGCCATTTCTAGCAACTTCGGGTTGCAATGTGGATTGCAAGAACGCCAAGTTGAAATTCAACGTTGGTGGCGATGAGGTGGAGTTCGCACTACTTGCAGCCATGAAAGGGGAGCAACTAACTGATGATATCTTCAACATCTACGACGAAGAAGAATCAAGAGAATTGGTGAGCTCTATCCTTATTAATGATCCACTCGAAAGAGTTATAAGCTTCAGTTTGATGGAGGAAGGTATAGATGCTTCTTGTGATGCAGATATACGGAGCTTGAAGGCACTGGAAGAACATCCAGGAGCTATAACTGAGAAGCTGATCCAGGAAACGAAGATTTCCAGCCTCGGATCCAGTAGCAGTACCTCGACCGAGGCACCTTCTGGACTGAGCGAGGCATCTGAAGAACACCTCGGTCAACGCCTTTGCGCCTCGACCGAGGTCGACAGCGAGAAGATTCAAACTGAGATTGCATTTAATCCAGTTTCTGACACCACTCCACTGGAAAGAGGAAGCACAGATCCCTCTCAGAAAGCACCCCCAGTTGTGGAGCTTAAACAACTCCCTAGCCACTTGAGGTATATCTTTCTTGGGCCGGATTCTACTTATCCCGTTATTGCTAGTGCTTCACTCTCCGATTCTGAATTATCTAAGCTAATGCATGTCCTGAGAAAACATCGAAAAGCCATAGGTTACACCACGGATGATCTTATTGGCATTAAACCTTCTTTCTGCATGCATAGAATTCTAATGGAAGATAATCATAAGACTTCACGGGAACCTCAAAGACGGTTAAATCCGATCATGAAAGAGGTTGTGAAGAAGGAAGTTCTTAAGTTGTTGGATGCAGGTATTATTTATCCTATCTCAGACAGCAAGTGGGTTAGCCCGGTGCATGTCGTTCCGAAGAAAGGAGGGATGACCGTTGTGACGAATAAGAACAACGAGTTGATCCCAACAAGGACCGTTACGGGCTGGAGAGTTTGCATCGACTATAGGAAGCTGAACACGGCGACTCGGAAGGATCATTTTCCGCTTCCTTTCATTGATCAAATGCTCGAACGGTTGGCCCAACATTCACACTTTTGTTACTTGGACGGCTATAGTGGGTTCTTCCAGATTCCTATCCATCCGGATGATCAGGAGAAGACCACTTTCACTTGTCCTTGGGGGACGTTTGCTTATCGGAGGATGCCATTCGGATTGTGCAATGCGCCCGCTACCTTCCAGCGATGCATGATGGCTATCTTCTCCGAGTACATAGAGGAGATCATGGAGGTATTCATGGATGATTTTTCTGTATATGGTTCCTCTTTTGATAATTGCCTATCTAACCTTTCTCTAGTGCTTAAAAGATGTGAGGACACTAACCTTGTTTTGAATTGGGAAAAGTGTCATTTTATGGTTAATGAAGGCATTGTGCTAGGACACCTCATTTCTAATCGAGGTATTGAGGTCGATCGAGCTAAGATCGAGACTATTGAGAAACTCCCTCCTCCTTGTTCTGTTAAAGGTGTGAGGAGTTTTCTCGGGCATGCAGGTTTCTACAGGAGATTCATCAAGGACTTCTCCAAGATTTCTAAACCTCTAACAAACCTCTTGAATAAAGATGTTGTTTTTGAGTTTTCGCAGGAGTGTCTTGATGCTTTTTACAGGATTAAGGAAGCGTTGATATCCGCTCCCATTATCCAGCCTCCTGATTGGACCTTACCCTTTGAGGTCATGTGTGACGCTAGTGATGTAGCCGTAGGAGCGGTGCTTGGACAGAAGAAAGATGGACGGACCACCGCCATTTATTATGCTAGCAAGACGCTAGATGTAGCACAACGCAACTACGCTACCACCGAGAAGGAGTTATTGGCGGTTGTATATGCTTTCGAGAAGTTTCGTTCCTATCTAGTAGGGGCGAAAGTCATTGTCTACACCGACCACGCAGCCATTCGTTACTTATTGGCTAAGAAAGATGCAAAGCCGCGCCTTATTCGATGGATTCTCCTACTTCAAGAGTTTGACCTAGAGATCCGCGATAAGAAGGGATCCGAGAATTCAGTTGCGGATCACCTCAGCCGGCTACCGGAATCCTCCCGCGAGACGGATAGCCCACCCATAGACGATTCATTCCCCGACGAGCACTTACACGTCTTGGAGCATTTGATGGATCTACTTACTTCACCCCACGATGGAGGTGAAGTATGGGGTGAGGGAACCTCCTACCTCCTTTGAGACGCATCATGGTCCAGCTAGCGACCTTAAATCAAGCGCTTCTTGGGAGGCAACCCAAGGTATTGCTTCCTTTCCCGTTTTCTAGTCTAGTTTAGATAGCTTTTGTTTTTGCTTTGCTTTGCTTTGTTTTTGGGTTTCTGGACAGACAACAGGAAGGAGCATATCTGGAAGGACAGAAGTTCGAGAATCTGAGAAGCCAGAAGCACCTTGGTCACCGTCAGAGCATCTCGACCGAGTTGATTCTTGAGGCAACCGAGGCGACTAGGGTTTCTGCAGAACCGCCTCGGTCCAGACCACCTCGGACCAGTCGAGACCATCTCGACCGAGGTGACAGCAGATTCAGTAACAGTATAAAAAGGAAAAAAAAAATTTTTACTTTTCACTTTCACCCACTTCGACCGCGGCGGACAGAGGCACTTCGCTCCTCCATTTCTCGCTCGTTTTCGACGGTTTCTCCTTCCAAATTGCAATTAAAGGGTAGAAGGATCGATTGCAACTACGGATCTGCAAGAAATCTGAGTGTTTCGACCGAAACGAGGTGCAAAGGTTCGAAAACCCTAACTGACTCGTTTACTGCGTATTGGGCTTTGGTTGCCCTTGATTTTGTTGAGGAAATCCATAAGTACCCCTTAGGAAGCATTTGTAGTGATTTTAGGGGGAAAAGAACTGAAAATCAGAGAGTGGAATTCGAACTGTCTTCGCCTCGGTCCAGTCGGTCTGCACCTCGGTCGAGGTGATTCTTGGAGTTGTCAGTTGACCGAGGTAGTCTGACAGTGTGCATTAGAGATGAGTTCTGACAGACTGCTAGCCCTTAGAGATAGATCCTCTCCTTCCCCTTCTTCTTCCTCCTCATCCCGACCTTCTATCCCGGTGATCCATGAGAGACACCGGGTAGACTATGACCGCATTGCTAGCCGTCCAGTTATCGCTCCCAGATTTCTGGACGTTTCTGCTTTTGACTGTCTCCACGTAGATGGAGAGCTTAGGAGGATGATCACCACAGTTGGGCTGGATCAGTTTACCGAGATCCGAGCCCCAGCCTACCTTGAGCCTACCCTTGAGTTCGTCAGTTCCTTCACTTACCTCCCCACAGAGGGGGCAGTGAAGTACCGGTTGATGAACCGGAACTACCTAGTCCCTCTTGCCTACTGGAGAGACATTTTTGGCTTCCCTACCCCCACCGCCGTAGATTTCCCGACCCGAGCAGTAGCTAGAGAGTTCTGGGGTCAGATTGCCCACATTACTACACATGCAGACAGGTGGCGCCCTGGTGATTCCAGGGCGAAGCTTATCTTTCACCCAGCCTTCAGACTTGCCCACAGGATCTTCAGCGAGACGCTTCTGGCGCGTACTGAGACGCCCCAGAAGGTCCGACAGGGGGAGCTCTTTTCTTTGTACTGCATGGTCACAGGAGGATACCCTGACTTTGGCTTGATGCTGGCAGAGGATCTGCACAGGATCAAGGCCAAAGGGAAGGGTGATATATGCTGCGGAGGTATAGTGACCCATATCGCTAGGTATCAGGATATGGATCTGAGTAGGTGTACCATGGTGGCGGCTGCCAAGCCGCTCGGACTTCAGGAGATGATTACACGGCGGATTCTAGTTCCCCGTGGACTGACTACACCCTACGTTGCTATGCCTTGGGAGCGGACTGCACCTCAGGGCATCAGATGGTCTGCACAGTTCTCGGTCTTCGATCCGCATTTCTGGCAGACAGCATGGGCCCCACTCATGGAGGACTATAGAGAGGGAGCAGCTGCTGCTGCTGCAGCTGCTGAGGAGGCTGAGGAGGCTGAGGATGAGGATGACGACGACGAGACAGTTGACGAGAGAGGAGGCGGCGTCCCGATGGACACAGGTACAGATACTGCTGGGACGAGCGCGCCTCCCATTATTGATTTGGATGATGACGAGGAGGACACTGAGCCGGCGCCAGCTGAGACTTCTCCAGTCAGGCCCGCTAGGCGCAGGAGGCGGGGAGTTAGGGACAGAGCAGCACACCGACGGATCGATGACCTGACGGATCAGGTTATCGACTCTTATGCTGCACTTTCTTTAGACATCCGCGAGATGCAGGAGCGGCAGCATCATCAGCACATGATGGCTCAGCTACAGTTCCAGCATGTCATGGGCTATCCCTATGATCCGACTCAGTTCCCCTACATACCACCACCACCGCCGGATCAGGACTACTGAGGAGCTGCAGGGTTTTCTTTATTTATTTATTATGCAGTTCAGCTCTTTATCCGGTGAGTCCTCTTTTATTCAGACTTTTATTATACCCACTGGGACAGTGTGTCTCAAGTATGGGGTATTTGATGTACTTATTTGACTTATTTGACTATTCGATGTATTCGACATTTATGATGTACTTATTTGACTTATTTGACTATTCGATGTATTCGACATTTATGATGTATTTTATTGACCGGATATTTTCATATTTATGCTTCATTCTGCATTTATATGTTTATCTGAGATTTCATGCATACTTACAGGTTATTTGATTGAGAAAAACGTCGAAACTGAAAAAAAATTGGTTATAAAAAAAAATTTTCGACCTCGACCGGGACAGTTCTGGCAAAACGAGGTGTTTCACCTCGGTTGAACCAAGAACATCTCGACCGAGGTGGGTTAACTGAGAGTTTTCGAAAAAGATTTTTGTGTTACTTATCTGGATATGATCTCAGTGAAGATCTTGTTTACTGACTGGTTTTAAATTCTTTATGTGTTTGAAAGGTTTTATAATATGTTTAAGTTGCTAAACGCTTTGTTTGAAATTATTAGCATGTTTAACACTTTATTTTTATCCAAATTATGTTGAATTTGAAGGTTGACACCGCAGGTTAAGTTCTTTCACATTCTTCTTGGAAAGACCAAGGCAATTCATTCTCTTCTTCTTCTTGATCATGCTTAGCCCCTCATATACATTTTGCCTCCCTTTACCTATCCGGGAATTTGGAAGCAAGCGAAGTGGTGAAAGCAAATTAAAGTTGAGAAGTAGCTGGAGGTGAAAGTGCTAGAAAACAATAATAGGTTTGGGGGAGTCAATCATGAAGATGAGTAACTCGGCACCATTCACATAGCCGGGTGTTTGTGTCTTGCCAAAGTCGGATTGAGCGATATTCCTAACGGGTCATGGTATGTGCATCAAGGGTTTGATGCATCTCGAGAAATTGATGATTGCTGATTTCCTAGGCTTCGGTTATTGTGCACCTCTGTCCATGCATCCCAAAAAGTAAAATAAAAAGAAAAAGTGTGAGATAAGCGAAGCTTATTGGTGGAAGATGTTGCAAGTGAAAGTGAAGTTCATCCTTTTCCCGGATTCTAGCACCACATTACCTTACATACATCCCTACCCTACACGTTTCTTGACCTTTTCTTTTGGGAAGCCCTTGAGACCTTGAGCTTGTTGATTGACTTAGTGGTTTAAATCGGATTATACATGATTAATTTTGATAATTATGATTTATTATGCATTCTATGATTTTATGCAAAGATGAACAACTTTCCTATATTTACAAAATGTTTTGAGCATATTGAGTTTTTGAATTCCAGGAAGTACTCTCTTAGAGTGATCTATGGTAGTTGCACACCATAAAAATGTTTTTGAAAGACTTTTTCATTGATTTTCTTGACTTATAATCCATTCTATCTTGTCTTCTATATAAGGAACTTGCTTGGGGACAAGCAAGGGCTAAGTATGGGGTATTTTGATAGCATGAATTATAGTCTATATTTTGGGGTTTGTTTGGACGTTTTATCTTTCATAATCTGCATGTTTGTATGTACATTATGTGATTTTACTACCATTTCATCTACCTTTGCGAGAATCGAGGTCTACACCTAGTTTCGTTGTAATTGCAGGTTATATGGTACGTTTTGCATCAAAAAGGAGCAAAAGAAGTCAAGAGTCATTTGGAGCTACATCCAGGAAGCACAGCCATGGATTGAAGATTTACTTTGGACCAGTTTTGAGAGATTCTACATTCAGTTATGAGTCACCTCGGTTGACCAGAGATTCATCTCGACCGAGGCGATCCAGAGACGCCGACTCGACCGAGGCGAATACCTAGGACGCGGCGAGAATATTTTATTCTTGGCTGAGATCTTTTAAAATTGGAAAGTGATCTTATATTTTTGGGCTTGGCTTCTGGAAGGAAGGAAATATGCAGAATCATATATTTTACCTATATTTATGGGATAATATCTTTCTAAGATTTCTTATCTTTAGAGGGTTATTTTTCCTATAAAAAGGGTTGGATTTTCCACAAATCCGATCGTGCTTACACCTCGCATCGTGTTGAGAGCTCGCGCAGCAGCCGCATACTCCAATTTGGGAGAGAGTTGAAGAACCTTTTTGAAGGTTGAAGGAAGGTTGAAGATCATAGCTTTTATAGCTTTTTGAAGGGTTTTGTAAGATTGTCTTCAATTCCTTTCTTTGTTGTCTTATCTTGTTGGATTATTATCCAAGGAACGCTTTTGTGTGATATTTGATTCAGTTATTGAAGTCTTTTCATTAAATTCTTCTTTGTTCAAATATTCACCTTCTTCCCTTACATTTAATACTTTCATTATGATGATGAGTGGCTAATTTCCTTGTGTGATTCTAGGGTGATTGGCTGAAGGTTGTGGGAAAAACAATGATAGAATAGTCTTAGATTTCAGTAGGATCCTGAAAGTTCGAGTCTTTAACCTTAACCCTGAAGCATCTCGTTCAGTCGATGAACATTTCGGCCGAGGTGGAAACTGGCTGACCGAGGTGACTTATCTGATCCATAACTGAGAGTTAAGTGTTAGAGTTTGCTAAATCCTATTCTTATTACACCTTTCTGGTTCAAAGCAAGCTTAGGATGAGACTTACCCGGTAATTCCTTAGTTTGTGTACCAACGATCATAAGTGTAGGTAATAAAGGTTTATCCTTTATTGGGGTTTGAGTGTGCTTCCATCCCATCTTTGTGAGTTAGCCTGAGACTTACCCGGTGAAGGTTGATTCTATTCCCTTAGATGGTGTGTTAGTTTGAGGTTATAGTTCTTTATCTTGATTCCTTGAGACTTACCCGGTAATAGGAGTTACGGTTTAGGATTAGTGTGTAGTGAGACTTACCCGGTGATCTACTCCACTTTAGTAACACCTTCCCCATGCAAAAATCTCAGCTTTATCCGCTTATCTATAGATCTTGAGTTGGAACCACAACTAGATGCTTTAATCCCTAGAATTGCATGTTTGCTTTATTGACTTCTTATTCATCTTTGATTGTGTTAATTGCTCTTGTGGTTAGTATTGACATTAGCATACCGTATTGACTCTGTTTCACCGAGTCCCTGAGATCGACCCCTGGAATTTTCTTGCTTTTACTACGATTGACCCGTACACTGCGGGTTCGCATCCTTGTTTTAAGCTTAAGTCTAGGGTTATAAATTTAAAGCTTGCACACACCGTTTGGAGCGAACATATATAAAGCCTTTTCTTTCTTCTTTTGTAGTTAGACAAGTTTTGTAAAAGTTTTGCTGAGAGCATTTCAGAATTGAATCCAAGAGAATTTTGATAGCATGAATTATAGTCTATATTTTGGGGTTTGTTTGGACGTTTTATCTTTCATAATCTGCATGTTTGTATGTACATTATGTGATTTTACTACCATTTCATCTACCTTTGCGAGAATCGAGGTCTACACCTAGTTTCGTTGTAATTGCAGGTTATATGGTACGTTTTGCATCAAAAAGGAGCAAAAGAAGTCAAGAGTCATTTGGAGCTACATCCAGGAAGCACAGCCATGGATTGAAGATTTACTTTGGAGCTGATTTGAGAGATTTCACATTCTGTCATGAGTCACCTCGGTTGACCAGAGATTCATCTCGACCGAGGCGATCCAGAGACGCCGACTCGACCGAGGCGAATACCTAGGACGCGGCGAGAATATTTTATTCTTGGCTGAGATCTTTTAAAATTGGAAAGTGATCTTATATTTTTGGGCTTGGCTTCTGGAAGGAAGGAAATATGCAGAATCATATATTTTACCTATATTTATGGGATAATATCTTTCTAAGATTTCTTATCTTTGGAGGGTTATTTTTCCTATAAAAAGGGTTGGATTTTCCACAAATCCAACATCCCGCCTACACCGAAAAAACGGGCTGCATACATCGATTAACATCCCCGCATACACCGCTGAATATCCGCCTACATCGAAGGTGCAGCAGCAGCCGCATACTCCAATTTGGGAGAGATTTGAAGAACCTTTTTGAAGGTTGAAGGAAGGTTGAAGATCATAGCTTTTATAGCTTTTTGAAGGGTTTTGTAAGATTGTCTTCAATTCCTTTCTTTGTTGTCTTATCTTGTTGGATTATTATCCAAGGAACGCTTTTGTGTGATATTTGATTCAGTTATTGAAGTCTTTTCATTAAATTCTTCTTTGTTCAAATATTCACCTTCTTCCCTTACATTTAATACTTTCATTATGATGATGAGTGGCTAATTTCCTTGTGTGATTCTAGGGTGATTGGCTGAAGGTTGTGGGAAAAACAATGATAGAATAGTCTTAGATTTCAGTAGGATCCTGAAAGTTCGAGTCTTTAACCTTAACCCTGAAGCATCTCGTTCAGTCGATGAACATTTCGGCCGAGGTGGAAACTTCTGACCGAGGTGACTTATCTGATCCATAACTGAGAGTTAAGTGTTAGAGTTTGCTAAATCCTATTCTTATTACACCTTTCTGGTTCAAAGCAAGCTTAGGATGAGACTTACCCGGTAATTCCTTAGTTTGTGTACCAACGATCATAAGTGTAGGTAATAAAGGTTTATCCTTTATTGGGGTTTGAGTGTGCTTCCATCCCATCTTTGTGAGTTAGCCTGAGACTTACCCGGTGAAGGTTGATTCTATTCCCTTAGATGGTGTGTTAGTTTGAGGTTATAGTTCTTTATCTTGATTCCTTGAGACTTACCCGGTAATAGGAGTTACGGTTTAGGATTAGTGTGTAGTGAGACTTACCCGGTGATCTACTCCACTTTAGTAACACCTTCCCCTTGCAAAAAATCTCAGCTTTGTCCGCTTATCTATAGATCTTGAGTTGGAACCACAACTAGACGCTTTAATCCCTAGAATTGCATGTTTGCTTTATTTGACATCTTATTCATCTTTGATTGTGTTAATTGCTCTTGTGGTTAGCATTGACATTAGCATACCGTGTTGACTCTGTTTCACCGAGTCCCTGTGATCGACCCCTGGAATTTTCTTGCTTTTACTACGATTGACCCGTACACTGCGGGTTCGCATCCTTGTTTTAAGCTTAAGTCTAGGGTTATAAATTTAAAGCTTGCACACACCGTTTGGAGCGAACAATCACATCCGAAGATAACCAAATTCACAAACATAATTCAAAGTCATGATTCAAAAACTAAATGTCACCAAGTGTATAAAGATTTCAATGTTCACAATCTTCAAAAGATATATTCATCATCCTAGCAATGCACATCAAGTAGACGTTAACCGGTGGCCAAGTTTTGAAGTCGTCACTTTCACTGCTTTGAAATTTCCTGGAGAGCACAAAATTTTGAGAAAGTTACAAAGTGAAAGGTATATGGAGCACACAATCCAAAATATATACTAGAAGAAAAGGACATTCAATGCAGTCTATGGAAATGTCAAACTTTTGTTCACGAAAACCAAAGAACAACACCCTAGGGTTGATTTCAATCTGTCCAAAAAATATATTCGAGGTCGGAACACACAATCCAAATCTAAATGATATAAATGCAATAAAAGGTTTCGAATTTCATACCTAAAAGAATAGTTGAAGCAAATATTCCAGCCACTCCTTACGAACTTCTTCAATATCATCATACGAGTAAGTATCTTTTTTCCCATACCACTGTAAAAATATCGGAAATTAACTTTGCTAAGCTCATGAGAATAATATTTAATGAAAAGCCAAAATAATGTTAAAATATGTCGAAACGTACAATCTTTGGGACACTGTGACTTCTTCTTAATATGATCTCGCGCATAAATCTCAACACATAATATCCACAATCATTCAAGTTTGGAGTTTGCGGACACTAGAAATCAAGAAAAAACATATTAAACTAGTGATATACATAATACGTCAAATGCAAATGTTTGTGCCTTATAACTGATAAAAAAATATGAGAAGATATGAGGATTAACCTTTATGGATTGCCACAGAGTAATTTTTCGAGGTTTTTTTAGTCCCAAACTAGTGTATTTCAAAGTATAAACCCTACACAATAAGATAAAAAGTAATGGTTTAAATACAATATAAGAAATTACTTATATGTAGAAAATAGTACGAAAAACTTACAAATCAACTAATTGCTCAGCATCATCATTTTGTTGTCCATGCAACGGGTCAATCCAATATGCAAACCCTTTGTGAGGGTGTAAAATCAACAACACCCAATGTTTCCTGTACATACACATATAAGTAATTATTTATAAGAGCGTATGCACATATAAAAGGAATAAATAGAACAATACTAACCCAACATAATATGGAGCAAAAAATATTCGGTTTTCGATATCGCCTTTCATGGCCCCAACAATATAAGTAGCATGTTCTTGGATTCTCATACCACCACGACTTTTGGAAGAAATTAACATTGGACAAAGAAATCCGAATGTTTTACTTGATTGACAATGTGGCTCCGAGAGAAATCTACATTGATAAAATAATGTAAGCATGAAATAAAGAAAAATAGAATAAGTTAAATATAGTGAAAACTAACCTCATATATATTGATATATGACACATTTGTAGCTCTTGCTTGTCTAGCCATATCTGAATTTCATTCTTGCCAATGGAGATATCAAGATTTGATCGATTGAAAACCTCCTCTGGAATGTTAATCTCTTCAGTAGAACCATCAGAAAAATCATCGAGCAGCCAACGAAAGTCATCGGTACAAAAACACTACTTAAGATGATTAAATATCAATATGCTTTACCTCAGTGAGAAGTCTTTTCCTTCAACAATAAAGCAGTGTCTTTGATAAATCCAGAACCTAACCAAACCTGTTGAGTAAAAGGCGTAAAGGTGGTTATTTTTAAAAACAAAAACACTACTTAAGATGATTAACTATCAAACTGTTTCATTACATTAACTAGTACATACATCGGTACAAGTAGACCAAAAACCAATCTATTGATCAATAATTAGAGTTAATTATGTAACGGATCAGTTGCATAAACAATTTACTGTACTTAAGAAATTTTCACCCTAGTGATTTTGGTTATAAACAAAGGATTATCATTATCCTCCTCTTAATTAGATCAGTTTGTATTTCCATTTATATATAATATGTAGTAAGAAGAAGTAGCCTCTATGAAAATGTCAATCAATGCCCCTAATGCTAAAAATGGCTTGACAAACACCTCTAAAAAAATTAAAAGGCTAAACTATATCTCTAACATTACTATTTGAGAAAGAAATTTGAATAGGAAAGAAGGATCACTAAGCCCCTATAATACAAAAACATTTGCTACTGTTGATTACTATTTGGGTGGTTTATATAGAACCAAGATCATTTTAGTTCGGTTTTCAGTCCTAATGTTGATCAGTTTCGGTCCAGGGACAATCCAAAAACATTTGCTACTGCCGATATAGTTTAGCTGGCACAACTATAATAGAAACCACCCAATCTCTAACTTTAGTTTCGGTCCAAGTATAATGTCAACAATTTCAAATGGCTATAATGTCAATAATTTCATAAAGTGAAAAGTTAATGTTGATCTAGTCGTGAACTTAGCATACAACTTCACTTTTCACTTCATCTAGAGTAATGGAAATTCTAATCAGCAACTTTAGGGAATTTCCTCCAAGTGGATGTCTCACTGGAAAAGATACACAACATTTACTTTCCAGTTGACATTCAAGTAATTGGCAAATTATTTCATTGGAGTTCAATCCCTGTGGTAGCCTAAATAATAATAACATACAATACCATATTTATACAACTTAGCAGGGATTTAGGCCACTATGTATCAAGCAATAAGCTAGGATATCCATGAATTCCACTTTTAGACTATGTTGCATGTAAACGAATGCAAGAAAAATTAAAGTTCTATAAAAATAGAAAAATTAAAGTTGTATGACCACGAAACATAGGCGGCTTCTAAAGTTGTATGACCACGAAACATAATACCTATATGATATAGGTTTCTAAAGCTGTATGACCACGAAATATAGGCGGTTTCTCACTGGTAACACATAGAACCGACATAAAATGCAAAGTTCTATAAAAACAATAAAATGCTTACTCTTATTTGCGCTTCTAAGTAATGAATATACTTATCTTTTGTGTGAGCATATGTGCGCTTCTTCTGCCGTTCTATATTGTTGTTGCTTCATTGATATGAATAATATGATATTATATTGGCCAATGAAATCATTAGTTTTAGTAGTTTGTAAATTACAATTCTTACTCTTATTTGCATCTAGTGGCTCGTTTCTGCAGTAGTAATATACACCCATGTTTCTTGTTTATATATAGTCATATATTTTGTTAATTTTATTTCCAATTATTCTCACAGATATCAAACAAAAGTATCGCAGTCACTAACACCAAGCAATCAAACAACAAAATGGCAAAACCTCCAAAGTACCTCACCTTACATTAAACATCAAAACGTAACAGTAGTAAATCATTGTTGATACTGGATGCACAAGGACTAATTATTTACAAAAGATTTTAGTCTTTTATTATTTGTTCAGTACCTGTGGTTGAGGTATAATATCAGGCAATTTCAGATTGATGTCTACCAGATTAAGTGTCCAAATATATCACTAATTTTCAAAGTAACTAATCTCTTTGTGATTTATGCAATTTTAGTTGAAGATTGAATGATCTGATGGATCCCAAAGGTGGTAAACAGCAATCCAATAGTAGTAAATCATTATTCTACGAAGCTCCCCTTGGTTACAACATTGAGGACATTAGACCAAACGGTACAATTAAAAAAGAAGAAGAAGAAGAGTATAAATTGGAGAAAGCAGTATACAAATAACAAATTGCAACTTTTCTCACCTTCATACACCACCAATTATCAAGGAGGAGAGTATTAGAACTCAAACAAGAAAAAAATTATGTCTATTTCGAGATTGCAACTAACCTGGTGGCACACGATTGAAGACGATTGTAACCAGAGGAGAGTAGCGGAGACAACAATCGAAACCTCGACTCGACGGTGGCGTGACGGCGGCGGAAACGCTATTGTCCCCAATTTCTTCAAATTGAGTTCGAGCTTCAAACCCTAGAAGTATCGCAGTCACTACCGGAAGTTTCGAAAATATCTTCACTTGAAACACTTAAGAAGAAGATGCATTCGTTGGCCTTTGAATCGAGGATTGGAACTTGTAAAAGGGGTTGGAGAGTTCGCCGCCGCTGTTACGCAAGAAGGAATCGAGAGAGAGGCGGTGTGTGAGTTCTGAGGGGGAAGGAAGACTTTACTTTATTTTTTTTTACAGCATCTTTTTCTTCTTTCTTATAGGGTTTATTTAATGGTGTTAAAGAAAAAGTAAAAGAAAGAAGCCTAGTAAAGCCAAAGAATTGAAGCTACACTTCTCAGCAAGTTTTTAAGGTTAAAGTTATAGTGAGGTAAAATAAAAGTGCCGAGAGTTGTTTTACATATATACCATGACTTTTTTAAAGATAAATCCCTAGAGTGTTTAAAGGGTTAAAAAAAGTTTCTAGATATTATTTTTTTTAAATAAATAAATTAATAACTCTTTTATAGTATTAAATCCCGAGAGTTTTTTTTACGGGAATTTTTTAACACCCGAGATAATTGTCCCGACAAACTTAAGATTTGTACTAGTGAGTGATGGACGCAACCTGATGAGAATTTTGAAGAAGGACATGTGCATTCGATTTTCCTTGCGCAAAGATATTTACTGCAAAGAATCAAGATAACTTGTTCAATACCAAAGGATTTTGGACATATCGCAATTTCTATAATGTTAATCGAGAAAAGACTGATATTTGCAAGCTTTTTTACATTAATAATCAATCAAGTGGTGAATACTAAATGATAAGATTATATATATACTTGAACTGGAGGGTTTTGTCGGATATATAATGTTTATGTCGGAACAAGACACAATAGCAAGAGATTCCACACTTCGATTCCTCAAGCAATTAGCGGAAGAGTAGTCCATAAACAATTGGAAAACGTGATCGGATATATAATATTTATGTCGGATTTTTCCACTGATACGGAATCCATGGATGACAGTGGTTCGTGTTCACAATTCTGGATGACAGATCGAGCGGAGGGCTTCGGGAGACGATTTTCGATGACAGATCGAGCGGAGGGCTTCCTATGTGGCTAGGGCGTCTGGAATGATATTTACATTTGGTGTGAAAATTGTCGTGTAAATTGGTGGGAAATTTTATTGTTTAGGTGGGAAAAATAGAAATAATGAAGCAAGCTAAATATTCCGGGCGTTTTGCTGAATTTACAAATTTAACCTGATATATAACCCGGTGGTACAAGTAACCGTGTTATAAATATTTTATATAATCCGGATATAACAATGTTCAAGTTATTTACATACCTATTGCCTAAATTTACATAACTTTATAACCCGGTTATTACAACATCCGTGTTATTATAGGTTTCCAAATTAAATTTTTTAAAAAACCGATTTTATATCTCATAATTTATAAGCCCGGGATATATTTTAAGGGTTATAAACACATTTTTGTAGTAGTGAGACGTCATCACCGCATCTGTGTTCCCGCCGATGTACAGTTGAGACGGAGGATCTTACAAGAGGCTCATTGTACACCTTACTCTATACATCCAGGTACGAGTAAGATGTACCATGATGTGAGACATTCATATTGGTGGGGAGGGCTGAAGCCCGATGTAGCCAGATTTGTAGCTCAGTGTGTGACCTATCAACAGGTTAAGATAGAGCATTGCAGACCTGGAGGTGAGCTCCATCCACTACTAGTACCGCAGTGGAAGTGGGAGGATGTCTCTATGGACTTTGTGATGGGTTTGAGACCCAGTAGGAGTTTTGATGCTATTTGGGTTGTGGTTGATAGACTGATGAAGACGACACGATTCATTCCTATCAAAGAGACGTGGCCAGTGAGCAGATTGGCTGAGGAGTACACTAGACAGATAGTGAGACTCCATCGTATACCAAGGACGATCATCTTTGATCGAGATGGACGGTTTACCTCGAGGTTTTGGCAGCAGATTCAGATTGCTTTGGGGACGAGTCTACACTTCACGACTACATTTCACCCCCACACCGATGGTCAGTCTGGGAGGATCATCCAGACTTTGGAGGATATGTTGCGAGCTTGTGTGTTGGATTGGGGACAAGGATGGTCTGATTACCTCCCACTTGTTGAGCTCTCATACAACAACAGTTGGCGTGCATCTATTGGGATGGCTCCTTATGAGGCATTGTATGGACGTAGGTGCCATACGCCTTTATGTTGGGATGAGCCTAGTAGTATCAGCGGGATAGCGCCTAAGTAGATTCAGGATAATATGGCTCGAGTAGCGCTGATTAGAGAGAGGATGCTGGCTGCATAGAGTCTCCAGAAGTCATATGAAGACAAGAGGCGTTGACATCTAGAGTTCAGGGTAGGAGCTCATGTCTGGTTGAGAGCATCTCCGACGCGAGGCGTAAGACGTTTTGGCATAAAGGGGAAGTTGAGTCCCCGATATGTCGGTCCTTTTGAGATACTAGATAGAGTTGGGAGGGCAACCTGCAGATTAGCTTTGCCTCCGAGATTAGAGGGTGTTCACCCTGTGTTCCATGTGTCTCAGCTGAGAGAGTACATACCAGATCCGAGGCACATTTTGAGTTATGATGATTTGGTAGTGGAGCCGGACCACACCTTTGCTGAGAATCCTATTGCAGTCTTAGAACGAGGTGTGAGACGCCTGCGTTCGAAGAACATTCCTATGGTGAGGATACAGTGGTCTAGACGTGGACCTGAGGAGGCGACATAGGAGACTAAGGATAGTATCCAGAGGAACTATCCAGAGTTTTATGCCGAGGTAGATGCACCTAGGGTCGATGAGTAGATCTTAGTGCTATCTTGGTGAGTATGTTATTATGTGCTTATGTGCTTACATGCCTTGATGTGTTTACTCCATGCTAGTTATGATGTGTTTTATGATCTTATTAGATCTTGTTATGCTAGCGTGATGTATGTTATAGCTAGAGATGATTATTCCCTCCATGCTATTTGAGTATGATATATGTTTTTAGCTGGAGATGGTTCTTTCCTCAATGCTATCTTAGTGTGATTAGGATCCAGCTGGAGATGGTTCTTTCCTCCATGCTACTTGATGGACATAGTTTCAGGGGAGATATTATTCCTCCATGCGATATATATGTTGTGGTTTGGATAGAGATGTGCTTCCTCTATGCCTTTTGATGTGGTATAGCGAGAGATGTGATTCCTCTACGCCTTTGAGTAGCGTTATGACCCTGTTTTCTGGAGTTGATGATTCCTCCATGTTTATGTTTGAGGTTATAGATTTGTGTAGGTTTTGACCTTCTGAGCGGAGATGTGATACCTCCGATAGAGAGAGCGGTACCTCGACTTATGGGTCCGAGAGGTTTTGGGATATTGCAAGTTTCGGGACAAAACTTGTTTTTAGGGGGTGAGATGTAGAAGCCTAGTTGCTGAGTTGCTGAGAGAGTGAGCAGAGGGCCAGGATTATGCCTGGACCGCCCCTGCGTTACCTAGAGGGCGTCCCTACGGTTTGCCTAGGCCGCCCCTGCGGCTCTGTATGTTGCAGCCGTCTTCTTTGACCCATTGACCTGTGCTTTACTCTTTTTACCCCCTTTATAACCTTCATCTCCTTCCTTTGATGAGGGTTTACCATTCTCAGCTCCATCTCTCTCTCTCCTTACGTACA
Organism: Fagopyrum esculentum; assembly: GCA_033239045.1. NCBI lineage: Eukaryota > Viridiplantae > Streptophyta > Magnoliopsida > Caryophyllales > Polygonaceae > Fagopyrum > Fagopyrum esculentum. The sequence goes on along the minus strand of BSUD01000008.1, from coordinate 2,017,574 downwards.
TCTTCTTCTCTCTTCTCCCTTGGATCATCTTGGTTGATCTTCTCTTGAGTTTTGTGAGTTTGTGAGAGCTTTGGACAGCTTTGCTTGGCTTTGATGTTGGTTGATGTTGTTGTGCCTTGTTGAGCCAGCCTAAGGTGTGTTGATGTGGTGCTGATCTTCTGGAAGCTTAGTTGGTAAGCTTTCGTGGCCTTTCTTCCTTCTTTCCTCTTTTCTTCATCTTTTCCTCTCTTTCCTTAGCCTAGCTTAAGTTCCTTAGGTTTGGATCATGTCTCAGCCATGTTTGGCTTGTGTTGATGTATATATATGTATGTTCTATATGTATGTTGTTGTTGGAGTGAAGAAGGAGTAGAGAATCAAAGGAAGAAGTGAAGAAAGGGCTAAGGTGGTGTCTTCTGCTGTTCAGCCGCCCCTACGCCACCTTGCAGCCGCCTCTACGCCGGCAAGGATCCGCCTCTGCGCCACCAGTGAGCCGCCCCTGCGCCACCTGCATTAGCAAGGGTCTTCTCTTGGTTCTGCAGGTGTGTGTCTGCTTCTAGGATTTCCTTAGGATGCCTTTGTTCCCTCCTTTCCTAGTGTGAGAGTATAGGATCATGCTAGAGGTGTGAGGATGTGTTTGGTTGAGGTTATGATCGATTTATGCCTTGTATGGCCTTTGAGGTTCATTAGGTTGTGAGTTTAGGTTGAGGATGATCCTATGGACCCCTTTGGGTCTAGGTGTGACCCTTCTGTTGTTAGGAGATTGATATATCTCTTTATGCCCTGTTTATAGGCTGCGTTGTCCCTCTAGTGTAGAGGTGATCGTGGTTGAGTTTGATCGAGGTTGAGGTAAGTCCGTAGGACTTACTTAGCTATCATCCTTATATTGGGTGTTTTCATGAGTGGTGTATGATTTATATGTTGCTATGATAGCATGAGATGTCGTTTATACCGACCTATGTTTTATTGATTGCCCCGTATGCGTGGTTGTGATAACTTTTCCCTTTCATCCCGCCGTGGAGTCTGAGAGGTTCTCTGATGTCAGGCCAGACTGACTTTACAGGAAGGGCACAATCCACTCCCACAGGGTACACGGATTGTGTGACCGATACTTGTGCAGCTGGCTAGCAGGCTCAGAGGCGAGGATGTATCGGTCCTCGTGTGACATAGTTTCATATATATTTATATATATACGATTTGAGTGAATGATCATTATATTGAGATGATAAAATGGTAAATGTGTGAAAGCATGTTGATGTGTTTATCTTTCCTCGATTGTGATTGTGTTTATGCATTACTCTATATATGTGTATGGATAGTTAATTGTTTTTACCATGTTGTAGATGCCCCACAGGATAGGCATGTTGTTGGGTGATCTAGCAGAGTGGCAAGCCGAGGACGTCTCGTACATAGGTTGTTGTGGGCTTTTGGGTTTATTTACCTTTCCCTCCTGCGTGAGGATGATCTTTTGTTACCTCCTGTGTGAGGATGTTGGTTTATATACTCGGCTATATTGTCTTACCTTTTGGTTGTACAGTTTTTACAGTTTTATGTATTTGTTTTTATATCTATCAGTGCCATGTTGTAAGGTCTAGTGAACTTGTTATCGGGTTAGGGTCAGGATCCATTGTGAGATCCTAACCCAATGTGGCATTCCGAGTCTCGCGGATTCGGGGTGTTACACGAGCCGAGCCTAAAATTTATACGAGCTTTTAAATTTGCTCAATTTTGGCTCATTTAGAAAGTGAACAAGCTTGAGCCGAAATTTTGACGAGTCGAGGCCGAGACGAGCCCGAGTAGCTTGTCTCATATTAAAACAGTATTTGTATGATTATAATCAAATGTAATGTGTAGTGTTGATTTTTTCCATTATTCTCTCCTCCCTCTTTGATTGGAGTCAATTATCCTCATTTTATTGTTTATTTTTAGACAATTAATTATTATGAAACAATAATTACTATTACCATTCTTTACATTTCCGACTATCTTTGACTGCTTCTCGCAATAACTGAAGTGGACTTGAATTTTGTAAGTGTTTAGAAGAACAGTATTCCATATTAAACTATAATTCTAAGCAATCAAGCCTATTCTAGGTATTACAGTATTATACTTGATGTGTATATTACTTGGAAATTTCCTAGGTCCGTGTTATTCTTTTTATCAAATTTTGATAGAAGTTTTCTTTTCACTTTGTGAAATTCAAGGGCTTGTTTTGACAAGATTGTAAAAAATAAAAGAAACTCTAAATTAAAGATTGTACAAAGTAATCCAAGCTATAATTATTAATTAATTTGTTTGAGTTGATATTGATGGTCATGTTTTGTAACAAGAAAACATTCCTGTTGAGGAAGTGTTCGAGCAAAAATAATCCAAGCCATAATTATTAAGTAACATTTCTTTTTATCGCTATTTTGTTTTCATAGATATTTTTATCGATAATTTATAGTTGCACCCCCTTTAGAAATCCTGCGGCCGCCACTGGTGTAGACAGTAACTTTCGCTCCCACAAGGTAAGCGAGAAACTTCTCAAAAGCATAAACCACCGCCAATAACTCTTTCTCCATTGTAGCGTAGTTCATTTGAGCTTCATCCAGCGTCTTGCTAGCGTAATAGATGGCATAAGTGCGTCCATCCTTCTTTTGTTCAAGCACAACCCCTATGGGCACATCGCTAACATCGCACATGATCTTAAAAGGGAGATTCCAATCCGGCGGTTGAATGATAGGGGTGGATATCAAAGCTTCCTTAATCATGCAAAATGCATCTAGACAATCCTTTTAAAACTCAAAAACCACATCTTTTATTAGTAGGTTAGTCAATGGTTTGGAAATTTTAGAAAAGTCTTAAATGAATCTCCTATAGAAACATACATGACCTAGAATGCTTCTTACCCCCTTTACCGAAGATGGTGGAGGTAACTTCTCAATATTCACTCTAACCACTTCAATGTCACGGTTGGAAATCATATGACCTAAAACAATGCCTTCGCTAGCCACAAAGTGACACTTCTCCCAATTCAAGACAAGGTTAGTGTCCTCACATCTTTGCAAAACTAGAGACATGTTAGCTGAACAATCATCAAAAGAAGAACCATAAACTGAAAAATCATCCATAAAAACCTCCATGATTTTCTCTATGTATTCGGAGAATATGGTCATCATGCACCTTGGAAAGTAGCCGGTGCATTGCAAAGTCCGAAAGACATCCTCCTATAAGCAAACGTACCCCAAGGGCACGTGAATGTAGTATTTTTTTGATCATCGGAGTGGATGAGAATTTGGAAGAATCCGCTAAACCCATTCAAGTAGCAAAAGTGTGAGTGTTGTGCCAATCTCTCAAGCATTTGATCGTTGAAAGGAAGAGAGAAGTGATCCTTCCTCGTTGGAGCGTTCAGCTTCCTATAATCGATGCACATCCTCCATCCCATTATTGTCCTTGTAGGAAGCAACTCGTTGTTTTTGTTTGTCACAACGGTCATTCCTCCCTTCTTTGGAACCACATGAACGAGACTCACCCACTTGCTATCAGAACCGGAAAGATAATACCTGCATCAAGTAGCTTAACAATTTCCTTCTTCATAACCTCTTTCATGAACAGATTTAACTGTCTTTGAGGTTCTCATGAAGGCTTATGATTATCTTCCATCAAAATCTTATGCATGCATAAAGAAGGCTTAATACCAATAAGATCATCAATAGTATAACCTAAAGCTTTCCTATGCAATCTTAACTCATGCATTAGCCTGCTGAGTTCATCTTCATTTAAAATTAGCACTAACTATGACCGGATATGTAGAGTTTAGTCCTAGAAATGCGTACCTTAAGTGCGGAGGGAGAGGCTTCAACTCTAAGGTAGGAGGCTCTTTGGTTGATGAGTTTTGACCTTCCAACGTGATTTCTGATGCTTCTGGAGTTGAGGAAGATGTGTGATTGCATCCAAGAACACTTGCATCTGATTTCGGAAAAGTTTCCAAAGTAGCAGGAAAATCGACCTTATTGGAGAAAAATCGGCTGAAATTTTGGTCGATCTCGCTCTCGACATGGAAAATTTTGGATAAATTAATTAAATTAATAGAAAAATCGGCTGATTCTTTTTGAGGGGGCGATTTTTTCAGGCTTTTCTTTAGCTTCCTCTAGCACTTCAAACTTCGCCTTGGGGTCTTCCTCCAATGTTTTTAGCACTCGGATCTCAATGTTGCAGTCCTCTTCTACTCCTTCTTTAACAATGCTCAAGCTTATCACTTTTTCGAGTGGATCTTTGAGCAAAATAGAACTAACCTCTTCCCTTGATTCTTCTTCACCATAAGTGTTGAAAATATCCTCTCCAAGGGCCGGTCCATTAACCATCGCAGCCAACTAGAACTCTATGTTCTCCTCACCAATGTTGAAGGAGGGTGTGACATTCTTGCAATCTACCATGCAACCGGAAGTTGCAAGAAAAGGTCTTCCAAGGATAATTGGAACTGGATGATCTACAGGAATATATAGAACTTACCTAGCAGCACGAGAATGTCTTCGAGAATTTCCACGGGATGCGTTATGGACCTATCTGCCATATAAAGCGTCATCTTGACCGGTTTTGGCGCTCCAAGGCCAACTTTCTCACACAATGCAAGTGGTATTATGTTCACGCTTTCTCCAAGATCACATAAGGCTTCATAAGTTACTTTTCCGATGCCTATGGGAAGTTGGGAACACAAAAGGATCCGGGATTCCCCGGCTTTGGTGGCATCTCCTCTCTCATGGTTTGGATTAGTTCGGATGACCTCTTGGTCATCTTGACTTCCCCAACATCTTCTAATTTCCTCTTGTTGGAGAGGATTTCCTTTAAGAATTTCCCATATGCGGGCATACCTACAATGTCATCCTTGAACGGAATATTAAAATGTAATTTGCTCATGAGTTCAAGGAACTTACCAAAATTTTTGTCGAGGCGTGCTCTAGCGCGAGATTGTGGGAATGGAAGTTTTTGTTTGTATGCTGGAGAAGGTACATAAACTGGTTCTTTTTCCTTGTCCTTCTCCTTCTCGCTTGGCTCCGGATCTTCCTCAACCATGATTTGCTTCCCTTTATCAACGCTATTTGGCAATGGCTCATTGATCTTCACTCCGCTTCTAGTGGTGATATCCATCACTTACCCCTTTGGATTATTCTCCGTTCTTCCCGGGATCTGTCCTTGATATCTAGAAAATTCACCGGCCTTGTTGAACACTTGATTTTCCAAGGCCTTTTGAGCCTTAGAAATAGAAGTCACGTCATTTTTCAGCTCGTTCATGTCTCATACCAATTTTTTCAATAGCATCTCCACCCGATCCTTTGGAGGTTGGTTGAATCCAGGTGGAGGATTTTGAGTCCTTGGTAATGGAGCTTGACTAGAGGAAGCTGGAGGGTTCAATGCTCCATCCATATTTGAATAAGAGAATCCCGGATGATTATGATTGGCCCTATAATTATTCCCTTCATTGTAGTTCTTGTTGTTGTAGTTGTTATTATTTCGGGGTCCTTGATTGTTTCCTTGATAATTCCCTCGACCCGTGTAGTTCACTTCTTGCTCCTTAGGTGGCAAGTTTGCTTGTGCCGGTGATTGAGATCTTTGGATTTCCTTAACCACATGTTTAAGACTATAAATTTCAGCATATAGAGTGGTAGTAGTACTTACCTCATGGACTCTGGGTCGCTGGAGTTTGTCATCACTTCTTCTTTGGGAGTACTTCTTAAGCACCAAAGCTTGTTTTTCAATACGGAAAGGGATTGAAGTCGGAATTGTGTATCTTCATTCAAGCCTTTGTAGTAGATCTCAAGAAGGTCTATTCTTTAAATTCCTTGATGGGGACAATCAAGTAAAAGGTCCTTGAATCTCTCCAAAGACTTGAACAAGCTTTCACTGTCTTTCATAGTAAAAACATTAATTTTACCTCTAAATTACATTGTCTTTGAAGGTGAAATGAATTTTGTAAGGAATTCGGAGGTCATCTCCTCCCATGTATTTACTCTTCCTTCCAGTACAAACTAAATCCATGCAAGAGCCCTAACTTTCAAAGAAAAAGAAAAACCTCACAATTTATGATTGTTAGTTTCCAATCTAGGGGGCCTTAATGTTTCCATAAGAATCTCATAATTTTGTGAATGTATCCCCTTCGGATCCTCCAAACTGACTTTGGCGGATCATAGTAATAACTTGAGTGCGGAACTCATAATCATGATCGGCTGTGTTTCCAAAATCTATTATGATACCGCGAGTACGTTGTGTTGGGTTCATTCTTTGACCAAGAGTTTGTGGTTCTCCCATAATTGGATCAACTCTAGCATTCCTCACCGAAGGGTGAAGTGTCGCATCTTGTAGTGGAGGACGAGCTGCAATAGAAGGTGGATTTGGTGGAGGTATCTCAATGCGGACATGTCCTCCTCTTTCAAGGAGGACGTTCCTCATATCGTCGTGCATCTTGTCCACTCTTGCTTGAAGTGCTTCTTCTCTTTCACGCGCAAGACTTATTTGTTCTAAGGATTCTTCCAACTTAGCTTGAAGGTCTCTATTAGCCATCTTCTTTCTACTAGCTTCTCTTAACCTTCGTCGGATGGTTCGTTCCCGTTCAGGATCGTAAGGAACGAGTTTTTTACCGGTGCGGGTTCTTCGCATAAACCTAAAAGGGAAGGGAAATCCTGCAATCACAACTACTAAAAACAAAGATCAATAGAAAAGGCAAAACGCTAACCGGCTTACTGCTTGATCTAGACCAAGTCCCCGACAACGGCGCCAGATACTTATTCGCTCCAAAACATGTATGTGTATGAAGGAAAATAGCTTTAAATTTATACCAAGAATAAAAGCAAATAGCGAACCCGTAGTGTACGGATCAATCGTAATAAAAGAAAGTATTTTAGGGTAGAACACAAAGACTATGGTGAAACCAAGAAATAAAGTTGTCTAATTAGACGATTTGCAAATAATAAAAGACAAAGACAAGATTGTATATAAATATTGGAAAAGAGCAAATTCTAGAGATCAAGGATCCAATTGTGGTTTACAATTCAAGACTTCTAAAGATCTATGGATAGAGTTGGGATTGCAAAGGAAAGGTGTTTCTAAGGTGGGATAGATCACGGGGGGGGGGGGGTCTCACTATCTACAATCCCAAACTGAAGGTCCTATTACCGGGTAAGTCTCAAGGATCTAAGAAAAGGAACTATAATCTCAAATCAACCACTCAACCTAAGGAAATAGAACTAACCATCACCGGGTAAGTCTGAGGTTAACTCACAAAGGCAAGGTGAAGGCATACTCAAACCTAATAAAGGGTGTTGAATCCTTTATCACCTAGAACTCATCATCGTTTAGGTAACCAAGAAAGGGAATTACCGGGTAAGTCTCTTCCCAAGCTTGGATATAGGTTAGAAAGTTTCAAAAAGGTTAGGATTTAGGCAATCTTTAACCTAGGTTTAAGGATATAACATCAAAGGCACAAAAGAAGAAAAACTCGGGCAGTTCCTGAATAAAAATTTATCGATTTTTTACCAAGAGCAACCCGATTTTTCTTTTCTGCAAAGATTAAACCAACTCTCAGGGTCCAATCTAAACGTGAAGGATCAGTCTTTCATCATCTAAGCCATAACCTTCAACCAATCACCCTAGAATCGCAAGGGTTTTAGCCAACAACACATTATCAACTCAAGATTGAAATAGGAAATTAAGAAAATAAAGAAACTAATGAAACTTAAATAAATACAAGAAATCCTTAGCTAAGGTTGTGCAATCTTCAAAACTAAATGAAAAACAATAAAAAAGCAAAAGAAACTAAAAACTTAAGAATTCTCAAAGAACTGGACTAACTATCTGTATTTTGAATGTGGATTGTAGTTAATGATGCTTTCCTCTCCTTCCTGCTTGTCTACTTGGGTTTCTTGGATGAATCTGGATGTCTCTAAGTGTTGCTAGACGTCCCTTATTTTTAGAAGAAAGCTAGGGTTTTGAATCTTTATCTTTGGACGATTTTATGAAAAACTCGGGTGATATTTATAAAACTCGGCCGATTTTCTTACTTGTTGACCCAATTTTTCTTCTCTGAGGCGTGTTATCTTTTAGCCCCATCTTCTATCTTCATTTATGATATCTTATCTTATTTTTTAGACTCCTTAGTGATACACCATGTTGCTTAGTCCATTATTGATCCATTTCCGCTCCAAACTTCACCATTTTATCTATAATTACAACAAGAACTTGTGTAGACCTCTATTCTCACAATGTATATGAATATAAGCTCAAAGGTTATTGATGCTTGCCAAATGCATGAAAAACTGAAGGGAAATACTCGCAGTATGAATGAATATGATAGCACATAATTCATGTCATCATTGTTCACATCTTTGGTCTTAACTCTAACCTTGTGATGGTCAGTAACATTTTTTATGTAATGGTAGTATCGGTAACGGCCTTTGTAGCAGCGGTTTCAAAAGTGACACCCTTTGTAGTAGTTTTGGATTTGGATTTAGTCTTTCACGTTTACGTGTGAACTACATGCTTTTGTAGGTAAAGGTAAATTAATAGAAAGTGAAACAGCATAGTCGGTCCGTTAAGGCATAGTTATACTAAAAGAGCAAAGTATATGTGCAAGCCTACGATTGGTGGTCTGGATTACATGTTGATTTTATTGAATATAATGTTGAAAGTGGTGATGAGATTGAGTGTTCAAGCACTCATGAAAGTGAAAAGAAACTTGTAGGTTATAATAGAAAAGGAATAAGCAAGGACACAAGAGAAGAAACAAGCCAACATGATCTTTTGGTCACCATCCAACACCTGCTGAATGGACCCATATTCATCATGAATTTGGACTTCATTCCACTACCCTCAATTTGCACCTACACCGTAGTCAGCTCATCCATCATGAGGTTCGTGTTTTCAGAAACTATAGCCTTCATGCATAACTTAGGGCTAGTTGATGCATTCATGGGAAACCTTGGAACTCTTTATAACATATATTCACGCATTTCATGCCCCCACGTTGAAATTTATTGTCATACCTTGTGTACCCAAATTAATTTTGAGGGTTATATGTGTAAAACAACATTGATCCACGACATCTATAGTCTAATCACAATGGTGGATCCCTGGACTATCATTTCAGGGAAGTTTTCTCACTACTACACCAAGAGAAACTAAGAATTAAAAAAATTTTATACACTTTTTGATGGAAATGTTACGCATGTTCTTTTTATAGGTACCATCTCAAAGGATCCATCACCCCCGATAACATCCCACCAAGAAAACATGGATGCAAGGTCGAATCCTTTTAAAGAAAGAGGGGTTTATGCAAGAGCATATTTAAAACCATCTAGCAACAGGAGGAAGATAGAAGCAAGGAGAATGAAGGAGATGAATCTATAGAACCCCACACTTAGGAGAGGAAGGAAATACATGATCAAGAAGAAGAAGAAGAAAAGAATAAGCTGGTTGAGATCTTTCCATACTAAAAGATCAAGAATGCATGAGAGTCTACTCAACCATGCAAATATCCGAAGGAGGAGAAGACTTGTTGACCACATGCATATGGGACCCACCTCTACGCATCTTCCAACACAACCATGCATTGATAAAAAGAGACTTGGGCCCACTCATGCCATTTCGGGCCAACCCTAGATCACCTCAGCCATGCCAACCTTGGTTCGACATCACATAAATTTTGACCAACACAGGTTTACCTCAACCACGCCTTGCATGCACACATCTCCTCCATTTCGGATCAGTCATGCCTCACGGGCCATCCATGCAATATCCACCTCGGACAGGGCCATCCATGCACACGTATCTCCCCATACCATCCATGCAACTCCAATACGGGCCATCTCTTCAAGCTCACTAACTAGGGTCCACAATATATCACCATCCCGAGCCAGCTTAGAAACATACTCTTTTTGGGCCCACCATGCAGGACCCACTCTATATCTCCCCGATGACTGGACCAACTATACAAGCCTACCCAATCCGTCACATCATTATGAGCCATGGCCCACACGAGCCATATCGAATCCACCGTCGACCCGTGATGAATGGTTCCAATCATATGCCTGATTTTGGTCTAATTTATTTCTAGCCCATAAAGACATTTTAATTAGGGATTAAATTTGGGCCATGGCTCGTGTGAGCCATGGCCCACACGAGCCATATCATTATGAGCCATGTTTGTTTTATTTGTTTTGTAAATAATTTAAGTCTTCTAATAAGAATGCTTAAAGATAGATTGAGAGAATCATATCACTTAAATATATTATTTGATTGATCTTAGAAGATCATATCTTACTAATCATCTTATCTTAGAGTAGAAGATCGTACCTTATCCAAGATAAGATAGGTTTCACCCGGATTCTTTGCTTGTAGACCACTCGACCTATACCCTATATATAGGGGTGCTCGAGCCTCTTGTAGATCATCCAAATTTGAAATAAACACATCTTTTTTTGGTATTTTCTAAGTGTAATCTATTTTGCCTCCGATGTGAAGTAGCGAGCAAGCGACGTCTCGTTTGACCATTAGCTTGGACTTGTTTGAGTCGTTCTACTTGTGGCGCCAAGCTGGTATCTTCTCTTTCAATATACAAGCCTCCTTCAATTGTGGATTGGTAGACTGACCAATAACATCGATCGTAGTGGAAGGGTTCTACAATCGTTCTTGGTTGTGTGATAGGGCTATATACAACCTATCATACTCCAAGTCGTCTCTTAGGGTTTGACTTGATCTATCCATCTACCGATCCATATCAATCACCGGATCATCACCCATACCCACGCAACCTCCTCCATACCTCCCCACCTTTTACGATATATTCCTCATTTTCTCGATCCCTATAATAAGGATTGAGAAGTGTCACTGGTGTCAAAAGATCGGAACTCCCCACACGTTAACCCCCGTATCATCAACTCTAAGGCACCTTTGAAAGCAATCAGGGAAACACACAACATCAAAGAGAATCTCATATGCAATGTATCACAAAAGCTTTCAAGGGAAGAAATACACACAACTAGACCTCCTACATACCATTCGAGCGAACTTTAGCCAAACAAAATGAGGGTCTACACAAATACATGAACCATCTATAGATAAACCCATCAATTTAAGGAAAATGTTAACCATATCAATCAATACAATCATGACATGAAGTAACCTCATTGTTTATAAGAAAAGCCTAGGCATATACATCTAAACCACTCTTCAATGTAAGATATCACCAAGCAAGAAGATATATCATCTAGGTCTAGAAAATACTCATATTGTTACACATTCATACTCACAAATCCCTTCACATCATGAATCTACACTAAACAAAGTAAGCAAAGTATGGTTTGAGGCTTTTACCCCCAAACCTAGAAAAGGTCTAGTCTAAAATCATGAAAATAACATGAGAAAAATGAATCAAACTTTTCATAGATAGGCAGATCTTAAAAATTAAAAAATCTTGAAAGAAGAAGGGAGTGATTTGGTTTACCAATCAAAAGATATTGCAAACTGAAGATTGAATAACACCAACTTGTTCTTGGAGGCCATGCACAAAACAATATCTTTTTTATTCTAATTCTAACCCTAGATTTAAAAATGATATATTTTTACCTAAGATTCCTCTTCAATCCACAACCAGTGGTCTTGTTTATAGAGTTTTGGAGGTTGTCCAAACCCTAGATGTGGTCATTGGTCAAAATTGAAAGAGGTGTACTATCTAGGTCATAGTCCAACTCGGCCGGATCAATAAAAAGACCAGACCAAGGTGCCCAAAACTCGGGCCGAGTTTGGTTCTTCGAGCCAAATCTCGGTCTTGTGCACACAAACTTGGTCCAGTGCTGAGCAACGCCTCTGTCCACATTGAGCCAAACTCGGTCCATGCTCCTTGGATTCTTGTATGGTTCTTTCTTGATTGGCTTCCTCTTGTCTGATCCTCGGGTTTCTTGGGCTCCGTGCTAGACTCGTAAAGGACGACATGCACGTACTTATGAGCCTCGGGAATTATTATGGTATTTTATTTGGAGCATTGATGCCATTCTTCGTGTCACATTCCTTCTCTTGATGAGGATGATGACGATGCCTTCTTTTATTTGGTCTAGAAATCTTGCATAAATGGTCCTTTTTAGCTCATTTTCGGGCCAAAACACTTACAAACACACAAAGAGGGAGGTAGACGTCTATTTGACAAGATTAAAATTAAATTTATTTATTTATAGTTTAAAAAAGGACAATAAAAAACATCTAAAAACATAGCACGAAAACGCGTTATTAGTGGCTTTGTATATAAACTTTGTTTCCATTTGCATAAACGGTTTCTCAATGGATCCGGTTATGCTTATATTTACGTCTTTGAAATTATTTGTACCCCGATTAAATAAAGTGGAAAAAACCAAAAAAGGATATAATAAGCTAAATTTTTAATAAATTCAAACTTAATAATAATAATAATAACTTCTCTTTTGGATACATGATTCAAAAAAATGAGCATGTCAATGTTACTCAAATAAACTATGGAAAATTTGTGACCGTTTTTGTTCTTTAAACTAAAGCAACGAGTTTTATATAATGAATCTGGAGAGCAACGAATTTAGGCAGAGATAGATTCAAAAGCAAAGGGACAACCTATCAACTATCAACACAATTCACCAAAACCAAGATTCTAATAGAGAGATTGACCATCCGTAATCCTTTTTCTCTCTCTAGGTTTCACATCTCTCATATTTTTTTAACGAACTCAACTAAGTGGTTAATAATATGGGTCCGCTTCGCTAAAACATCTACATCGCTTCATTATCCAATAACTTAGCCTCTGTAATATTGACCTCACAACCATGTGACTCTTAGTATTTTAACCTCTTGAAAATAGCTAAGTCCAATCTTATCCTCGATTTAAGTTGTTCATGATATCTAGAGAATTTGGTTGGAAATGTGGAAAATAACTTATTTTTATTGTTTTGGAAGAGATTCGACAATTGCTTGGACTTGGATGCTCGGTGGAATATCTAGATGGTTCCGAATGAAGGTAATCTTCCCTATTTATAGTCATGACCACACCTTGTATAAGGAAGGTTTCAGAATTGGTTAGTAATAGGCAATTCTAGAATCTTCTTGACTAAAAATGCATCTAAGTGTCCATACAAATCTTTAATAATTTTTACGGCTCTATCCATGGCTACGACGGTCCAAAAGGCCCTACAAAATTTCGCCGGTCTCTAGAAAAGCCTACATGATTCACAAGTTTCCACATAACACCTACCAACTTCCACCACTCTAGACTTGTCTCCATGATTCCACCATCTTCTGGAAATCTACGGACTATCCCACTATTCTCTTAAGTAGGGCTGTTAATTTGGTCCGATTCCTTTAGAAACCGTTGGAACCGAACCGAAATTTAGCGGTTCGGTTCGCTTCCTAAAATAATTTTTGTAGATTTATTTGGAACCAAAACACTTATATACGGTTTGGTCCGGTCTGGTTTGATTTTTTTAAAAAAAATTCAAACTGTTTGGAACCGTTTATAATTTTAAAAAAAATTTAAAAAATGAAGATGAGCTGATGAGGTTCCCCGTTCCCGTCTTCCCAAGCCCTAATTTCTAACTTTCTTTCTCACTGCTCCCACCCCACCCTGCGCCTCACCGTCCGTCGCTGCCGCTCACGCCTCACCGTCCCTCGCTGCCGCTCACCGACCCTAGCCGCACCTCGCCGCCTCTCACCGACCCTCGCCGCACCTCGCTGCCACTTAGTTTCTCTTTTTCTCACATCTCGCTGCTCACCAGACCACAAACCCATCCTTCCGTCGCCGCCCCTCGCTCCGTTTGTCGCCGCCCCTCGCTCCGTCTGTCACCGCCATCGATCCGTCTGTCGCCGCCAGTCCTATTCGGGTGTTTTGCTGGTTCTTCTCTTTGTTGATTCATCTCACTGCTCAGGCATTTTTATTCTTACTGATTTTGGTCATATGACGTTTTTTGTTTTAATTTCGTCAAGAACCCAGGAATGTGATGATTGGATACTCAAGGTTGATAAAATAGAGTCCACAACTACCTTGCAATCTGACTTTAGGGTGATGAATAAGAAACCATTGCAATCAGACTCTAGCTCAGTTTATTTGTTTCTTACTGATTCTTTTCTAATTGCATTGTATACTGATTCTTCTACTGTTCTAGTGTATTGTTGCTCACTTTGCTGATTCTTCTGCTGTTCTAGTGTTCTAGTGTTCTACTGTATACTAATTTTTAGTTGTGTTATGCAAAATACTGTTGTATTTTGGTCATATTGTGTTGAATTGTTGATTGTGTTCCAATTCTACTGCATAGTGCATACTGATTTGTTATTTTGTTGTTGTGTTCTGCAACATAATGTTGTAATTTGGTCATGGTAGATTTACTCTTTACTGATGTATTTTGTCATGCCTTAAATAAAATTTTGATTTGTATTTACAGGTGCATAATGTCTGAATTATCTGGGAGTATATCTCGTTCTCAATCTCATGAGTCTGAAAGCGATCAGGAGTGTAGGGAGATTGCGTCTCTATCATCTCAACGACAACTAGAACTCAAGAAAGCTAGGAGTGAAAAGAAACCGGTGGGAATTACTGAATCTGTTTTGAAACCTATTGAAACGGTAAAGAAAAGAAGAAAAGGAGCGCAAAGAGCTGAAATATACTCTCATTTCGTGACTAAGAGTCATCCATTGAGGTATGTGGTCGATGGTATTGAGAAAGTAGTTGGATCTTTCCAAAGACTTCACTAAAAGTATTGTGATACTTCATTTCTTAAAAGTGCATCTACTCATGGTACTTCTACACTTAGGAAACATATTGAGACTATATGCAAACTTTATCCGGGTAGAGCTAAGGTGTCATCTGGGCAACAAATGTTTAGTGGAGTGATGGATGGTCAAGGCACACCAATGATGGTTAATTGGACACAAGATAATTGTGTTACTGTTGCAACTCATATGATTGTTGTTGATGAACTTCCATTTAGCTACATTGAAGTTCTTGGATTTAGTTATTTTTTCTCACATGTTGTACCTTTGTTTAAAGTTCCATGTAGACAAACCATAATGAAAAGATTCTTAAAGATGTATGATTCTAACAAGGAGGAGTTAAAGAAGGAATTAAAGTCTCGTAGTGTTTGTTTGACCACGGACACTTGGACTTCTTGCTAAAACATAAATTATATGGTTGTCACTGCACATTTCATTGATAGAGGATGGAACATGCATAAGAGAGTGCTTGCTTTTTGTGTGATTCCAAATCATGAAGGTGTTACAATAGGTCAGATTTTGGAATCTTGTATGCTAGATTGGTCAATTAATAATGTTCTTTGCATATCTGTTGACAATGCATCAACTAATAAAATTGCCATTGACTATGTGAGAGATAAGTTGTGCAGTTGAAAAACTAAACCAATTCTTGGAGGTAGGTTTATGCATGTGAGATGCTTAGCTCACATCATAAACATTATTGTAAGATCTGGCTTGAAGACCTTAGAGAAGTCTGTTGTAGTAATAAGAAATGTTGTGAGGTATGTAAGGGGTTCTAGTGCAAGAAATGATGAGTTTCGAAAGTGCGTGGAGAAGGAGAAAATTGATTGTAAGAAGGTTTGTGTCTTGGATGTTCCAACAAGGTGGAATTCCACCTATCTGATGTTGGATGGAGCTTTGGGATACAAAAAAGCTTTTGCCAGATTGTATTATGATGATTTGAGGTTTAGAAGATATTTGGATGAGGATGAACATGATGATGATGATGATGATGACGAGATGCTTATATCGAGTGAGAGTGTTGTGCCTACTTCTAGGAGAGTGAAGAGAGTTGGACCGCCCACAGTTGAAGATTGGGACAATGCAGCGGTATTTGTTAAGTTCTTGATAGTGTTTTATGAAGCAATTGTGCATATTAGTGCATCTCTTAAGCCAACATCTCACAAGGCCTTCCAGGATATTGTTACCGTTGAAACTGAGCTAGAAGATCTTTGTGTAGTTGGCTCAGGACCAGATTCGAGTAAAGCAGACAAGATTATATATGGGATGGCCACTAAAATGAAGGTAAAGTACAACAAGTATTTTGGTAAGTTGGATAACATGAACTCTATTTTCCTTGTTGCTGTGGTTTTGGACCCTAGGTACAAGCTAAAGTACTTTGAAAGAGTATGTAAAGCACAACTGAATTTGCCTACTTTTGAGATAAAGAAGAAATCTGATGAAGTGAGACAACTTATGGTTGAGTTATGTGATTTGTATGGAGCTCAGTTTGATAGTGCGGGATCAAGAGAAAAAAAGAGGGGTGTGAGTGATGGGGTTGAAACAATAATCAAACCTATTAGTGGGAGAAGGGCTGCTATGGAAGAAGATTGGGATAGGGAGATTGAACAGAATGAGAAAGTTATTGTGGGTCATGAGGTTGATAGATATTTGTTGGACCCTATTGAGAAAGTTGTTAAAAAAAACCGGGGGTAGAGGTGGATTGGTCAATCTTAGATTGGTGGAAGGTGAATGGAGATAAATATCCGAACTTGTAATCACTTGCAAGAGATGTACTAGCAGTACAAGTGTCTACAGTTGCAAGTGAGTCAACTTTCAGTACCGGTAAAAGGGTGATTGATCCTTACAAATCATCTTTGTTGCCTAAGACTGTTGAAAAACTTATTTGTCTTCAAAATTGGTTGAAATCTGATGCAATTATGGGCTTGCAATACGTTCCAGAACCAGGAGAAATGGAGACATATGAAATCATTGAAGCAGGTAAATATATAACTTGATTTTCTTTCAATTATGTACTTGTTTATTTGCAAATTCTCTCTAAACATTTTTTGTTGTTGTAGAACATATGAAAGGGGTACTTGACAACAATGATCTTGTTGTTGAATCTACATCCAATCCATCCATACCAAGTGTGAAAACAAAAAGTTCAGATGCTTCAGTTTCGGCTCGTGCACTAGTCATCAAAGAGTCCAAAGCTAGGAACAATAGACAAAAAAAAACTAGAGAGGAAAATGTATAAAATATGAACTACTTTTGATTATTTTCTATTTCATATGAAATTCTTTTATGGTGACATTATTCATTATTGTAGGTTGAAGAATTCCACTTTGTGTTGCCGGTTACCTAGTGCATTTCCACTTTGTAAACTTTGGTTTGTAATTGAGCTTGCAATTTGCAACTATGCACTTATTTAAATTGCAAGCTTGTTTTTGGAATTTTTTTTATGTAAGGATTATTCTCTTTTGATAATTTGTTCTTGTTAATTACTTAATTTTGTTTATAGTTCCAATTGTGTGGTAGAAATTTATAATAGGTCAGGTACAGTCCTCAACGGATCAAATTAGGTACGTTATAAACGGTTCAGCTCCGGTTCCAAACAGGTTTTTCGGTCCAAACGGTTCCAAGCGGTTTCGGTTCCAAACAGTTCCGGTTCCAAACGGTTTTGTACGGTTCCAGTTCAAAATGGTTATGTACGGTTCCGGTTCCAAACGGTTCATCCCGGATCGATTCTAAACGGTTCCTGATATTTCTTAAACGGTCTGGTTCCGGTTCAGGAAAAACGGTTCTCGACCGGTCCGGTCCAAACAGTTCCTTTAAAAAAAAAAGGAACCGAACCGTTTAAGGTAAACGGTTCGGTTCCCGGTTCCACAAAAAAAACTACCGGTTCTGGAACCGTTAACAGCCCTACTCTTAAGTGCTTCAGATCCCTCGCGAAAAAAATGTCGCTTTCAGAAACTTTCAAGCGCTTTGCATTGCGGAATTCCCTTGGGTATTTGCAATTGCCTTGAGCTTTTCGTCACATTCACCATCTTCTCAAATATTTTGCAACGCTTCAAGGTTGATGATATGTGTGCGGTATGTGACATTTGTATAAACTAACACAAGCTACAATTGTTTTTATCTTCCGTCTTTTGCTTTATGTTGAGTTTGTTTGATAAATTTTTATTCTTTAATTTTGGAACGTGGGATAAAAAGGCTTTAGAAATTATTAAGTAGTTTATCAAAACTAAAATCCAGTTGGGAGCGTTTGGCATAACCATATTATCGAGTATATTATTTCATAAGATTTTTAGAATATTTAATAGATTCTTATAATTCCTCCAATATTACTCTTGCTTAACCTCCCACGTAAACCGTAGCATTGTGTTTGGATAAAACTGAAATCCCGGAAATTTAAATCAAATTTGGGATTTCCAAAATTCTGTTGAACAATTACCTTGTTTGGATAGTGAATTTCGAATTTCTTGAAATTCCATGAAGAAAAATGAAGGAAATTTAAAAGGTTAGAATACTCAGTTGAAATTCCATGTACATAGGTGTTTTTTTTAGGAATCACTCCTATTCTTATTAAATTCTTTTTTTTAAGATTATCACAAAATATAATCCAAACAAGGGATTTGTAAAATGATTCAAATTCCCTTTTTTTAAAATCCCATCATTTAAAATCCCATCATTTGAAAATTGCTATGTATTTTGCAAATTCTTCATCCAAACACACTATAAAAGTATTCTTAATATATGTATTTTTTTTTTCATCTAATATCATTTAGATTAGTCAGAAACAACTTATTATTTTTATAAAATTCCCAAAAACATACCCAAAAAACTTTAGTTAGGCCAAATGGAATATTGTTTCGTATGGGTCCAACGGACGAATATATTGTGAAATCGATGATGTATGTTTCCGCAGTTGGAGTACGGATATAAGTAATCTGATTCCTAATGGAAAAGATCTCGTCACTATAAGTAGCCTCCTCGCCGATACAACAAGGACGCCAACAACGTTTGCCACAGCAATTCAGCAGAGAGTCAAATACCAACAATGGCCGACAGCCCTTCAAAACGCTGGCTTCCTCTCGAAGCTAATCCCGATGTCATGAACCAGGTTTGTCTATTCTCTCACGCCCCCTCGTCTCATGGATGAGACGCTCCCTCTCACACAGTCACACACAAATTATTAGGGTTCCTGGTCGAGGGGGTATGGATTTAGTTTTTGTTAATCAATCGGCTACTCACCGCTTTGGATTTCATCAATCTGAGGTTGCACTCGTAGAACGGATTTAGAGGAAGTCATATATATTTATCTGAAATCAGTTGTCTGTTTCGTGTATTTGTGGAAAGTTAAAATGATTTTTAGAGGCTGGATTTGTGAATCTGCAGTTTCTATGGGGTCTCGGTCTCTCTGAAGAAGATGCCGAGTGCTATGATGTTTATGGTCTGGATGAAGAATTGCTGGAGATGGTGCCAAAGCCTGTTCTTGCCGTGCTCTGTTTGTATCCTCTCACTGCTGAGGTACGGCTTTTTAATTCCGCAATTGTCCTGACTTTATATTGCAGATGTTTTATCGCAAGTTAGTAAGCTCATGGCATGGCTATACATTTTATCGGACAGAGTGAAGCACAGCGTCTCAAGGAGAACGGAGATGAGAAGGCAAGTCCAATGAAATCATCCATCCACTTATCTTACATCTGTTCTATGAGTAGTCTGTTTCGTCTGTCCTTTCTATTAGCAATATATAATGTTTTATCAACATAGACCAGAAGTAAAATAATTAGTATGAGATATAAACTATGGTGTGGGGTTGAAGATTATCAAGCACACGAAATCACAGCACAAAGATTACGAAGCAGAAGCACTGAATAATACTAAAAGTTCACAACAAGGAAAACCTATATATGATACTTGAGTGAGCTACCCTGACAGGTAAGGCCTTGCCCTTTCTGTTATATATATAACTGAAGACTTTAGATGGCTTGGACCATAACTGATGAGTCTGCCTTGAATTGCTTCCTTGTCTACAATAGCATGGAGTCGTTTTGCTTTAATTTTGCAGATATATGATAGATAAGAACCAAAGTTCTACAATTTCTGCGGGAGTTGTAGCATGGAGTCATTTTGCTATAGGATAACATGTTGCCTAATGGGCAGTTGTTTTGAGGACTTCTTTGTTTTCTGTTGAGTCATTGGTGCCTGCAAACACCTATAATCTTAGGAACATTGTCCATATAGCTCTGACTAAAATGAAAATATATGTTTAATGTTTGTTTTCATTGTTGTAAATTGCTATCAACCAGCATGTATTCCATTATTATGCTAGTCAACATATATGACATTTTTTTCCTATCATATTGCCATCTTATTTATTTGACCATCTAGCTTCTAAATTATATTGTATATGCATTGTTTTTCTAGCATGGTAATTGCAATGGCGAGTTTAACTCCCTTTCAGAACTTGACTTATACTAATGTCTTTCTTTTTGCAAAACATGTTTTGATTTTTACTACAGGATTACAACAAAAAAGTTTATTTCATGATACAAACTGTTGGAAATGCTTGTGGCACAGTTGGTCTTTTACATGCTATTGGGAATGTTACTTCAGAAGTCAAGCTTCGTAAGTGTTCTTTCTTTATACAATGTGTTTCAGAAATTTATTTGCTCATTTATTTTGTATGAAGATTCCAAAGTATTTGATTGTGATGTACACATTTGCTAGATTAGCTAGCAAAGTTTATGGCATGGATCTCGATTTAAGATGTAAGAATGAAACTATGGGAAGAATGATAGAAAAAGTTGTTGGCTTTGTATATCACTGACTTCTTAAATTTTACAGTAGGAAAAAGTAAGGAATCAGCAAAAATTTAGAGCCATAGTTGGCTTTTTCCCTCCATGAATGAAAACTAGAAATGGCAAAATTAAACACACTTATATAAATCTTAATTTATCTTGTGCCATATATATTTTGTTCTATTTCCTTCTCTGTTTGTTTGTGCCAATCCTTTTAAACGGTTTTAAATTTTCAGGGGACGAATCATTTTTAGATAGATTTTACAAGACTACAGCAAACATGAATCCGGTGGAGGTGGTGTTTCTGTTTGTTTTGTATTCGTAATTATTTATATCTTCATCTGCTTGTCTCTTACCTGAACTCAAATTGCTCTGTGATGTTGTTCAGCGTGCAGCGTTTCTTGAGAAAGATAAAGAAATGGAAAGTGCTCATTCTGTAGCTGCTACTGCTGGTGAAACTGAGGTAGGCCAAGGCTTTTCGGTCAATTGTTTTCAGATGTACCATTACTTATTCTTGAAAATTTTTTTTGGATATTTACTTGAGGATGCTGCACTTGTTGGACAATAAGCACTTTTTTTTTTCTAGTTCAGAGAAGAAATGCTTAGCATATCACTTTTTAAAATTAGATAAGAGATTATAAGAAATGGAGTTCCAGCAAAATTTGTTTCTTGCATGGGTAAGGACAATGAGTTTGTAGTAGGTCATGAAGATTGCTAGCAACGAAAATACAAGGACCTCGAAAATTGGATTTTTGGACCTTCTAAAATGTAATCTAGAGCACAAACCCTAAATCTAGAACTAAACAAAAATAAAATGTAGGATGTGTTCTAAGGAATCTAAAATACTCTCCTTGAAGCTTCAACTAAGTAGGGCCTTAGTTTCTAGCAGGATCTGGTAATTATGATAATTGCTATTTTCTCAAGCGAAAATGGATCTCAGCAGTGTTTCTGTAACTCCCCTTTATCTCCTTGGTGTGCCCTTCGACTTTTAAAACCTGCCTTTGTAAGATGGATATGTTCCTCAAATAGGGTATTTGAGGTTGAGAATGTTGTTATTATTAAGGTTAAGAGCACAAACATAGACAATTATTTGTGAACTTTCTACTTAATGAGCTTTGTGTGACTTATGTTTCGACAAATGGCTTCACAGGCTTCAGAGAATGTGGATACTCACTTCATTTGTTTTTCCTGTGTTGATGGTACATATGCTGACAGCTCTCTCTCGTCCTATCCAGTTTCCTCTCTTGCTTAATGAGAATAATTTACGCTCAGACTTAAAAATACTGAAAATACGTTCCAATCCTGGAAATGAATTTATTCTGTAGGTGAACTTTATGAACTTGATGGAAGGAGGTCTAGACCAATATCACATGGTGCATCTTCCCCCGATACCTTATTGCAGGTAATTTCTCTTACCAACCTTATGAGCATTATTGCATTTTTTACACACACAGAAGAAGGAACATTTCATAAAAATGGAAAGAACCACTTAGACTAGCTGGTGTATTCATTTGACAAGAATTTTTGTAGGAAGAATACCAAGTGGTGCTAGCATTGTGACGTTTTACTCGCTTCATTTGTGTGCCATGTACGAAGATTTGTTTTGGTTTGGCAATTACAGTTTGGTGAGCGGGTAGAGCTCAACACTAGCTTTGGCCAATTGGCTCTTTGAGGCACTTGCCGCTATGGATTCATTGAGTGCTTGTTTGAATGCATCACCAAATCGTACATAATTCAATTTGGATTTTTCTTTGCCCTTCAAGTGACTTTTCCTCTTATTGTTCACAAATTATTAAGTTTGCTCTTGGTTCCCTCATTGTTTGATTTGTTTCTCTCAATTACCCTTTCTTAATATACTTCACATAAATTTAAATAAAATATAAAAAAATAAATTGAAAACTAATTATAATCACATTAAATATTAATTTTATAAAATACAAACTAATGTATAACATTTTTTTTTAGTTTAAACAATCTAAAAAAGTAAATTTGAAGCTAATTCTTTTATTTTTTTGAATTAAAATAAAATGCAGTAAATTTTTTATTTTCGAATTAAAATAAATATATAAAAAAATTAAATTTAAAACTAATTCGAAAATAATTAAAATTTACTATATTTTTATTTTAAGTAAGGGTACATAATTAATTTTAAATATACTTTTATAGACTTTTAAAATTAAAAAAAATTTAAAACATAAAAATAGTTCTATACCACTACTTAGTATTTTATAAAATTAATAAGTGTAAAATTTAATGTGGTCATAATAATTTTTAAAACTAATTATGTACCCTTAATTAAAATAAAAATATAGTAAGTTTTTATTTATTTTAGAATTAATCTATATTTTATTTAATTCGAAAATAAATAAAATTATAATTTTAGCTTTAAATTTACTTTTTTAGATTTTTAAATAAAAAAATATAAAAAGTTTAAAATCTAACGAGGTCATAATTAGTTTTAAATTTATTTTCTGATTTTTAAAATTTTATAATTGAATTTTCAATGTAATATACTAAGAATGGGTAAAGGGGAAAACAAATTAAACCATGAGAGTATCAAGAAGAAACTTGATAACTTGGGGATATGAAGAGGATAAGTCAAAACTTGAAGTTCAAGAATATAGCAATTGGATTTAGTAAGGATAAAATGGGTTTGTGGACTGTTATTGTACAGAAGAGCATAATTAAGGCTCTTATGCTTCTTATGGGATAAAGTAGGCTTTAGTAACCCATTCTTTTCTTTAATTTTATTTAAAAAATTTAAGGGGCCTAGTACAAAAAAGGCTTTAGTAACCCATTATTTTCTTTATATATCTTTATTGCACATAAATGCTATCTAATTCAGAAGAATTTAACCTAAAATTTGAAGTTGTTCCAAATCGTCTCTATCTGGTTCCACAGGATGCAGCCAAAGTGATAAAGAAAATGATAGAGAGCAATCCCGAGTCTTTGAATTTCAATGTGATGGCAGTATCAAAGAAAGCTTGAGCAGCATGAGTCCGGTCCTTGTGAACCTCCCGAACCTTGTCAAGAGTTGTCATGGATGTGTAGCGGCCTGATATCTGTGATTGGTTGCCCTGGATTTTGGCTAAGCACAATCCTCCACCATGGCTGAAATGGATCCATAGTTTTAAGGTCAAGCAACGATCTAATGAGAAATAAATTGCAGGTGAATCTTCTTGTTTTCCGTTTGACATACTTGGAGAGTTGTATTGCAGGCTTGTGAGGGGCTTAGCTATTTCATTGTTGAACTAAATCAAGGGAAGTTTAAATTGAGTTTCTTGCAATAACTCCTAGATAGAGAGGGATGAACAATACGTTGACAAAACATGAACGGCTAAGATCAAAGTAAAATTTCAAATTTTCATTATAAATTTTTTTAATATGTTTTCTCAAAAAAGGCATACTTGTTACGCTTTTAATATATTTTTTTTATACTAACATTCAAATTTTTTGTTAATTTAGGTCACATATTTTACATTATTAGTTTATATATTTTTGCACTATTTCAATTAAAATACGTGGAACACAAATTTTATTATTGTATTTTTAATTATAATATTTGTCAGTTTTAAATTAATTGATACTATTAGTTTATATAGAGTTGTTTCATTAGTTCAAATATTTTTATTTTATTAGTTTATACTTTATTGTACTTTTGGTGGTTATGTTTTTTTTAAAAAGTTATAGTATTATACATGTTTCCGTTAATTTAAATATCGTGTTTTATTAATTTAAACATGTATAAGTAAAAATAGGTTAGTATTCAGGTACGGCCCTCTTTTTGCGGTACGGCCGTACGGCCGTACCGCAGGGCGACACGTGTCCCGAAAAAAAAAAAAAAAAAAAAAAATTTTTTTTTTTTTTT
>BSUD01000008.1:1846503-1992677 GCA_033239045.1 Fagopyrum esculentum | reverse complement strand
TTTTTTTTTTCGGGACACGTGTCGCCCTGCGGTACGGCCGCACGGCCGTACCGCAATAATGGGCCTTACTTGAATGATACCCAGTAAAAATATGTATAAAAACATAGCTAATAAATAGAACAAGAAATTGCACCAACCAATGATAAAAAAAACGTTATAACTGATAGTATAAAATCGAACAAAAGTTTGGAATTTAGGGCTCGTTTGGTTTTAACTCCAGAATCGGAAACGGAATAGAAACGAATCTAGTTCATACGTATACCCTTGTTCATGAAAGTTTTTGAAATCATTCCTTGTGGTTTGGTATAATTGAAGTAGATTTTGATTACTTTTGATACCCTATATGGTATCAAAATGTGGAAAATCAAGTCCATTTTGCCTTAAACCACAAAGTTAAACATAGAAGTTTCAAATTACTTCAAAGAACAGTAATTAGTTTTCATTTAGAAAAAAATAGCGGGGTTTATTTGTTCAAGTATAAACCAGATTTATGAACTTTAAACTATATGTTTGTAAAATATTAACGTATGGTTAATAAAAATAAAGAAAAAGTTGTTAGTAAAAAAAGATATATCAAAATATAATAATATGAATCATTATAATAATGAATTGAGGGTTTTGAGATAATCAACTAGGTCTTAGTGAAATATGGACGGTTTAAAAACCTTTGTAAACTAGTATATGCTTAAACAAATGGAACATAATGTTTGAACTATTAGTTCACGTGGTTATATTAATTTTTTTACGTCGAAAATTTTTCCAATGATACTTTTTTAAATTTATTTTTATTGTACTATTTATTCGAAGTTTGAGTACTATTAGTTCAAATATTACATACTATTTGTTCATACTAAATATGTTGTACTATTGATTCCATTGAATTGTTGGTTATTGTGTGCATTACAACAACCATCGAACCACTTTTTCTAACCCTAAAACCGGCTAGAAAGCTGGATTTTCCAGGCCCATGCGGCCAAACCCTACAACCCGTGAACCCTAGAGAAATCTTCCATTTTTGGTTTAGGAAACTTTCCAAAAATCAAAACACGCACTTAGTGATGCAGAGTATCTTTGAACCTAACTCGATTTGAAACCGTGCTTATGGAAGTAAGGAGATAAGGAGTGAAGATCACTCCAAGGAGGAAAAGAAGAAGAATTAAGATCAACCATGGAATGAAGAGAACTAGAAGATAAAGGTAATCCATGGAAAGAAGAAAGCTAATGAGAACCATCTTAGAAGGATGAACCGGACTGACCATGGAAGGATGTATGCATGGGAGAAAAGTTCATGCATGAGACATAAGGTATGGACATGCATATGGAGAGAGAAGGAAAATTCAAGTGGCTGAATTTGAATCTAATTTGATATTGTTTTTGACCCATAATTAGGCTTTTTTATTATTATGGGTTTGTTTTAGTTAATGGGCCTTTAAGCTAGTTTTAAGCCCATCTTTCATCTATTTTTTTTGAATTAATTTAGACCCGATTAGAGAGAGTTATAATCTGATTTCCACATTTGTCCTCACGTTAAAAACCCCTGGATAGACGCCATTCACGTTCACCTTGAATTTGAATACAATTTTGCACCATTTGTATGTTTCTTTACTTCTGACATGGAGAGTGAGCGAGTGACAAAAACTTGTTACGCTAGAGATGTATCACAAAAAACTTTACATTTATAAACTCGATCTAAAATCCTAAACTACCTAGCGAAACCCGCAGTGTACGGATCGTAATGTAGGAAGGAAAGTATTCCGAGGTCGAACACGAAGACTAAGGTGAAGTCAAATCAAACAAGTGATCATGGATAGTGCAAATCTAGTCTAAGAAAAGAGAAAGAAATAAAAAAATGAAAATCATGATGTTTTTGGTTGGGTTTTTGTGGTGATCAAGCAAAGATCACCAATCATGCAAGATTATAAATCAAACAAGCAACTCAAAGTAGCAACTCAAACAAGCAACACAAGAACAAGATATGTAATCAAAGAGAGAAAAACGACTCTAGGGATTGAAACCTCCGGTTATGGCATTGGACTCAAGCTTATAATCAACCTTGGACAAACTGCGGCATGTTGGGAAAGGGTGTTTCTCCAATGGTATCAATCACCGGGTAGGTCTCATGGTCCACTAATCCCTCACCTAAGGTCCTATTACCGGGTAAGTCTCTAGGAACCTAAGTTGAGAATTCTACACAAACCGGATTACTATCTAGGGATCAAACCTCTCCTTACCGGGTAAGTCTCGGAAGGCAAGTCCTAAGCAACAATCCTAGCACACTCAGCCCAATAGCGGCTTGTGAGGCTCACTACTACCTAGGGTTCATCATCATTGGTATCTAAGGTCAGGAATTACCGGGTAAGTCTCTTCCCTCACTTAGCTTGCTAGCATTAGGTCACCCTAGGCTAGATTATGCTTAACAAACACTAGGATTTCAACAATCTAACATCCTAACATTCAGATTCATCAATACAAGCACAACAAGGAAAACCACGGTCTAGATTTTACAAGAACAGGCCGTGGATTTGGGTCTAGGTTAGGTTTCGAGCAAGCAAATCATCCAAAGGTACATTCAAGTCTATTCTATCATAGTCCAAGCCATAACCATCATTCCATAACCCTTGAATCACGACTACTTAGCCAACAACATGCATTTTAAGATCCAAACTCGTCATACAAGCATTCATGACTTCCATAGCAAGAGAATGAAATAAGAGTAAAGAGAAACAAGTAGTCTTAGCTAAATATGAGATTAAACAAGACTTACAACCCTTCAAACACAGCTCCAAAACGTTCCTTAACAAAAATCACTCAAAAGTTCACTCTCAATCCCTATCTTGATGTGTTGTTCTTCCTCCCAAAATGAGAGTGTTCTTCTTCTCCAAGAAGTTCCCAATATGGATAATGATGAGGTGTATGGAATGTGGGAATCCCCTAGCAACAGCCTGCAGGACCACTTATATTCTCCACCAAGAGTAAGGGTCGGGCAAAGAGATCGTGGGATACGTGTCAAGGCTGTCCAGAGAAAACCACGGCCAAAATCACGGTCTAGATTTTCCTCTGAACCGTGGTTTCTCATAAAAACTTCTCCTTGGATCATCAAGTCATGAGTTGGTGCAAGGCATGCACCAACAAGGTCCTATGTGTTCTCCTTTGCTCCTAGCTTGCTCCTTAATGAGTCCGGAAGTGTGCCATCATGAGGAATGATCCTCGAATGTGTCGATTAAGTCCAAGATCTCACCAAAATACCTACAAAACCCGAAAAAAGATCGTGTAGATGTCTATTCCGACAATGTGGATGAATTAAGCGTAAAAGCCACGAACTAATGCCAAACCATGCATGAATGACGGGAAAAACTATCTAAATGAATGCCTAAACTAACGTCATAAATCGTGTCATAACGTCTCATTCGACCTTTTAGCTTAGATTGTTCTATGTTGATCACTTGTGTCTACAAGTTGGTTCGATTTATTGTTATCACAAGTAAACCTTCTTGTACTCCAGGGATGATATTTCCCTTTTGTGTAAGTTTGTAGCGGAAGGGTTCTACGATCTTTCTTGGTTGTATGTTAGAGTCTGAGTTTCCCTAGTGTGCTCTAAGTTGTTGATAGATTTCAACCTTGATATATCCATCTACCATTTCATATCATTCATCAGATCATTCACCCATTTGTCTCATTGTCGTTGCATGTACCCTTCATTAATTCGATTCTTCTAACAAGAATCAATATCCAGTTTTCCCTTGTTGGTGTCAAAATATATGGACTCTGTAACAGCTTATCCCCTTGTTAGTGTCAAAATATTTGATAAGCTTGATGGATGTTTGGGAGAAGAAAGTTTAATGTAGTTGATATACGTGTAAAATTACTTAAATGGTTTATTTTTTCATATAATATTAATATTTGTAGGGTTATATTTGTAATATATCATTCAATAAGCTACCATAATCTCCCTCAAGTAGCTTATGAAATAAAAAGAATATAAGCTATACTAAGCTACCATAATCTCCGTAAGCTTGCGCTCCCAAATGCCACTTCTTAGCTTATTCTTTTTTTGATAAGCTTGATAGGCTCTACAAGCTAGCAATATATGGTCTCCCAAATGGATCCTATATCTATCTGGACATGAAACAAAGGTATAAACTAGGTTCCTTAACTCAAGTAATCACATATCCCTCGTCAATATTTGAAAACAAAGAGTCAGAATCAAGAAAGAGATGGGGAAGGAGAATGTCAAAAAAATGCGTATAAAGGTGACTATCTTGTGTACCTAAAAACTACAAAGAACAAACTTTTAAATTGAAACCAAAATGACTTACTTAAAAGGATAACAAAAACTCGATTCCATTTAGTTGATTAAGTCAAACTCAAATTCCACCCTTCACAAAGAAGAAAAGTCGGTGGCAACCTAGGTTTCAAAGAGTCTCCTTGAACCTGCATTTGCAATCAGTGTAACACCCTAAATTTGGAAACCCGGAGCGTCATTAGGATATGAACCACACAATGTTTTCACTTGTTTAGGCAAACAACAAATTCACTATCGGGTCTTCCAACAAGAGCATGACAAAACAATAAAACAAAGTCGATCTTTAATTTGTAAATATAAATGTAGTAACATATGCTTTTAAAGTATGTAAAGAAATAAGACATAGATCGGCACAACCTTAAAGACTTAATCTCAAAATCAAAACACAAAGATGATCAAGAGTACAACCACCTTCCCGAATCCTAAAGCACACACGAGTCCGGTTAATCACCAACTCTAAGATTTTCTCATGAACATAACTAGAATTGAAGCTTATCCTAGAAGCAACAACATATAAAACCATTAGCTAGCGTCCCAAAGTAAGATCCGGAGATCAAGAATCAGATCAAACTTGTATGCATCATATGAGGAAAGTCAAAACAAAATATTAATAATATACAATCAAATTCACCTCATATAAATATCACAATTAATCGTAAACCAAACAAAGAATGCATAGGTCACGCTTCATCAAGTCCAACTATTTTTTTGGGTGGGAATCAAGTCCAACTATATAACTTTCTAACATTAGCATACTATGACATAACCACCGTAAACACCAACATATAGTCTAAGCATAATAAACAATTGAAAGAGTATGTACACTAAACCACTTAACGTGTAAGCGCGTTAACTATATAGTGGTAGTGATGCAAGAGTATCTCCGAACCTATCATGCTTCAAGACCATAACCATGGAACATAGGAAGAATGTTCGCTCCAAAAAGGTGTGTGCAAGCTTTAAATTTATAACCGAGGAAATATTCTTCCTTCCAGAAATCCAGCCCAAAAATATGATATCTTCTTTCCATAATTAAAAGATCTCAGCCATAAAATATATCTCCTCACCGGCAACAGGGTGTCCACCTCGGTCGGGGCGCTCCTCAAAATCACCTCAGTCGAGGTGGTACTGCAGCTGACCGAGGTGACTCTGAACTGAATGTGAAATCTCTCAAATCTGGTCCAAAGTGAAGCTTTAATCCATTTTCATGCTTCCTGAGTTCTTCCTTAAGCTCCTGAATGTAGAGCTCCAATGACTCCTTAGCTCCCTTAGCTCCATTTTGGTCCAAAACGTGCCGTTTTACCTACGATTACAATGAAACTAGGTGTAGACCTCGATTCTCACAAAGGTAGATGAAATAGCAATATAATCACAGAATGTATGCTCATACATGCAGTTTTATGGAGATAAAACATCTAAACTGGTCTCAAAATATATACTATAATACATGCTATCAAAATACCCCATACTTGTCCCTTACTTGTCCCCAAGCAAGTTCCGAATATTAGATAGAGGATAGAATGGATTATAAGTAAAAAAGATCAATGAAAAATCCTTCAAAAACCTTTTGATGGTGTGCTTCCCCCTTAGATCACCCTAAGAGAATGCTTCATGACAAATAAAATTAAATATGGTCAAAACATTTCATGAATATAAGATAGTTGTTCATCTTTGCATAAAACCATAGAATGCATAATAATTCATGTTTATCGAAATTAATCATGTATAATCTAGTTTAAACCACCAAGTCAATCAACAAGCTCGAGGTCTTAAGAGCTTTCCAAAGAGAAAGGTCAAGAAACGTGTAGGGTGGTGATGTATAGAAGGTAATGTGGTGCTAGAATCCGGGAAAAGGATATCACTTCACTTTCACTTGAACTTTCAACATCCTCCACCAATAAGCTTTGCTTATTTCACACTTTTCTTTTTTTTTTTACTTTACTTTTTGGAATGCATGGACAGAGGTGCACAATAACCGAAGCCTGGGAGATTAACAATCATCAATTTCTTGAGATGCATCAAACCCTTGATGCACATACCACGACCCGTTAGGAATATCGCTCAATCCGACTTTGGCAAGACACAAACACCCGACTATGTGAATGGTGCCGAGTTACTCATCATCATGATTGACTTCCCCAAACCTATTATTACTTTCTAACACTTTCACTTCCAGCCAACTTCTCAACTTTTACTTCACTTGCTTTCACTATTTGCTTCCAAATTCCTGGATAGGTAAAGGGAGGCAAAAATGTATATGAGGGGCTAAGCATGATCAAGAAGAAGAAGAGAAGAGAATGAATTGCCTTGGTCTTTCCAGGAAGAAAGTGAGAGAACTCATAACGTTGTGTCAACCTTCAAATTTAACATAATTTGGATAAAGATAAAGAATTAAACATGCTAGCATTTTAAAACAAAGCAAATAGCAACTTAAACATATCATAAAACCTTTCAAGCATGTAAAGATTTTAAATTTAATCTGCAAACTTTATCTTCACTGAGATCATATCCAGAGAAGA
Source organism: Fagopyrum esculentum (assembly GCA_033239045.1). Classification (NCBI taxonomy): domain Eukaryota; kingdom Viridiplantae; phylum Streptophyta; class Magnoliopsida; order Caryophyllales; family Polygonaceae; genus Fagopyrum; species Fagopyrum esculentum. The sequence continues at coordinate 1,985,855 of BSUD01000008.1, read as the reverse complement.
AACACAAAAACTTTTTCGAAAATTCTCAGTTAGAAACCCTACCTCGGTCGAGGTGTTCTAAGTCAACCGAGGTGGTCAACCTCGTTTGGCCAGAACCATCCCGGTCGTGGTCAAATTTTTTTTTTTATAAACCAGTTTTTGACGTTTTTCTCAAACAAAAACCTGTATGTATGCATGAAATGACAGATACGCACATAAAGCAAAATAAGATCATACATATCCATCAAATGAGCCGTACAAACCATAGTAGCATATAAAAACATCACATAAATACCCCATACTTGGGACACATTGTCCCAATGGGTCTGAATAAGTCTAAGAACATGAGTACTCACCGGACATAAGCTGAGCTGTGTAAAATCCGGAATTTTTATTCCGTCTATTTACGTTATAAAATAGATCTCGATCAGTTGACCCATATCCTTCTACCTAGTTAGACATATTATTATGGGATTTATCATTTTATGTAGATTCCTTCACATAAAATGATAGAATCTTTTATATAGTTTATCATTTTATGTAGGTTACTTCCGCATAAAATGTTGGAGATGTAGGGAAAGTCCCACATCGACAATACGATAGTGTGTGAATCTAATATATAAGCACTAGGGCTACTCCTCCTATTGCCAATTGGTTTTAGGATGGAACCCCGTGTGCTTGTATGTGTGGTTCACCAGGACGCGTGCCCTCCGCGTCATTTGGTCCCGGGACGGATATAAGAAAAAAAGTAACATGGTATCAGAGCAGGTCCGATCCGGGTCCGGTTTCCTGACTTCGGGGATTAGCTAAAAAGAGAATGAGATGCGAAACCCGTCGAAAAAAAAAACAAAATCGAAAAACAAAAAATTGTGGGCGAGCTAAAAAGAGAATGAGATGCTCGATCCGAAAAAGAAAAATGTGTCAAGTGTTAACTAGTTCAGGTAGTTAACACTTGAGGGGGAGTGTTGGAGATGTAGGGAAAGTCCCACATCGACAATACGATAGTGTGTGAATCTAATATATAAGCACTAGGGCTACTCCTCCTATTGCCAATTGGTTTTAGGATGGAACCCCGTGTGCTTGTATGTGTGGTTCACCAGGACGCGTGCCCTCCGCGTCATTTGGTCCCGGGACGGATATAAGAAAAAAAGTAACATAAAATGATAGAGTTCTGAGCCGATCTTAAACTAAAATAAACTCCCTATTCGCCTAGTCCGTATATTTACATATCGGGATCTTGCCCAGCCAGAAACTCGTTAAATTTAGGAGGCCAGCTGCAGCCTTTTTCAGCCCATCTATTAATCCATAATTCAGCCCACGGATCCAGCCTGCTAGCCCAACTCCAGCGCTGCCAGCTCCAGCCCGTTGCTTGTCCGCTCCAGCCCTGAAGCAGCTGCTGTTGTCCGCCCCAACCCTTATGCGCAGCCCAGCTTTCTGCAGCCTCCAATGCAGCCCAGCAGCAGCACGCCTACTTCAGCCCAGGAAGGAACTGATGCTTCGCCTTCTTCAGCCCAACAGCAGTCCGTGCCCAGCTGGAAGGAGTTACTCAACAACATTTATGGCCTCTGAAAATAAAACGTAACAGCCCTCCTGTTCAGCTACAATCACGCAGCCAACAGTTACCCTTGGCGTCCAGATTCACATACAGAAAAACGTTCCATTCTTTGCCCATAGCCACAATCGTTTGTCCCTTCTTCTGCACACGTCCGGTCCGCCCTCTTCTGTACACAACCAGCCGCTCCAAGCATACGACCACCTTCTGATCTCCCTACCGGAACCAGGTTAGTGCAGCGATCTTATTTTGTTTCCCGTCTTCAATTCAATCTCTGTGCTGACCCATCTGCGTACAACCTCACCATCCTTCTCTTCTTGTCTCTTCGACCGACGTTGCTGTGCCCCAAACTGCAGCCACCTACTGAACCAAAGGGGCTAAGTCCATTGTTTTGCAGCCACGGTAGCGAGTCTCCAGTTGCTTAAGACGAGACAGGACCTTACGGAGACCTTCTGCATACACTCTCCGGTAGGTCTTTCTCTACTCTCCTTTCCTCACTCTTAACCAATCGGAGTAGTGATCTCCCTTCTTTTGTTTCGCTTCAGCAACGTAGTTCATTGTGAGGTTGCGAGTCAGGAATCCAGGAACGCAGAACCATTCTACTGCAGCGAGTAAGCATTGCTGTATGTTGTTTTGTTGCCCCCTTTACAACTAGGTTGTAATGTCTCTAGCTATATTGATTCATAACATTATTTAGGCTAATGTTATTCAGCCTTAAGCATGGATAAAATAGTGTTAAGTAGCTGCTGGGAATTTCACATAAAATGATAGACAAAAGGCTGCTGTAATTCATTTTATTTCCTTCAGCTTCTAGGTTACCAACAGCCCATCTTGTCGATCAATTATAAAACGTTTGGATAAAGATCCACCGTTGAATTTTGGATATGTTGTAGACGGATATATGTAGTTTAGCATATTAAAATTTGGGGAGAAATGAACGGTCGGATTGAAAGTTATGAGCTCCCGAAGTTAGGTAGTTGAGCAGTTTTGGTAAACTTAAATTTTGGCTAAGTATAGGAAAGTAGAGTGAAGAACCGACTTTGGGAATTATTATAAAATTATTGGCTGAACAGTTTGGAGAAATTCTTTCTTCTAAGGTTAGATAGAACCTCATAGATGATCTAGAGATGTAATTCGGAAATTTTATAAGCTGTTAAGAATTTTATATTTAGAGCCGAAGTTAAACCTTTTTCGATTCTTCCGGAAAATAGAAACATAGGAAAAATGTCAGTTTAGAACCAAATAAAATTCTAGGAGTTAGGATATAAATTTAGAACTTCAAATAGGAGTTTGGACATGAATTTTAGGGTTTTCGAGAAAATCGGAACCAAGGGTAAAATGGTCATTTTACCATAAAACTAATACTGTAACTAGTACGTCTTAATACCTTATTTGATCTTAGAAGTTTTAGACTTCTATCTACGTGAAAGTGTGCTAATACACTTATCGCCTTTGACAGGCAACTGAGTGATTACAGTTTACAGAGCGAGTGGTTTATAAAGAGTCGAGCGTTATAACAGGTAAGTCCTTTGGGCTTACTTAGCTGACTACTAAATATGAGTATAAATGATGATGGTGGTGTGTGACTGACATGTTAGAGAGCTAGGTTGCGATATATAATTACCGACCTATGTTTTGGCCTAAGAGTAACGGGCGGTGGCATTCCGCTCAGTAGCTCGCGGGGCGCTGGGGGTTTCTTTCGGGACTAGTCCACACATGGTTTGTAGTGATGCTACCAAAGGAAGTCAGCTAGACCTACACCAGTTGGATAAGGAACGGAGGCGAGAACTAATAATAGTTCTCGTGCCACAACTTAAATTGAATAATGTGAATCACTTAAATAATAGATAATAATTGGTTGAGTGCCAGCATGATGTTTGTTTATTTTTATTTCTGCTTGTGTTTGAGCTGTTATCATTTTACTTATATTTGGATAGTTAGCTAACTGTTGATATGTTGTTTAGATTCGACACAGGTTAGAGCAGATGCCGAGTGATCCAGATGGTAGTGGTCAGCCGGGGTGTCGTACTTTAGGACGTTTTGCAGTTTTTGCATTTGTGGGTTTTACAGTTGAACATTGTTTCCTTTCGTACTTTGTTATATTACTTTTCCGGCTGTAGTTGATCTGGTCACATTCATGCATTGTTAAAAACTATTTTATGATTTCTGGTTTTTCCTTATCTGTGCCTTGTTGTAAGATCATGTTAAGTTGTTGTCAAACTAAGGTCGGGACCCACTGTGCGGTCCTAACCAGTAACTCCCTAAGTTGTAAAATTTGGGGTGTTACAAGCTGCATAATAAATAAAGAAAATAAATCCCTACAAGCTCTAGTCCTGATCTGCTGGTGGTGGTTGTGGATATGGCACGTACGGATGCTGGGATGGATCAAAAGGATAGCCCATCGTGTGCTGGAACTGGATCTCCATCATCCGGCGCTGGTAGTGCTGGCTCTCCCTGATCTCCATCATCTCTAGTGACAAGGCGGCGTAGGAGTCGATCATCTGATCAGTCAACTCATCAATCCGTCGATGAGCTATTGGGTCCCGCTGCTTGCGAGGCCTGTGCCTAGCTGGTCTAGATGGTGTTGCTGCCTCCTCCTCTGTCGCCTCCTCATCGAGGTCGACAACTGGAATGCTGGGACCGGCATTATCAGTCCCTGTCTCCATCATCAAACTCCTCCTCATCAGCTGCGACATCAGCGTCTCCGGCATCCAGGATGTAAGGCATCCAGGCGGAAGACCATTATTGGGAATCGAAAACTGTGAACTGATTTGACCAAGGTATACCCTGAGGTGCAGTCTGCTCCCAGGGCATGACTACGTACGGCGTAGTAAGTCCACGAGGAACCAGTATCCTCCTCGTAATCATCTCCTGCAATCCCAACGACTTCGCAGCCGCTACAACCGTACAAGCACTCAAGTCTAGGCCAATGTAACTCGCGATGTGAGTCACAAGGCCACCACAACAGATATCCCCCTTCGCCTTTGCCTTGATCCTATGCAGATCCTCAGCCAGCATACCCCCGAAGTCGGGTACTCCACCAGTAACCATACAAAATAAGCTGAGCAGCTCCCCCTGTCTAATCTTCTGGGGCGTTCAGTACGCGCCAGAAGGGTCTCACTAAAGATCCGGTGGGCTAATCTGAAAGCTAGGTGGAAGATAATCCTCTCCTCGGAGTCTTGTTCGATCCAAAAGGTGTGTGCAAGCTTTAAATTTATAACCGAGGAAATATGCTTAAACAAGGATGCGAACCCGTAGTGTACGGGTCAATTGTAATAAAAGCAAGAAATTCCAGGGGTTAAACACAGGGACTTAGGCGAAACCAAGCACAAAATTGGTTGTCAAATGATGCAATCAACAAAAGCAATCAAAGTAATAAAAGATGATATAAGTTAAATAAGAGGAAAATGTGGATTCTAGAGATTAAGACATCCAGTTGTGGTTTAAACTCAAGATCTAAGGATATAGCGGACAAAGCTGAGATTTTGCAAAGGGAAGGTGTTTCTAAGATGGGAATAGATCACCGGATAAGTCTCACTACTCACTATCCCAAACCGTAATTCCTATTACCGTGTAAGTCGCAAGGAACTAAGGTAAAGAACTAAAACCTCAAACTAACACACCAACCAAGTGGATAGAATCAACCTTTACCGGGTAAGTCCCAGGCTAACTCTCAAGATTGGAATGGAAGCACACTCAAACCCCAATAAAGGATAAACCTTTATTACCTATCGCTTATGATCTTAGGTAAGCAAGCAAAGGAATCACCGGGTAAGTCTCATCCTAGGCTTGCATTGAACCAGGAAAGGATTAACAAGGATAGGATTTGGCAAACTGGATCTTAACTCAGATTTGGATCAGGAAAACGTTCACCTCGGTCAAACAGAATCCACCCCGGCCGAGGTGTTCATCGACTGAGCGAGATGTTCGTCGGTTAAGATAAAGACTTGAGCTTTCAGGGTCCGGTTAGGATTAAGATCATTCTATCATCATCTTTCCCACAACCTTCAGTCAATCACCCTAGAATCGCAAAAGAAACTTAGCCAACAATCATCATGATAACAATAATCAACTTTAATAAGAAGGAATGATTTATCAAACAAGAAGGCTTAAATGAAAAGACCTCAATAACTGAACCAATATGTGACAAATAAGTGTTTCCAAGTCACAAATCAGCAAGAACAACCAACCAAAAGTAACCAAAAATAGCCTAGAGAAATCTCACAAAACTCCTTCAAAGGCTATCTTCAACAAGGAAATCTTCCTTCTTCCTTCAATCCGAAGGGGAACCTTCTGCAATCGCAGGACTTTGATGCAGCGGCTGTCTCAGCACGTCTAAGCATGGCTTGAATTTGTGGAAAATCCAACCCTTTATATAGGAAAATTACCCTCCAAAGATAAAAATATCTTAAAAATATATTTTGCCATAAAATATATCCAAATAGATCAGCTGAATATCTTCTCTTCCTTCCAGAAATCCAGCCCAAAAATATGATATCTTCTTTCCATAATTAAAATATCTCAGCCATAAAATATATCTCCTCGCCGCGTTAGGGTATTCACCTCGGTCGAGGTGGTACTGTAGCTGACCGAGGTGACTCTGAACTGAATGTAAAATCTCCCAAATCTAGTCCAAAGTAAATCTTTAATCCATTTTCATGCTTCTTGGGTTCTTTCTTAAGCTCCAGAATGTATCTCCAATGACTCCTTAGCTCCTTTAGCTCTAATTCCATCCAAAATGTGCCGTTTTACCTACGATTACAACGAAACTAGATGTAGACCTCAATTCTTGCAAAGGTAGATGAAATAGCAATATAATCACAGAATGTATGCTCATACATGCAGATTTATGAAGATAAAACGTCTAAACCGGTCCCAAAATATAGACTATAATACATGCTATCAAAATACCTCATACTTGTCCCTTGCTTCTCCCCAAGCAAGTTCCGAATATTAGATAGAGGATAGGATGGATTATAAGTCAAAAAGATCAATGAAAAATCTTTCAAAAACCTTTTGATGATATGCTTCCCCCTTAGATCACCCTAAGAGAATGCTTCATGATAAATAAAATCAAACATGGTCAAAACATTTCATGAATATAAGAAAGTTGTTCATCTTTGCATAAAATCATAGAATGCATAGTAATTCATATTTATCGAAATCAATCATGTATAATCCAACTTAAACCACCAAGTCAATCAACAAGCTCGAGGTCTCAAGGGCTTTTCAAAGAGAAAGGTCAAGAAACGTGTAGGGTAGGGATGTATATAAAGAATGTGGTGCTAGAATCCGGGAAAAGGATCTTTACTTCACTTCCTTTGAACTTCAACCTCCTTCACCAATAAGATTTGCTTATTTCACACTTTCCTTTTTTAGTTTACTTTTTGGGATGCATGGACAGAGGTGCACAATAACCGAAGCCTGAGAGATTAGCAATCATCAATTTCTTGAGATGCATCAAACCTTTGATGCACATACCATGACCCGTTAGAAATATCTCAATCTGACTTTGGCAAGATACAAACACCCGACTATGTGAATAGTGCCGAGCTACTCATCATCATGATTGACTTCCCCAAACTTATTATTACTTTCTAACACTTTCACCTTCAGCCAACTTCTCAACTTTTACTTCACTTACTTTCACCATTCGCTTCCAAATTCCCGGATAGGTAAAGGGAGACGAAAATGTATATGAGGGGCTAAGCATGATCAAGAAGAAGAAGAGAAGAGAATGAATTGCCTTGGTCTTTCCAGGAAGAAAGTGAGAGAACTTATAACGTGGTGTCAACCTTCAAATTCAACATAATTTTGATAAAGACAAAGAATTAAACATGCTAGCATTTTAAAACAATGCAAATAACAACTTAAACATATCATAAAAAGTTTTAAGCATGTAAGGATTTTAAATTCAATCTGCAAACTTTATCTTCACTGAGATCATATCCAGAGAATAAACACAAAAACCCTTTTTTTTTTCAAAAACTCTCAGTCAAACTCCACCTCGGTCGAGGTGTTCTTAGTCAACCGAGATGGTCAACATCGTTTGGCCAGAACCATCCCGGACGAGGTCAAATTTTTTTTTTTAATTATTTTTTTTATAAACCAGTTTTTAACGTTTTTTTCAAACAAAAACCTGTATGTATGCATGTAATCTCAAATAAGCACATAGAGCAAGATAAAATCATAAATATCCATAAAGAGTCATACAATTATAGTAGCACATAAGTCAAGTAATACATCCACAATACCCCATACTTGGGACACATTGTCCCAATGGGTCAAAATAAGTCTAAAAAAGGAGTACTCACCAGACAAAAGCTGAGCTGCATAATAAATAAAGAAAAGAAATCCCTGCAAGCTCTAGTCCAGATGTGCTGGTGGTGGTGGTGGATACGGGACATACGGATGGTGGGATGGATCAAAAGGATAGCCCATCGTGTGCTGGAACTGGATCTCCATCATCCGACGCTGGTAGTGCTGGCTCTCCCTGATCTCCATCATCTTCAGGGATAAGGCGGCATAGGAGTCAATCATCTGATCAGTCAACTCATCAATCCGTCGATGAGCTACTGGGTCCCGCTGCCTGCGAGGCCTGCGCCTAGCTGGTCGAGATGGTGTTGCTGCCTCCTCCTCTGTCGCCTCCTCGTCGAGGTCGACAATTGGCACGCTGGGACCAGCAGTATCAGTACTTGTCTCCATAGCAGCTCCGCCATCATCAAACTCCTCCTCATCAGCTGCAGCGTCAGCGTCTTGGGCATCCTGGATGTAAGGCATCCTGGATCTCGGGCATCCTAGAGTCTCCAGGTCTCTACCTGTCAGCGTGCTCTACTACATGGGCAATTTGCCCCCAAAACTGTCGAGATGCGGCTCGAGAAGGAAAGTCCGGCACCGTCGGCGTCGGGAAGCCAAAAATATCTCTGAAATGATCCAGAGGAATGATGTAGTTCCGGTTCATCAACCGGAACTTGATGCTCCTTGTCTCTGGAACGTGAGTCACGGAACTCACGAACTCTAAGGTCGGCTCCAGGTAAGCCGGTGCTCGGATCTCCATGAACTGCTCCAGTCCAACAATGGAGATCATCCTCCTCAAATCCTCTGTCACATAGAGGCAGTCAAAAGCAGCAATATCAAGGAAGCGTGGGGCTATGACAGGACGCCCGCAGATATGATCATAATAACCTGGTGACGCTCGTGAATCACTAGGATAGACGGTCTGGAAGAAGAAGAAGGTGAGGATCCATCCCTCAGAATCAACTGTCTATCAGATCTGGAACTCATTTTTCTCTCTCTGTCTGACAGATCAACTCGTTCGGATTGACAACTCCAAGAACACCTCGGCCGAGGCACAACTCGACTGGACCGAGGTGAAAGGCTGGGCGATTTTGAATATCAAATTTCCAGTTCTTTTTCCCCAATATCACTACCGATTGTTCCTATGGGGCACTTAAGCCTTTTCCAATATAAACCAATGGCAACCAAAGCCAATTGTGCCCAAAATCAGTAAAAGAAGAAGAAGTTAGGGTTTTATCAATTTACCCCAGATTTGGTCGATTGGAAGCGTTTTTGTTGCAGATTCTTGCTTGCAATCGGTTCCTCTAGCCTTTCTTTGTTGAATCGAAGCAAAAATCGTCAAAAACGAGCAAAAATCGGAGAAGTGAGGTGTTTGGGTGCCGCGGTAGAGAGAGAGAGATGGGAGGGAAAGAGAGAGAAACCGTTTCACCTTTTATACCCTTCGCCGATTCTGCTGTCACCTCGGTCGAGATGGTCCCGATTGGACCGAGATGGATGGACCGAGGTGAGTCTTTGTAAGCCCTAACTGCCTCGGTTACCTCAAGAACATCTCGGTCGAGGCGCTGTGACTGCAACCGAGATGTGTCTCCCTTGATCTTCGTCTTCTCAATTTCTCGAACTTCTGTCCTTCTAGTGTAGCTTCTCAGCTGTGATCTTTCCTTTTGGAATACCTGGTTGTTGTTCTAGAAGAAAACAAAAAACAAACAAAGCAAACTATCTAAAACTAGACTAGAAAGGGAAAAGAAAACAATACCTTGGGTTGCCTCCCAAGAAGCGGTTGGTTTAAGATCGCTAGTTGGACCATACGTCATCCCTAGACATGCTGGAAGGTGCCCTCACCCCATACTTCACCATCATCGTGGGGTGAGGTGAAGAAATCTATCAAACGTTCCAGCAAATGCAAGTGCTCATCGGGGAATGAATCGTCTATGGGCAGGTCGTCCTTCTCGCGCAAAGAGGAAGGTAGCCGGCTGAGGTGATCCGCAATAGAATTTTCGGATCCCTTCTTATCGCGAATCTCTAGGTCAAACTCTTGAAGCAAGAGAATCCAGTGAATAAGACGCGGCTTTGCATCCTTCTTAGTAAGCAAGTAACGAATAGCTGCATGGTCAGTGTAAACAATAACTTTCGCTCCCACTAAGTACGAGCGAAATTTCTCGAAAGCGTATACAACCGCCAAAAGCTCCTTTTCGGTGGTGGCGTAGTTTCGTTGAGCCGTGTCTAGCGTCTTGCTAGCATAGTAAATGGCGTTGGTCCGGCCATCCTTCTTTTGCCCTAACACCGCTCCTACGGCCACATCACTCGCATCACACATAACTTCAAAGGGCAAGGTCCAATCGGGAGGTTGAATGATGGGAGCGGAAATCAACGCTTCCTTTATCCTGTAAAAAGCATCAAGGCATTCCTGCGAAAACTCAAAAACTACATCCTTATTCAAAAGATTAGTGAGCGGTTTAGAGATTTTTGAGAAATCCTTGATGAACCTCCTGTAGAAACCTGCATGCCCGAGAAAACTCCGCACACCCTTAACAGAGCAAGGGGGAGGAAGTTTCTCAATAGTCTCGATCTTAGCTCGATCAACCTCAATACCTCGATTAGAAACGAGGTGTCCTAACACAATCCCTTCATTGACTATAAAGTGTCACTTCTCCCAATTCAGAACAAGGTTAGTGTCTTCACAACGTTGAAGTACTAGAGAAAGGTTATATAAGCAATCATCAAAAGAGGAACCATATACTAAAAAATCATCCATAAATACCTCCATAATCTCCTCTATATACTCGGAAAAGATAGCCATCATGCAACGTTGGAAGGTAGCGGGTGCATTACATAATCCAAATGGCATCCTCCTATAAGCGAATGTCCCCCATGGACAAGTGAAAGTGGTCTTCTCTTGATCATCCGGATGGATAGGAATGTAAAAGAAGCCACTATAACCGTCTAAATAGCAAAAATATGAATGTTGCGCTAACCGTTTGAGCATTTGATCGATAAAGGGAAGCGGAAAATGGTCTTTCCGAGTGGCCATATTCAGCTTCCTATAATCGATGCACACCCTCCAGCTTGTGACGGTCCTCGTTGGTATCAACTCGTTGTTCTTATTTATCACAGCGGTCATTCCTCCTTTCTTCGGAACTACATGCACTGAGCTTACCCACTTGCTATCCGAGATAGGGAATATGATACCTGCATCCAACAACTTAAGAATCTCTTTCTTCACGACCTCTTTCATGATCGGATTTAACCGTCTTTGAGGTTCCCGTGAAGTCTTATGATCATCTTCCATTAGAATTCTATGCATGCAAAAAGAAGGCTTAATACCAATAAGATCATCAATAGTATATCCTATAGCCTTTTGATGTTTCCTCAGCACATGCGTTAGCTTAGACAACTCAGTTTCGGAAAGGGAAGTACTTACAATAACGGGATACGTAGAATCCGGCCCAAGGAAAACATACCGCAGGTGGCTTGGGAGCGGTTTAACTTCCACAACTGGGGGTGCTTTCCGAGGGAGATCCTTTCTTCCTCCTTCCAGTGAAGTTGTCTCAGATTGAAGAACCGGACCTTTAAAAGTCTCAGTTGGCAACATCTCGTTTGCCGTCTCGGTCAATGTCCGAGGTGGGTGACCGAGGTGTTCTTCAGATATGAATACCTTGCTTGGTCTAGAAAGTGCCTCGGTCGAGGTACGGCAACTGGAACCGAGATATGTATTTCTCTCCTTCCTCTGAATTAGAGTTTCAATCTTAGCTCCTGGATCTTCCTCTAGTGTTTTTAAGCTCCGTATATCTAAATCACAAGAAACATTTATACCTTCCTCCATTAAGCTAAAACTAATAACTCTTTCAAGAGGGTCTTTAATAAGGATATAGCTCACCAATTCCCTTGATTCTTCTTCATCGTAGATGTTGAAGATATCATCCTCCAGCGGCTCTCCCTTCATTGCAGCAAGCAATGAGAACTCTACTTGATCTCCACCAATGTTGAATTTCAACTTGGCGTTTTTGCAATCCACATTGCAACCCGAAGTTGCTAGGAATGGTCTCCCGAGAATGATAGGAACGGGATAATCTGCAGAAATATCAAGTACTACAAAGTCTATAGGTAAATAGAAGTTACCTACCTTAACCGGAACGTCTTCCAAGATGCCCACGGGATGGGTAATGGAGCGGTCCTCCATGTACAACCTTATCTTGACCGGTTTGGGCTCTCCAAGGCCGATCTTTTCACATAGCTCCAGCGGGATGATGCTCACACTAGCTCCTAGATCACACAAGGCTTCATAAGTTACATCCCCAACTTGAATGGGAATGCAAAATGAACCGGGATCTCTTAGTTTGGGTGGCATCTTCTCCTTCATGATTTGGATGAGCTCCGAGGATTTAGATGTCATCCTTACTTCTCCATAGTCTTCCAGTTTACTCTTCTTTGAAAGAATCTCTTTCAAGAACTTCCCATAGGCTGGCATCCCTAGAATAGAATCAAGGAAAGGAATGTTAATGTAAAGCTTATTCATTAAGTCTAGGAACTTACCGAAATGCTTGTCTAGATGTGCCATGGCCCTTGACTGGGGAATGGAAGTGGTGGTTTATAAGAAGGAGGTGGAACATATAATTAAGATTTCCCCTCCGCTTTCTGAGGTTCCACCTCGGTTGGTACCTCGGCCGAAGTGTTCTTCGACTGTACCTGTACCGAGGTGTTCTTCAACTGATCTGGCATCGACCGAGGCACTGGGTATGCAGTCTTCAGTCCATTTCTCGTCGTTATTGCCATGATCCATCCCTTAGGGTTGCTCTCTGTTCTTGCTGGGAGCTTCCCTGGATCTCTTGGCGCTTCATTCGCCTTGTTGTAGAATTGTTGCTCTAAGGCTTTTTGTGCCTTCGAAAATGAACTCATGGACGTCTCCATAACTTTGAGCTTGACCAAAATTTCATCCATCACTGCATCTTTCTTTGCTGGTTGGGACGAACTCGGTCCAGGCTTCTGGCTTTTCAATGGAGTGGAAGAAGAAGAGGAGGGGTTATAAGTGTTATGAGAATGAGAGTTACCTGGAACTTGTTGATTAGACCTCCAATTGTTGTTGCTTCTATTGTTGTTGCTTCTATTGTTGTTGTTGTTTCTATTGTTGGAGTTTCTATTGTTGATGTTCCGCTATCCTTGATAGTTGTTTCTTCCTTGATACCCTCCATCTTGCTCCTTCGTTTGAGCTACTAAAAGCTCCTTTAATTGCTTGACTTTGTTGCTAAACCAGGTGAGTTGAGCTCCATTTGATGAAGTGTCTTGGAAGCTACCTCTCCTTGCTCCATTATCGGTTCCTTGGTGGGAGTATTTCTCCATGTGCAAAGCCTGCTTTTCAATGAATTCCCAAGCTTCATCTATCGGCATGTCCATGAATGTGCCGGCGGAAAGTAACTGGAGATTGAGTTGAGCATCTCCATTAAGTCCCTTGAAGTAGATCTCAAGCAGCTCGATCTTCGGAATCCCATGATGTGGGCAGTCCAACAATCCTTGAATCTTTCCCATGACTTGGACAAACTTTCCTTGTTCTACATAATGAAAATATTAATTCTTCCCCTCAACTCAGCGGTTTTAGATGGGGGAAAGAATTTAGCTAAGAACTCCGTCGTCATCTCTTCCCAAGTGTTGATCTTTCCATCGGGAAGAGATTGATACCATACAAGCGCCTTATCTTTCAAAGAGAAATAGATAGGATGTAGCTTATAGTTATTATTGTCAAACCTTGATGGCCTCAAGGTCTCCATGAGAATCTCATAGTTTTGCAAATGTTGGTGCGGAGACTCCCTCTCCGAACCTCCAAATTGACATTGGCGGATCATGGTTAGAACTTGCGGTCAAAGTTCATAATCGTTCTCAGCTAGATCACCTAGGTTGACTCCTGGACGCCTCACTTGCTGATTAGGGTCCATCCTCTGTCCTAGGGTTTACGGAATTCCAGCAATAAGAACATCTCGGACAGGCATCCGAGGTGGATATATCTCGGCCGGGGCGTCTGGAACTGGGTCCTGCCTCGGTCGAGGATCTGGATCTGGTCGAGGTAGATATTGGTTCCTTAGAGCCTCCATATCTGCTTCGATCGCCTCCGTTCTTGCGCGAGTTTCTTACTTTTCTCGCTGCAGTTCTTCCTTATTGAGGCGTAGCGGTTCTAGCGCCTCCATCAATTCGGCCTCAAGATCGCGATCGTCTTGGTTGGCCATCTTCGCTTCTCTCAAGCGTCGTTTGTATGTCTTTTCTGGTTCGGGATCGTAGGGAACGATTTCCTTCCCAGCACGGGTTCTTCGCATAAACCTAAGAAAAGGATCCTGCGAAAGCACTCAATTAGAGTGGTTAGTAGCAACAAGGGCACTTGCCCCGAAAGACAACCGCAACCGGCTTGATCTAAACCAAGTCCCCGACAACGGCGCCAAAAACTTGTTCGTTCCAAAAGGTGTGTGCAAGCTTTAAATTTATAACCGAGGAAATATGCTTAAAACAAGGATGCAAACCTGCAGTGTACGGGTCATATGTAATAAAAGCAAGAATTTCCAGGGGTCGAACACAGGGACTTAGGCGAAACCAAGCACATAATCGGTTGTCAAGTAATGCAGATAACCAAAGCAATCAAAGTAATCAAAGATGATATGAGTCAAATAAGGGAAACTGCGGATTCTAGAGATTAAGACATCGAGTTGTGGTTCAAACTCAAGATATAAGGATATAGCGGACAAAGCTGAGATTTAGCAAGGGAAGGTGTTTCTAAGATGGGAATAGATCACCGGGTAAGTCTCACTACTCACTATCCAAAACCGTAATTCCTATTACCGGGTAAGTCGCAAGGAACTAAGATAAAGAAGTAAAACCTCAAACTAACACACCAACCAAGTGGATAGAATCAACCTTTACCGGGTAAGTCTCAGGCTAACTCTCAAGATTGGAATGGAAGCACACTCAAACCCCAATATAGGATAAACCTTTATTACCTACCGCTTATGATCTTAGGTAATAAGCGAAGGAATCATGGGGTAAGTCTCATCCTAGGCTTGCATTGAACCAGGAAAGGATTAACAAGGATAGGGTTTGGCAAACTGGATCACTTAACTCTCAGTTTCGGATAAGAAAAATGTGCACCTCGGTCAGTCAACTTCCACCCCGGCCGAGATGTTCTTCGACTAAACGAGGTGATCTAGGGTTAAGGAAAAGACTCGAGCTTTAAAGGTCCGACTGGGATTAAGATCATTCTATCATCGTCTTTCCCACAACCTTCAGCCAATCACCCTAGAATCGCAAAAGAAACTTAGCCAACAATCATCATGATAACAATAATCAACTTTATAAAGAAGGAATCAATTATCAAACAAGAAGACTTAAATGAAAAGACTTCAATAACTGAATCCAATATGTGACAAATAAGTGTTTCCAAGTCACAAATCAACAAGAACAATCAACCAAAGTAGCCTAGAGAAATCTCACAAAACTTTCTTCAAAGGCTAACTTCAACAAGGAATCCTTCCTTCTTCCTTCAATCCGAAGGGAAATCTTCTGCAATTGCAGGACTTTGATGTAGCGGCTGTCTCAACACGTCTAAGCATGGATTGAATTTGTGGAAAATTCAACCCTTTATATAGGAAAAATATCTTCCAAAGATAAAATATCTTAAAAGATCTTTTTCCCATATAATATATCCAAATAAATCAGCTAAATATCTTTTCTTCCTTCCAGAAATACAGCCCAAAAATATGATATCTTCATTCCATAATTAAAAGATCTCAACCATAAAATATATCTCCTCGCCGGCGACAAGGTGTCCACCTCGGTCGGGGCGCTCCTCAAAATCACCTCGGTCGAGGTGGTACTGCAGCTGACCGAGGTGACTCTGAACTGAATGTGAAATCTCTCAAATCTGGTCCAAAGTGAATCTTTAATCCATTTTTATGCTTCCTGAGTTCTTCCTTAAGCTCCTGAATGTAGCTCCAATGACTCCTTAGCTCTCTTAGCTCCATTTTGGTCCAAAATGTGCCGTTTTACCTACGATTACAACAAAACTAGGTGTAGACCTCGATTCTCATAAAGGTAGATGAAATAGCAATATAATCACAGAATGTATGCTCATACGTGTAGTTTTATGAAGATAAAACGTCTAAACCGGTCTCAAAATATAGACTATAATTCATGCTATCAAAGAAAGGAGTAAATAACACTCCAAGTTGGAGAGAGTAATAGTAAGAAGCTTCAGGACCACAATCTTGGAAGTCAAGGAAGCTAGAGGGCAAGGAAAGAGGAACACTATTAGAAGAAGAAAAAGAAGAAGAAGAGGAAGAGTCAAATTCATTTATGGGATAGAAATGAATAACATTTCCAAGGAAGAAATTAAGACCATTTTCTAGAGAGAAATGAAGACCATTTTCAACAAGGAAACGAAGATCATGTTCCGCAGAGAAATGAAGACTATTTTCCGAATCACTTCTCGGAAGGTAACAAGACTCACGTGTGCATGTAAACCAGTGTTAGAAGATCCTACGAGAAGAACCCTTGCTTCTCAACAATAGAAGGTCCGGGGCCTACATATAAGACCACTCCAGCATCAAAGTTCCAGAATGTACATAAACTCAACCAAGCACGAGGGACATATGTATCCATGCAAGAGAGGAAGGCCAACCATGGAGATGGACCCTCCATCCCCGCGTGAGGATTAGTATTTTCAGCCCATCATATTTTTTGCCCATAAAGACTTGTTTAATTATGGGTTGTATTTTAACGGGCATTAATTATATTTTTTCAAGCCACACCAATTTTATTTTTTTTAGAATAAAATTAAGTCTTCTATTTAGAGAAGCTTAAATATAAATCTTATCTTATTAGAAGATAGGTTCTATTTTTATTTTAAGAAGATATAATCTTCCTAAAAGATTGATCTTCTTTTATTATTTCTTTGAGATAGATCTTATCTTTCTAGATGGAAAACGGGCTATTTTTGGCCCATACCCACACTCCCTAGGGTTAAACTTGACGTTATTCATTCCTAAATATATAGGGAAGTTGTGCTTCAATACTTTTCATCGAGAAATATATAAAGTTACTAATAAACACGTGTTATCCCCTGCGGTGTCTACCGTCATCTTCACGGAGTGAAGAGCAAACCTGAGTAAGAGGCGTCTTAGTTGTCTCGCTTGGACTTGTTTGAGTGTGTTCTACTTGCCAACGGCGTAAGCAAGGTGCTTCAACTAACTGCAAACAAACCTCCAGGTGCTCTAGGGTCTTTGTAACCCTTTGTGTGTGGAGTAGTGGGAAGATCTCTATCGGGCTTTCCTGGTGTGTGTGTGTATTACGTTCAATCGTGCCGTAGTGTGCTTCCACGTTGTTTCTTAGGGTTCAACCTTGATCTATCTTTCCCTTATTTTATTCGTGTCACTTTTGTTTCTCTTTGTTTTCCTTTTTCCATCAAGTTTCAAGCGTCAAAAGACCGGGCAAACTACACGGATGAATACCCCATATCAAAGTGGTATCATATCCAACGTTATTTGACGCCTCAACCGCCTTTTCCCTTCATTCGTTCGACCAAGTAAAAAAAATCGAGTCTTTTATTGGATTCCACAAAAAGAGTCAACCGAACCAGCCGCCGTTACGGTTTGTTTCTATCAT
Source organism: Fagopyrum esculentum (assembly GCA_033239045.1). Lineage (NCBI taxonomy): Eukaryota > Viridiplantae > Streptophyta > Magnoliopsida > Caryophyllales > Polygonaceae > Fagopyrum > Fagopyrum esculentum. The sequence goes on along the minus strand of BSUD01000008.1, from coordinate 1,968,394 downwards.
TCTCGTTCATTTACTACTTTCAATATCAATTGTGATTACTTCTAAATTGGTTTTGGTAGCCGTAAAATAATTTCAAAAAAAAAAACTTTCACCCTCAAAGTCTCACCGAACCCCGGAATTTCTGCAATCCATACATATGCCTCATCGTGGCTGCGCCTCAGTCTCATTACAGTTGCGCCCACCTCACCGCACCCACACCTCCACCTAGCCTGCAGTTGCGCCATCCGGCACCCGTGCTTCACCCAACCCGTGATCGCGCCATCCTGCATCCGCGCCCCAGTTCACTCGCGGACACGCCACAAGCTGCAGTTGCGCCTTCGCCGAATCAATTCCGCTTTGATCCAGTTCCGACTATTTTTGAATTTTATTAATTTTTTTATTCAGTCCATCCCTTCCATCACAACAAATCTGGATCCAAAGTTGAAGAAATCATTGTTTCATCCTCAACGAACCAGCCGCCGTAGCAAACTGGTTCGATCGAACCCGGTTCACCGCAATTTGTTTTTCCGATTCAGTTGCATTCGACTTTTGTATAAAAAAGTGTTTCGATTTAGTTAAAAAAATAAAATAAAAGCCATCGACAAATAAAGTAGTCAATTATTAAAAAAGTATAAGAAATTCAGTTGTTTCTTGTTCATCTCGAGATTTACAAGTTCAAGTTGAAGATTGTGGTGCATCTCAGATTATTGGAAGTGAACTCCCTACCTTTCCTAGCCATCTCCCTCAATTTTGATTTGATCTTAGTTTTGACTACTTAAGTCTTTTATAAATTCTTGTCTTTTGATTGAGAAAGTAGGCGAGAATGGTTTTGCTTGTTTTTGTTAACACCGCACTAAAAAAACATCTTCCTTTGAGAGCAAAGTTCTTCCCTGTTTAGTTCTATAACTCTAAACGCACTAACTTATGTTTTGTTGGAAATATTTGTTTTTCCAGGTGCAGGAGAGCCTCACAAACCGGCTAAGATATGTGGGTACAAGTACAGGCGAGAGAAAAAGAGAAAAAACAGTAAGCGGGTAGTCTAGGTTATTATCTCTAACATAACGTGGTTGTTTATCTTGAAGCTACTGATTTGTAGGTATTATAGAGCCTATGTTTGACCCACAAGAAGATATCATGACGAAAAGGAGAGATCTAACTATCGAACAACTGGACTACCTTTTTCTCACTAGATGTTGTGTAAAGGATAAGTGTTGTAATGTCATCATTGACAACTGAAGTTGTTGCAACATCGATAGTGTTGAGATGGTAGAGAAGTTACAGCTAAGTCTTTTGGATCACCCAGCTCCATACAAATTGACGTGGATGTACAATAGTGGAGCAATAAACATCACTCAACAGTCGAAGTACCCTTCAAGATCGGACCATACATCGACACTATCCTATGTGATGTTGCCCCAATGAACATATGCTAACAATTATGAACTCATGTTCAAGGGAAAAATGATAGTCCTTCGCCCTAAGGGTCCGAAAAGGTCACCATAATAGAAAGGGAACGACAAGTACAAAAGAAACAACAAGCACAACATGAAAAAAGAAGATCAAGATGAAAGGAAAGCCCGGATTAAAAAGCAGGAGGAGGAAGAAAAGAAAATAAGCGAGGTGTATCCACGTTCAAAACCACATCCCCCTATGTCACCTCCTACAACTTCTACTTGTAGTTCATCTTCGTTGCCTACAAGCACCATAGTGATGCGCCCTTGACCCCTATGTCCCAAGACAAGGAAGACGAGGCACTCCGGGTTTGCTCCGATGGACCGCTCACCCGTTCCCGTGCTAAGGCAATCACCCAAGCTACCGGCTCCATCATTAGCCGCACCGTTGCTTGTCACGGACCCATTGGTTGCAAACCGTGCCTCTACGCCACCATGGCATGAAGCTTGTCAAGCCGGCACTGTTCCGGCGCATTTTCCGCATTTTCCATATTTTAGCGTTTTGTAATAATAAGTCTTTTTATTTTCGGAATATTAATTTCCGGGACTTTATTTCCGGATATTAATTTTCCGAATTTAAGATTAGACTTTTGGTTTCGGAAGTTAATTCGGAAACTTAATTCCGAACTTAAATTCCCAACCTTTCATATTTTTAGGCTTTTCATTTTCGGAACTTTAATTCCGACTTTATTTCCGTCATAATTTCCGACCCTTTGTACGGCCTTCAACCACTATATAAGGGGATGCTTGTATCATTTGTAAATCATGTTAAATTTGATTAAGTATTAAGAAGTATTTTCCTCCTACTTACTTGAACATCAATCCCTCTTCCAATCCTCTCAAAGTTCTTTTTTTGGATGTTCGATCCAAACTCAACCACATTCGAGGGTTCTTCAAGAATCAACTCAACCGACCCACTTCAAGGCTTGATCGACCAATCTAGATTGACTCAACCATACAATTTCAGCCTTCATATCTAAGCTTCCGCAGCCCATCTTCAACGCATCAGCACTTTAATTAAGGAGTAGTTGAGCTTAAGCTTGATCTAGATCCGGAATCTTTCATTGACGTGTCCAAGGACGCATCAAATTGGCATAAGAGCAAAGGGATCTAAGCTAAGTTATCTTTACTCTTGTTTTTGTGTGTTATCATATTCATCCTTTTTGCCTTTTGTTCATCATCATCTTCATCTCGTTCTTCACATCTTCATCCACGTTCTTGAAAATTTTCTTTTCTCGATCTATTTTGCAAAGCAAATTTAGGAGATTTTTGATTTGCCATCAAACCATTAATCAAAAAAACGTTTTTCCTCACCCAATCTGACATTTTTGTTAATCAATTTCACCAATTTCTTGGGATTTTTTGTTGACAAAATCGGATATCGCATCTTTTGATATTCCAAAAACCAAAAACAAAGCAAAAACTCTTCAAAAAACGGATTTGTTTCAAAAGAAAATGTGGATTCATCTCTTGCATTACAAAGATTGCATTCAAAAGTTTCAAAAAGAAACTATTCCACAAAAACAAAAGTAAAAGACGTCCAGCAAACCGGCCCATCCGAAAAATCGGATTTTAGAAAAAGGTCAAAGACCAAAGCAAGTAAAACTTGCCGTTAAACAATCCGTCCATTTCCTATCTCTCCATTTTCTTACACGTTGCAAATTATATCTTGATTTTGTGTGCATTTTGGTTCAAATTTGTTGGATTTGCCTTCCTTGCCTAACCTCCACACGACCTTCCTAAAGGTAGAACCTTAACGCACTTGAACTTGGGTAACGTTGACTTAACTTGTCACCTTACTCATTTGATTGCTTGCAATTTTTTCTCTAAATCTATTATACATACTAAAAGAGAGTGCATGATTTGATGACGTGGCACGCTGTGGAAGCAGCAATCAATTGGAGCTCCCACAATTTTTTGGTCAATAAATCTTTTTTTAAGCCATAAAATCTTTTTTTACTAAACTAACATACTGCTATTCAAAATTATACGTAGCTTTTTTTGTTGGAGATTCTCCAAGATTTTATAGGTCAATAAATCTTTATTTTTTGTGCCAGAAAACAAACTGGTCAAAAAATATTTTTTTTGTTAAAGTATATAAATTTTATAAAACAAACTGGTAAACAATTTTCCGGCACAAATAATTAAGAATATTAAAAAAAAATCCTTCTTTTATGTTTTTAAAAGATTTGTTTAAAATATAGCCAGAAAATTTGATTATTTTGTGAAAAAGAAATTAAGACTCCATATTTTTATCGGATTAAATTTTTTTACTAAATCTCGAACTAAGCCAACAACTTTTTTTTACTAAACCTTAATTATTTTGTAAAATATGAATTTTGTCATCCCACATCGGTTATCAAAGAAGGATGACACTTTTACAACATGTATAAATAGACCTCAAATGTTTGAAGATTATACAAATCATACATTTCCGGACCTTTTGGTCAGAATCAAATATAATACTTATAGACCTCAAAGAAGGATGACACTTTTACAACATGTATGAATTTGTGGGTCGTTGTGACCTACTGATTCGTGGGTCGTTGTAACCTACTGATTCGTGGATCGTTGTGACCTACTGATTTATGGGTCCTTGTGGCCTACTAATTTGTGGGTCCTTGTAACCTACTGATTTGTGGGTTGTTTATGACCTAATTTGTGGGTCGTTGTGACCTACTGATTCCGATTACAATAACATTTCCTCTACTTTTATTTTTTTTTTTTCCAAATACTTAAAGTTAAAAGATATTGTTCATAAGCATATCTCATACCCGTAAGCTTAACTTCATTCTTATCTATATACTTTACTAAAACAGAAGACACTAATGTTGACGTGGCGCTCCACGTTTTTATCGGATTAAATCTTTTATTAAATCACGAATTAAGCCAATAATTTTTTTTACTAAACCTTAATTATTTTGTACCCACATCGGTTATCAGAGAAGGATGACACTTTGACAACATATATAAATATACCTACAAGGTTTGAAGATTATACAAATCATACATTTTTAGACCTTTTAGGTCGTTGTAACCTACTGATTTTTGGGTCGTTGTAACCTAATAATTCGTGGGTCGATTTGATCTAAAAATTTGTGGGTCGTTGTGACCCACTGATTTGTGGGTCGTTGTGACCCACTGATTTGTGGGTCGTTGTGATCTATGAATTTGTGGGTCGTTGTGACCTATTGATTCGTGGGCCGTTGTGACATATTGATTCGTGGGTCGTTGTGACCTACTAATTCGTGGGTCGTTGTGACCTACTGATTTGTGGTTGTTTGTGACTTACTGATTTGTGGACCGTTGAACTATTAAATTCGTAATTCTTATTTTATCAATATACTAAATATATATCTATATACTTTACTAAAACAAAAGACAATAATTATGACGTGACGTCCCACGTGTTTTCTCGGATTAAAACTTTTGCTAAATCACGAATTAAGCTAATAAATATTTTTTTTTTACTAAACCATAATTATTTTGTAAAATATGAATTTTGTTATCCTACATCGGTTATCACAGAAAGATGATAGTTTGACAACATTTATAAATAGACCTATAAGGTTTGAAGATTATACAAAGCATACATTTCTGGACCTTTTGGTCATAATTAGGTATAATACTTATTCATACCGGATTAGTATTTGAATGTGGATTGTTGTTACCTAATAATTTGTGGGTCGTTTTAATCTAATACTTTGTGGGTTGTTGTGACCTACTGATGCTTGGGTCCTTGTGACCTAATGATTGGTGGATCCTTGTGACCTAATAATTTGTGGGTCATTGTGACCTATTAATTTGTGGGTTGTTGTGACCTATTAATTTGTGTATCGTTTGTGACTTATTGATATCTGGGTCGTTAGTGACCTACTGATTTTTGGATCGTTGTGACCTACTTATTTGTGGGTCATTGTGACCTACTGATTTGTGGGTCGTTGTGAGTTGTGACCTAATGATTTGCGAGTCTTTGTGATCTACTAATTTGTGGGGGTCATTGTGATCTACTAATTTTCGTTATGACCTACTAATTTGTGGTTCGTTTGTGACCTACTAATTTGTGGACCGTTGAATTATTAAATTCGTAATTCTTATTTTATCAATATACTAAATATACATATATATTCTATATACTTTACTAAAACAAAAGACACTAATGATTTTTGGGATTAGGAATCAAATGGAGCTAATGATTTTTGGGTCGTTTTGACCTAATGATTTTTGGGTCGTTGTGGCCTAATGATTTGTGGGCCGTTGTGCTTTTGTGGGTCCTTGTGATCTACTATTTATGGGTCCTTGTAACCTACTGATTTGTGGACCAATGAACTATTAAATTCGTAATTCTTATTTTATCAATATACTAAATTATACATACTAAAAGAGAGTACATAGTCTGATGACATGACACGCTGTGGAAGTAGGAAACAAATGGAGCTCCCACAAATTTTTTGCCAATAAATTTTTTATTTTTTAAGCCATAGAATCTTTTTTTACTAAACTAACAACTGTTATTCAAAGATTGTACGTAACTTTTTTTGTTGGAGATTCTCCATTTTAATCAATTAATAAATATATATTATAGCCAAAAATCTACATAACCGCCAAAATCTAGCCAAATTTACCCAAATCTCCTACTACGGAAATATTTTTTTATCAACGTAACCCCTACTAACGGAATTTTTATTTATTTTTATTATTTAGAATAATTATTAATCAATATAAAAAATCCACCCAAATTTCCTTTTTTACGTTCTTATCATATCTTTGAAAATTCCACAACACACTTCCTACGTTTTGAAGGATTTTGTTATACAAATAATACATTTCTTAGCCTTTTGGTTAAGTTCAATTATAATTATTATTCATATCGGAATAATATTTTATTTTTGGGATCGTTAACCTACAATTATGTGGGTCATAATGTTCTTCCCTAAAGTAATCGTACCCCTAAAGTTTTAATTTTATGAAAGAGTAATCGTATCCCTAAAATTTTATTTTTAGGGAAGATTTTATTTTTGGGAACGTTAACCTACAATTATGTAGGTCATAATGTTCTTGTCTAAAGTAAAGATTTTATTTTTGGGAACGTTAACCTATAATTATTGTGGTTTATAATATTCTTCCCTAAAGTAATTTTGACATTTGGTTATTATGTTAGATTTTATTTTTGGGAACGTTAATCTACAATTCTGTGGGTCATAATGTTATTCCCTAAAGTAATCTTGGCTTTTGGTTATTATGTTAAATATTTTTACGTTACTTTTATATAAGTAACCATACCCCTAAAATTTTATTTTAGGGAAGATTTTTTTTTTCTTTTTTTCAAATGAATATCAAAATGATCTATTTGGTTAAAATTTTTGAGGGTTTTTGTTGTTCCACATCGATTAGTTAATAAATTTGATGGTTTTAGAACTTGTATAAATAGGGAGTCTATATACTCGCTGACGTGACGCGCTGTGGAAATAAGGGGTCTATATACTCGCTGACGTGACGCGCTACGGAGGACAATATTTCTAAAATAGAGTTCCCATAATTAATGCTATTAAATCTTTTCTTTTTAAGTCCAAACATTTTTTTTGTAACCGATTTATTTCAAAAATATCTTTACTTCTAAAAAAATTTTTAAGCCAGAGAATATTTATTTTGTAAACTATTTTTTTAAGTTAGAGAATCTTTATTGAAAATTGTTTTTATTAAACTAACAATCTGTTATTTAAAAATTTAACGTAACTTTTTTTTTTTTCAACCAACCTATTTGTTGGGACAAAAAATCTTTAATTTTAAACTATTTTTTTAAGCTAAAGAATCTTTTGTTGTCATCATCATCCATTTTACGTTAAATTTTTTGAAATATTTTTGTTATCCCACATCGATTAGCTACTAAACTTGATGGTTTTAGAACTTGTATAAATAGGGAATGTAAAGAGTATATGATAGCATGAATTATAGTCTATATTTTGGGGTTTGTTTGGACGTTTTATCTTTCATAATCTGCATGTTTGTATGTACATTATGTGATTATACTACCATTTCATCTACCTTTGCGAGAATCGAGGTCTACACCTAGTTTTGTTGTAATTGCAGGTAAAATGGTACGTTTTGCATCAAAAAGGAGCAAAAGGAGTCATGAGTCATTTGGAGCTACATCCAGGGAGCATAGCCATGGATTAAAGATTTACTTGGGACCAGTTTTGAGAGATTTCACATTCAGTTATGACTCACCTCGGTTAACCAGAGATTCATCTCGACCGAGGTGATCCAGAGACGCCGACTCGACCGAGGCGAACACCTAGGACGCGGCGAGAATATTTTATTCTTGGATGAGATCTTTTAAATTTGGAAAGTGATCTTATATTTTTGGGCTTGGCTCCTGGAAGGAAGGAGATATGCAGAATCATATATTTTACCTATATTTATGGGAAAATATCTTTCTAAGATTTATTATCTTTGGAGGGTTATTTTCCTATAAAAAGGGTTGGATTTCCACAATTCCGACATCACGCTATACCGTCGATCAGGGTTTATAGCACGCGGCAGCAGCAGCCTACTCCAGTTGGGAGTTTTCGAAGAACCTTTTTGAAGGTTGAAGGAAGATTGAAGTCTATAGCTTTTATAGCTTTTTGGAGGGTTTTGTAAGATTGTCTTCAATTCCCTCAATTGTTGTCTTGTCTTTTTGGATTATTATTCAAGGAACGCTTTGTTGTGATATTTGATTCAGTTATTGAAGTCTTTTCATTAAATTCTTCTTTGTTCAAATATTCACTTTCTTCCCATATATTTTAATACTTTCATTATGATGATGAGTGGCTAATTTCCTTGTGTGATTCTAGGGTGATTGGCTGAAGGTTGTGGGGAAAACAATGATAGAATAATCTTAGATTCCAGTAGGATCCTGAAAGTTCGAGTCTTTAATCTTAACCCTAAGCATCTCGTTCAGTCGATGAACATTTCGGCCGAGGTGAAAACTGGCTGACCGAGGTGGCTTATCTGATCCATAACTGAGAGTTAAGTGTTAGAGTTTGCTAAATCCTATTCTTATTACACCTTCCTGGTTCAAAGCAAGCTTAGGATGAGACTTACCCGGTAATTCCTTAGTTTGTGTACCAACGATCATAAGTGTAGGTAATAAAGGTTTATCCTTTATTGGGGTTTGAGTGTGCTTCCGTCCCATCTTTGTGAGTTAGCCTGAGACTTACCCGGTAAAGGTTGATTCTATTCCCTTAGATGGTGTGTTAGTTTGAGGTTATAGTTCTTTATCTTGATTCCTTGAAACTTACCCGGTAATAGGAGTTACGGTTTTGGATTAGCGAGTAGTGAGACTTACCCGGTGATCTACTCCACTTTAGTAACACCTTCCCCACGCAAAAATCTCAGCTTTGTCCGCTTATCTATAGATCTTGAGTTGGAACCACAACTAGATGCTTTAATCTCTAGAATTGCATGTTTGCTTTATTGACTTCTTATTCATCTTTGATTGTGTTAATCGCTCTTGTGGTTAGTATTGACATAAGCACACCGTATTGACTTTGTTTCACCGAGTCCCTGTGATCGACCCCTGGAATTTTCTTGCTTTTACTACGATTGACCCGTACACTGTGGGTTCGCATCCTTGTTTTAAGCTTAAGTCTAGGGTTATAAATTTAAAGCTTGCACAGACCGTTTGGAGCGAACAAGTTTTTGGCGCCGTTGCCGGGGACTTGGTCTAGACCGAGCCGGTACGGTTTGCTCTTGGGGCGCTTGCCCCGTTTCATCTAACCACTCTACTTGAGTGACGACTTTTGCAGGTTCTTTCTTAGGTATATGCGAAGAACCCGCGCTGGGAAGGAAATCGTTCCTTACGATCCCGAACCAGAAAAGACTTACAAGCGACGCTTAAGAGAAGCGAAGATGGCCCAACAAGACGATCGCGATCTTGCGGCCCAATTGAAAGAGGCGCTAGAGCTGCTACGCCTCAGCAAGGAAGAACTCAGGCAAGAGAAAGAAGAGAATCGCACCAAGACTGCAGCAATCGAAGCTGAGATTGCAGTCATACGAGACCAGATTCTACTTCGACCGAGGGAAGATCCTCCTGTTAATCCTCGACCGATGCAGGATCCAGTAGTTGACGCCCCGGCCGATGTACTTCCACCTCGGATGCCAGTCCGAGATGTTCTTCTTGCAGGAATCCCACAAACCCTAGGTCAAAGGATGGACCCTAATCAACAACTGAGGCGTCCAGGAGTGAACCTAGGAGATCCAGCGGATCATGACTACGAACTTCGACCGCAAGTTCTAGCCATGATTCGCCAATGCCAATTCGGAGGGCTAGAGAAAGAGTCGCCGCATCAACATCTTCAAAATTACGAGATCTTGATGGAAACCTTGCGACCTCCCAGAATTGAGAATAACAACTACAAGCTAAGACCTTTTTACTTTTCTTTAAAAGATAGAGCTCTTTCTTGGTATCAATCTCTTCCTCCAGGAAAAATCAGCACATGGGAGGAGATGACCACGGAATTCTTGACCAAATTCTTTCCACCCTCAAAGACCGCTGAAATGAGAGGGAAGATCAATGCTTTCATTATGAAGGACAAGGAGAGCTTGTCCAAATCTTGGGAGCGGTTCAAGGATATCCTCTTGGATTGCCCACACCATGGGATTCCAAAGATCGAGTTATTGGAGATCTACTTCAAAGGGCTGGACGGAAGCACCCAGTTCAATCTCCAACTACTCTCCGCCGGTACCTTCATGGACATGGCGATTGATGAGGCTTGGGACTTCATTGAGAAGCAAGCCTTGCACATGGAGAAATATACCCACCAAGGAGCTGAAGGTGGAGTTAAAAGAGTCAACTTTCAAGAGACTCAATCCAACAACAATCAACTCACGTCGTTGAAGAATGACGTGAAGCAATTGAAGGAGCTCTTGATGGCTCAAACTAAGAAGGAAGAGCAAGGGCAAAGGAACAACAACAATAACGGGTACCGTAACAACAACAACGGTCCCCGAAACAACAACTACAACAACAACAATAGAGGATCCAATAGCAACAACTGGAGGGCGAATAACCAAAATCACGGTAACAATCATTCAAACTCCAATTCTAATGATTCCTCTAACCCTTTCCTCTCTCCCCCTTCTTCTTCTTCTTCTACTCCATTGAAAAGCCAAGGGCAAGGATCAAGTTCGTCTCAGCCAGAAAAGAAAGACGCAGTTCTGGAGGCAATCTTGATCAAGCTTAGCGCTATGGAGAATTCTATGACTTCATTTTCGAGGGCCCAAAAGTCCTTCAAACAACAACTTGCTAATAGGGCGAATGAAGCGCCAAGAGATCCAGGGAAGCTTCCAGCAAAGACGGAAACTAACCCTAAGGGCCAATGCATGGCCATAACGACGAGGAGTGGACTTAAAACTGCAGATCCAGTACCTCGCTCGACGCAGACCACCTCGGTCCAGATCCAGTCGAAGAACACCTCGACCGAGATGCCAACCGAGGCGGAGCAACAGAAAGCAGGAGGGACGACAGAAACTTATGTTCCACCTCCTGCATACAAACCACCACTTCCATTCCCTCAGTCCAGAGCCAGAGCACATCTAGACAAGCACTTTGGTAAGTTTCTTGACTTGATGAATAAGCTACATATTAATATTCCTTTCCTTGATGCTATTTTAGGTATGCCCGCCTATGGGAAGTTCTTAAAAGAAATCTTATCAAGGAAGAGGAAGCTGGAGGATGTTGGTGAAGTTAGGATGACATCTAAATCTTCGGAGCTTATCAAAATCATGAAGGAAAAGATGCCACCTAAGTTAAGAGATCCCGGCTCATTTTGTATTCCCATTCAAGTTGGGGATGTCACTTGTGAAGCCCTTTGTGATCTAGGAGCCAGCGTGAGCATCATTCCGCTGGAGCTATGCACGAAGATTGGTCTTGGAGAGCCCAAACCGGTCAAGATTCGACTTTACATGGCGGATCGCTCCATTACCCATCCCGTGGGCATCTTGGAGGACGTTCCGGTCAAGTTAGGTAACTTCTATCTACCCATAGATTTTGTCGTACTTGACATTCCCGCAGATTATCCCGTTCCTATTATTCTCGGGAGGCCATTTCTAGCAACTTCGGGTTGCAACGTGGATTGCAAGAACGCCAAGTTGAAATTCAACGTTGGTGGCGATGAGGTGGAGTTCGCGCTGCTTGCAGCCATGAAAGGGGAGCAACTAACTGATGATATCTTCAACATCTACGATGAAGAAGAATCAAGAGAATTGGTGAGCTCTATCCTTATTAACGACCCACTCGAAAGAGTTATTAGCTTCAGTTTAATGGAGGAAGGTATAGATGCTTCTTGTGATGCAGATATACGGAGCTTGAAGGCACTGGAAGAGGATCCAGGAGCTACAACTGAGAAGCTAACCCAGGAGACGAAGATCTCCAGTCTCGGATCCAGTAGCAGCACCTCGACCGAGGCACTTTCTGGACTGAGCGAGGCGACCGAAGAACATCTCGGTTAACGCCTATGCGCCTCGACCGAGGTCGAAGGCGAGATGATTCAAACTGAGACTTCATCGAGTCCAGTTTCTGATACCACTCCACTGGAAAGAGGAAACATGGATTCCCCCCAGAAAGCACCCCCAGTCGTGGAGCTTAAACAACTCCCCAGTCACTTGAGGTATATCTTTCTTGGACCGGATTCGACTTATCCCGTTATTGTTAGTGCTTCCCTTTCCGAATCTGAATTATCTAAGTTAATGCATGTCCTGAGAAAGCATCGAAGGGCTATAGGTTACACCACGGATGATCTTATTGGCATTAAACCTTCTTTCTGCATGCATAGAATTCTAATGGAAGATAATCATAAGACTTCACGGGAACCTCAAAGACGGTTAAATCCGATCATGAAAGAGGTTGTGAAGAAGGAGGTTCTTAAGTTGTTGGATGCAGGTATTATTTATCCTATCTCGGACAGCAAGTGGGTTAGCCCGGTGCATGTCGTTCTGAAGAAAGGAGGGATGACCGTTGTGACGAATAAGAACAACGAGTTTTTCCCAACGAGGACCGTTACAGGCTGGAGAGTTTGCATCGATTATAGGAAGCTGAACACGGCAACTCGGAAGGATCATTTTCCGCTTCCCTTCATCGATCAAATGCTCGAACGGTTGGCCCAGCATTCACACTTTTGCTACTTGGACGGCTATAGTGGGTTCTTCCAGATTCCTATCTATCCGGATGATCAGGAGAAAACCACTTTCACTTGTCCTTGGGGAACGTTTGCCTATCGGAGGATGCCATTTGGATTGTGCAATGCGCCCGCTACCTTCCAGCGATGCATGATGGCTATCTTTTCCGAGTACATAGAGGAGATCATGGAGGTATTCATGGATGACTTTTCTGTATATGGTTCCTCTTTTGATGATTGCCTATCTAACCTATCCCTAGTGCTTAAAAGATGTGAAGACACTAACCTTGTTTTAAATTGGGAGAAGTGTCATTTTATGGTTAATGAAGGCATTGTGCTAGGACACCTCGTTTCTAATCGAGGTATTGAGGTCGATCGAGCTAAGATCGAGACTATTGAGAAACTCCCTCCTCCTTGTTCTGTTAAAGGTGTGAGGAGTTTTTTCGGGCATGCAGGTTTCTACAGGAGATTCATCAAGGACTTCTCTAAGATTTCTAAACCTCTAACTAACCTCTTGAATAAAGATGTTGTTTTCGAGTTTTCGCAGGAGTGTCTTGATGCTTTTTACAAGATTAAGGAAGCGTTGATCTCCGCTCCCATTATCCAGCCTCCCGATTGGACCTTGCCCTTTGAGGTCATGTGTGACGCTAGTGATGTAGCCGTAGGAGCGGTGCTTGGACAAAAGAAAGATGGACGGACCACCGCCATTTATTATGCTAGCAAAACGCTAGATGAAGCACAACGCAACTACGCTACCACCAAGAAGGAGTTATTGGCGGTTGTATATGCTTTCGAGAAGTTTCGTTCCTATCTAGTAGGAGCGAAAGTCATTGTCTACACCGACCACGCAACCATTCGTTACTTGTTGGCTAAGAAAGATGCCAAACCGCGCCTTATTCGATGGATTCTCTTGCTCCAAGAGTTTGACCTAGAGATCCGCGATAAGAAAGGATCCGAGAACTCAGTTGCGGATCACCTCAGCCGGCTACCGGAATCCTCCCGCGAGACGGATAACCCACCCATAGACGATTCATTCCCCGATGAGCACTTACACTTGTTGGAGCGTTTGATGGATCTACTTACTTCACCCCACGATGGAGGTGAAGTATGGGGTGAAGGCACCTCCCACCTCATTTGAGACGCACCATGGTCCAGCTAGCGACCTTAAATCAAGCGCTTCTTGGGAGGCAACCCAAGGTATTGCTTTCTTTTCCCGTTTTCTAGTCTAGCTTAGATAGTTTTTGTTTTTGCTTTGCTTTGCTTTGTTTTTGGCGTTCTGGACAGACAACAGGGAATATCTAAGGAAGGAGCACAACTGGAAGGACATAAGTTCGAGAATTCGAGAAGACGAAGTTTGACTGAGACACCTCGGTCCAGTCGAGGCCACCTCAACCGAGTTGATTCTTGAGCAACCGAGGCGACTAGGGTTCCTGCAGAACCACCTCGGTCCGTACCACCTCGGTCCAGTCGAGACCATCTCGACCGAGGTGACAGCAGATCCAGTAACAGTATAAAAGGGGGGAAAATTACTTTTCACTTTTTATTCACCTTCCTCGACCGCGGCGACAGATCTACCTCGCCTCCTTCGTTTCTCGCTCGTTTTCGAAGATTTCCGCTTCCAAACTGCAATTAAAGAGTAGAGGATCCTATTGCAACTGCAGATCTGCAAGAAATTCGAGTGAATCGGCCGGAACGAGGTAAAAACGATCGAAACCCTAACTCGTTCGTTTACTTCGATTTGGGCTTTGGTTGCCCTTGAATCTGTTGAGAAAAGGCTTAAGTACCCCTTAGGAAGCATTTGTAGTGATTTTAGGGGGAAAAGAACTGAAATTCTGAGATTTGGAATCGTAACTGCTACGCCTCGGTCCGGTCGAACTGCATCTCGACCGAGGTGATTCTTGGAGATTGTCAGTGACCGAGGTAGCCTGACAGTGTTGATTGAAAATGAGTTCCGATCGTCGTCTAGCCCTTAGAGACAGATCCTCACCCTCCCCTTCTTCCTCTTCTTCTCGTCCTTACCGCCCGGTTATCCACGAGAGATGCCGGGTAGACTATGAGCGGATAGCTAGCCGTCCAGTTATCGCACCACGATTTTTGGACGTGTCGGCCTTTGATTGCCTAGGGTTAGATGCTGACCTTAGGAGGATGATTGCTACTGTCGGGCTGGATCAGTTTACTGAGATCCGAGCCCCAACTTACTTGGAGCCGACAATAGAGTTCGTTAGCTCCTTCTCCTACCTCCCCACAGACCGGTCTGTGAAGTACCGGTTGATGAACCGGAGCTTCATAGTTCCTTTAGAGATATGGAGAGAGATTTTTGGCTTTTCTGAGCCCACCGCCACCGACTTCCCCTCCCGATCCGTAGCTAGGGAGTTCTGGGGGCAGATAGCCCATATTACTGAGCATGCGGACAGACGGCGCCTTGGAGATTCCAGGGAGAAGGTCATCTTTCATCCAGCCTTCAGACTAGCCCACATGATTTTCAGCGAGACACTTCTGGCGCGTACTGAGACGCCCCAGAAGATCAGACAGGGCGAGCTCTTCAGCCTCTACTGCATGGTGACAGGAGGTTTCCCAGACTTTGGCTTGCTCTTGGCAGAGGATCTGCACAAGATCAAGGCCAAGGCGAAGGGAGACATTTGCTGCGGAGGTCTAGTCACCCACATCGCTACCTACCACGGGATGGACCTCAGTGTTTGCACGATGGCGGCGGCTCCGAAGCCGCTAGGATTACAGGAGATGATCACACGGAGGATTCTAGTTCCCCGTGGTTTGACCACTCCATACGTCGCCATGCCTTGGGAGCGGACTGCACCTCAGGGGATCCGCTGGTCTGCACAGTTCACAGTCTTTGATCCGCATTACTGGCAGACAGCTTGGGATACACTGATGGAGGATCACAGAGAGGCAGCAGCTGCCCCTGCTGAGGCTGAGGAGGATGACGACGACGACGAGGAGACATTAGATGAGAGAGAGGGTGGCGTTCCGATGGATACAGGGACAGATACTGCTGGGACGAGCGTGCCACCTATTATAGACTTGGATGATGAGGAGGATACTGAGCCGGCACCAGCTGAGACTTCTCCAGTCAGACCTGCTAGACGCAGGAGGCGCGGAGTGAGAGATCGAGCTGCTCACCGACGGATCGATGACCTGACGGATCAGGTTATTGACACGTATGCTGCATTATCGCTGGATATCCGCGAGATGCAGGAGCGGCAGCACCATCAGCACATCATGGCCCAGCTTCAGTTCGAGCATGTCATGGGCTATCCGTACGATCCGACTCAGTATCCCTGCGTACCACCACCACCACCGCCGGATCAGGATTATTGAGGAGTTGCAGGATTTTCTTTATTTTCTTTTATGCAGTTCAGCTATATATCCGGTGAGTTCTCTCATGATTAGATTTTTTATTTGACCCACTGGGACAGTGTGTCCCAAGTATGGGGTGTTTGTATTATTTGACTACCTTTTGATGTATTATATTTATCGGATATTTTCGTATTTATGCTTCATTGCCTTTATATGATTATCTGATATTACATGCATACCTACAGGTTATTTGATTGAGAAAAACGTCGAAACCGAAAAAAAAAAATTATTTGACCTCGACCGGGGAGATTCAGGCCAAACGAGGTATTTTACCTCGGTTGAACCAAGAACACCTCGACCGAGGTGTGTTAACTGAGAGTTTTCGAAAACGATTTTTTTTGTGTTACTTATTTGGATATGATCTCAGTGAAGATTTTGTTTACTTACTGGTTTTAAATTCTTTATGTGTTTGAAAGGTTTTATGATATGTTTAAGTTGCTAAATGCTTTGTTTGAAATTATTAGCATGTTTAATACTTTGTTTTTATCCAAATTATGTTGAATTTGAAGGTTGACACCGCAGGTTAAGTTCTCTCACTTTCTTCTTGGAAAGACCAAGGCAATTCATTCTTCTCTTCTCCTTCTTCTTGATCATGCTTAGCCCCTCATATACATTTTGCCTCCCTTTACCTATCCGGGAATTTGGAATCAAGCGAAGTGGTGAAAGCAAGTGGAGTTAAAGTTGAGGAGTAGCTGGAAGTGAAAGTGTTAGAAAGCAATAATAGGTTTGGGGAAGTCAATCATGAAGATGAGTAACTCGGCACCATTCACATAGCCGGGTGTTTGTGTCTTGCCAAAGTCGGATTGAGCGATATTCCTAACGGGTCATGGTATGTGCATCAAGGGTTTGATGCATCTCGAGAAATTGATGATTGCAAATTTCCTAGGCTTTGGTTATTGTGCACCTCTGTCCATGCATCCCAAAAAGTAAAGTAAAAAGAAAAAGTGTGAGATAAGCAAAGCTTATTGGTGGAAGATGTTGCAAGTCAAAGTGAAAGTGAAGTTCATCTTTTTCCCGGATTCTAGCACCACATTACCTTACATACATCCCCACCCTACACGTTTCTTGACCTTTTCTTTTGGGAAGCCCTTGAGACCTTGAGCTTGTTGATTGGCTTAGCGGTTTAAACTGGATTATACATGATTAATTTTGATGATTATGATTTATTATGCATTCTATGATTTTATGCAAAGATGGACAACTTTCCTATATTTATAAAATGTTTTGATCATGTTGAGTTTTTAAATTCCAGGAAGTACTCTCTTAGGGTGATCTATGATAGTTGCACACCATAAAATGTTTTTGAAAGACTTTTTCATTGATTTTCTTGACTTATAATCCATTCTATCTTATCTTTTATATGAGGAACTTGCTTGGGGACAAGCAAGGGCTAAGTATGGGGTATTTTGATAGCATGAATTATAGTCTATATTTTGGGGTTTGTTTGGACGTTTTATCTTTCATAATCTGCATGTTTGTATGTACATTATGTGATTATACTACCATTTCATCTACCTTTGCGAGAATCGAGGTCTACACCTAGTTTTGTTGTAATTGCAGGTAAAATGGTACGTTTTGCATCAAAAAGAAGCAAAAGGAGTCATGAGTCATTTGGAGCTACATCCAGGGAGCATAGCCATGGATTAAAGATTTACTTGGGACCAGTTTTGAGAGATTTCACATTCAGTTATGACTCACCTCGGTTAACCAGAGATTCATCTCGACCGAGGTGATCTAGAGACGCCGACTCGACCGAGGCGAACACCTAGGACGCGGCGAGAATATTTTATTCTTGGATGAGATCTTTTAAATTTGGAAAGTGATCTTATATTTTTGGGCTTGGCTCCTGGAAGGAAGGAGATATGCAGAATCATATATTTTACCTATATTTATGGGAAAATATCTTTCTAAGATTTATTATCTTTGGAGGGTTATTTTCCTATAAAAAGGGTTGGATTTCCACAATTCCGACATCACGCTATACCGTCGATCAGGGTTTATAGCACGCGGCAGCAGCAACCTACTCCAGCTGGGAGTTTTCGAAGAACCTTTTTGAAGGTTGAAGGAAGATTGAAGTCTATAGCTTTTATAGCTTTTTGGAGGATTTTGTAAGATTGTCTTCAATTCCCTCAATTGTTGTCTTGTCTTTTTGGATTATTATCCAAAGAACGCTTTGTTGTGATATTTGATTCAGTTATTGAAGTCTTTTCATTAAATTCTTCTTTGTTCAAATATTCACTTTCTTCCCATATATTTTAATACTTTCATTATGATGATGAGTGGCTAATTTCCTTGTGTGATTCTAGGGTGATTGGCTGAAGGTTGTGGGGAAAACAATGATAGAATAATCTTAGATTCCAGTAGGATCCTGAAAGTTCGAGTCTTTAATCTTAACCCTAAGCATCTCGTTCAGTCGATGAACATTTCGGCCGAGGTGAAAACTGGCTGACCGAGGTGGCTTATCTGATCCATAACTGAGAGTTAAGTGTTAGAGTTTGCTAAATCCTATTCTTATTACACCTTCCTGGTTCAAAGCAAGCTTAGGATGAGACTTACCCGGTAATTCCTTAGTTTGTGTACCAACGATCATAAGTGTAGGTAATAAAGGTTTATCCTTTATTGGGGTTTGAGTGTGCTTCCGTCCCATCTTTGTGAGTTAGCCTGAGACTTACCCGGTAAATGTTGATTCTATTCCCTTAGATGGTGTGTTAGTTTGAGGTTATAATTCTTTATCTTGATTCCTTGAGACTTACCCGGTAATAGGAGTTACGGTTTTGGATTAGCGAGTAGTGAGACTTACCCAGTGATCTACTCCACTTTAGTAACACCTTCCCCACGCAAAAATCTCAGCTTTGTCCGCTTATCTATAGATCTTGAGTTGGAACCACAACTAGATGCTTTAATCCCTAGAATTGCATGTTTGCTTTATTGACTTCTTATTCATCTTTGATTGTGTTAATCGCTCTTGTGGTTAGTATTGACATAAGCACACCGTATTGACTTTGTTTCACCGAGTCCCTGTGATCGACCCCTGGAATTTTCTTGCTTTTACTACGATTGACCCGTACACTGCGGGTTCGCATCCTTGTTTTAAGCTTAAGTCTAGGGTTATAAATTTAAAGCTTGCACACACCGTTTGGAGCGAACAGTATACAATAATATGTGGGTCGTAATTGTGCCCCTCGAGTATTTTTAGGCAGCCTTATCTATTTACGTTAAATATTTTTAGGATTTTGACTTTACAAATAATACTTTTTTTGCCAATAAATCTTTATTTTTTAAACTATTTTCAAGCCAAATAATCTTTTGTTAACAAACTAACAATATGTTAGTGGAACTATTTCACGTTACTTTTTATTGTTGGAACCAATCTATTTTTGGGATAATTTTTTTAAATGATTGTTAGGTTGATCTATTTACGTTAAACTTTTTGAGGGATTTTGTTATCCCACATCTATTAGCTACTAAGGTTGATAGTTTTAGAACTTGTATAAATATGAAGTCTAAGGATTATACGAATAATACATTTCTTGGCCTTTTAAAAGTTCAAGTATAATTATTATTCATATCGGAATAATATTTTAATTTTGGATCGTTAAGTTACAATTATGTGGGCATAACGTTCTTTCCTAAAATAATCATACCCTAAAGTTTTAGTTTTTGGAAAGATTTTATTTTTGAGATCGTTAAACTATAATTATGTGGGTCATAATGTTCCTCCCTAAAGTAATCTTGGCTTTTTGGTTAAGTTCGATTTCTATTTACGTTAAATATTTTCACGTTACTTTTATATAAGTAACCGTACCCCAAAAGTTTTATTTTTAGGGAATATTTTTTTTTTCGTTTTTTCAAATGAATATCAAAATGATCTATTTAGTTAAATTTTTTGAGGGTTTTTGTTGTCCCACGTCGATTAGCTACTAAGCTTGATGGTTTTGAAACTTGTATAAATAGAGAGTCTAAAGAGTATACAAATAATACATTTTTTGGCGTTTTGATTAAGTTCAAGTATAATTACTATTCATATCTGAATAATGTTGACGTGGTGTCTCCACTGTTTTTTTTTCCGGATTAAATATTCTATCAAATTACAAATTAAGCCAATAAATCTTTTTTTATTAAACCATAATTATTTTGTAAAAAAAATATAGAATTTGCTATCCCACATCGATTATTAAGAAAACATGACCCTTTGATAAGTTGTATAAATAAACACAAAAAGTTTGATGAGTATTGTTATCTTCTGAGTTTACAATTATTTTGTTTTCTATTAATAATATTTAGCGATCATAACTTTTGAGTTTACACTTATATCAAGTTTATCTTCTTCTTTTCCAGAATCGGACTGTCGTTCATGTTTTCGAGGTTTCACGATAAATGCTATCTTTTGGATTTGTATTATATTATATTTGCACAATTTTATTTATTTTTTAATCAATTTATTTTGAATATATTTTTGCATTGCATAGATGTCGTTTACTTTTTGACATTTATTAATATTGTGGTTTTTATAATATAGATATAGTAAACACTTTTGGTTTGGTATGCTCCCAAATGTAGTCATATTTATATGACGAACTAGGTCAGTAATTATGTTGTTATCATTTGATAAGCGTATATTTTATTACATAAACATTCATAATCAAATCAATAAAATATAATAAGAAAATGACATCTATAAAAAATTATTCACACAAAAAAAATTAAAAAAAAATATTTTTCAAATACCCGTACAAGGCACGGGCACTAAACTAGTTTGGAGTTATGACTAACGTCGAAATGAAAAATTCTCAGGAATCTCGTGAAAGGCAAGAGCTCACTACTTTGACCGAAGAAAATGCCTCTCTTAAGCAAGATCTTGAAAATTTGAGGGCACAAATGCTTACCCTTACGACCGTTCCACCGAATCCAAATGGAACCTTGGCCGATGCTTCCACGTCCAATGGACGTCGCAAAGCCAAATGTATCTTGGGAGACGAACCATCTAAAGGTCGACGGCTTGCCTCCATCATTGAAAATCAAAGGCCCTTACAAGATGACGGTCATGAGTCCCACAATGAAGGTGACATGAACCTTGACCCTTCTACGAATGATTAGATATATGTTGACACGGAGAATCGGCACAAGCGCTATGAGCACAACCGACGTAAGTATGGCACTTCCCCTCCTCCATCTAGTGCCCAACGCACCAACCGTCCCTCCCGGGTTAATGACCGGTACCATCATCAAACAAATGAGCGCTCTCAACGTCCCGAGAATGATCGGTCCGGACAACGCTGCTAACGGCATAGCCGGCAACCGATGTATCATGATTATGAAGAGTGTGACGAGAGAGATGACTTTGACGAGTTCTCCGACGATGAGTCGGACTTAGAGCAGGTGACACATGTCCGTCCATGGCATACACCCATCCGAGAGCCTTTTGAGAACCAAGATCGAGGAGAAGAATGGTTGCCTCCTCCTAACCCACCAAGGCGTGCACAACCTAATCATGGGCGCCAACGGCATAACGATGGCCACCGGCGAGCCCATCACGAAGAGGCCTACATGGCCCACCCCGACCGGATCCCTACCGATCTCGTAGGGAAGGTATGGTTAAATTTCCAATATTTTATGGTGAATATAATCCTTGTGCTTTTCTTGATTGGACACAGGATATGAAAATAGCTCTAAAACATTGCCATTATGAGGAATATGAGAAAATCAAAGCGCAACCCTTTACTTTGAAGGTGATGCAAAATCTTGGTGGAACCGGTACGAGACTAACCGTGAGAACCGAGGATGGGAACCGGTTGCGACATTTGATCAATTGATCTATGTCATGACTAAGAAGTACATGCCCGACGACTTCAAAAACGACATGCGGTTGCAAATTGCCGAATTCTAACAAGAAAGTCTTACTCCGGTGGCTTACTTAGTCAAGATTGAGGACATGCATATGAAGGCCGGCATCTCGGCCTCCGCCTCTGCCTCCGCCCTTCGAACCAAATTCATGAGCGGCCTTAATTAACAAAATTGTCGGATTGGGTCGGTTTTAAGAAGAAAAAGACGGGTTTGTTAAATGGTTTGATGGCAAACCAAATATCTCCTATTTTTGTATTTTTTTTGTTTAAATGAAACACGGAAAAGAAAAAAAATTTCAAGGAAAATGGATGAACATGATGAAGAACATGATGAACAACATGAAGATCATGAAGAACAAATGAAGAACATCATGAACAAACGAAGAACATCATGAACAAAAGGCTAAATAGGTTGAAGATAATAACGCACAAAAAATAAGAGTAAAGAGAACTTAGCTTTGATCCCTTTGCTCTGATGCCAATTTGATGCGTCCTTGAAGGTAACCAAGGATAACTCCGGATCTAGATCAAGCAAAACTCCAACTACTCCTTGATTCTTTGTGCAACGTTGTATCGTTTCGGATCCAAAGGGGCGGAAGCGATGAAGAAACAAAGGTTAATTCGGTCTAGAGAGATCGAATAAGCCTTTTTTGTGTGGATCGAAGGTTGATTCTCAAGAAGAATCTTCGAATATGGATTTCTTGGATCAAAGGCGAGATCCAAGGAAGAAATTTAAGAGATATAAGAGAGGTTTTGATGCCCAAGCTAAGTAGGAGGAAATTCTTCTAAAAACTTAGTAATATTGAACATGAAAAATAAGTGAGGCAAGATATCTCTTATATAGAGAGTCTTGCCTACCTATGGGCCAACGGGCCAAACAAAAATACATGAAGAAAAACCCAAAAGGGAAAACCTAAAAAGATAAGATCAAATCCTAAAATGATAAGATCAAAACCTAAAAGGATAAGATCAAAAGGGAATATTCTTATACGGAATATCCCTTTATTACATAAAAAGGAAAACATGAAAATATAGTCCGAAAATAAGCTAGCTTCATGCCATGGAGTCGGAAAGACGAGACATGCTGCTAACGGAACCGGTAGCCTATGCCATGGTGGTGTAGAGGCACGGCATGCCGGTAATGGACCCAAGTGAAGCTGCGGTGCGGACGATAATGGAGCCGGTGGCTCGGGCAATGGCCTTAGCTCGGGACCGGGTGAGCGGTCCATCTGAGCGAACCCGTAGAGCCTCGTCCTCCTCGTCTACGGTCAACGTCAAAGGGACATCCAAGGGCGCATCACCGGCGCCCCCTCGAGATTGTCCCATATAAGGACTTGGGAGCCTTATGTCATGCCACCATGAAACTCCACAAGCAACAACTTGAAACACCTCGATATTCAAGGTATAATTCTTCATCTAGTCAATATGCTTATACCTCTAATCCCCGTTCTCGAGATGTTTCTAGTTCTCAAGATTCCGGTGCCGCTAAAGGATCACCACGGATGGGTCAACTCACCCGGCAAGCGGCTACCGAGAAGACACCATACCGTGGCACCGTTGCTCCACCACAAACGCCTCCGGGTCGAGGCCAACAAGGATCTCAAACGGTGGCCCGCCCAAGAGAACCCGTGTGTTTCAAATGTAGTGGGTTTGGTCATGTCCAACGTGATTGCCCGAACACCAAGTGGGTGATGTTTGCCAACCCATCATATGACGATGACGAAGATGAATATAATGGTGATATCCTATTGGAAGATGACCAAGATGCCGGCCCCTACTATGGCATGGAGCCTTGCGACGACCAACTTGCTTGCGATCCGGCACAACCAGGTAAGTTTGCTCTTGTCTCTCGTCATATTTTGGCTATAAAAGAGCATCTCACTATTGACCAACGCGAGAATCTCTTCCACTCTCGTTTCTTGGTCGATAACACTAGTCTCTCTTATCATCGATGGGGGTTCGTGTTGTAATATTGTCAACGAAAAAGTGGTGAAACACTTTAAGTTGCCTACAACCCCCACTCACAACCTTACAGACTCCAATGTATTTCTAATAAGGCAAGTGACACCGTCACACAACAAGCGTGGGTGACGTTTTCTATTGGCGCCTATGTTGATAAGGTCCTTTGTGATGTTATCAAAATAGATGCCACACATGTATTGTTGGGACGACCATGGCAATTTGACCGTAAAACTTTTCATAATGGTTATCTCAACCGGTACATGTTCCAATATAATGGAAAACGGATCACTTTTGCCTATGACTCCGCAAGAAATTTTAGTTGACTATGCAGAATGAAAGAGGCAACAAGTTATCAATGACACACTAAAGCGCCGGCAACATCGGACCCTCCTCGAGTCTCTTCCGATGTTGTGAATGCCCCTAATTACGGATCCCGTAATTCTGGCCCTAAGGTTCATGGTACCGAAGCACGAGGTAGTAAGAGTGATGTCTATACAAATGCACCTACGGCTCCTACCATTCAAGGGCGATGTGAGCCCTGAATCCTATTGGCCCGACGACATGATTTGACACCGGTCATGGAAGGTAAGTTTCCTTGTTTCTTACTTGTTCCTTTTTGTTTATCTATTTCTTATGACCCGAGTAACGTGCCACACGAGGTGTCCTTGTTGTTGTCCGAATTTCAGGACATTTTGACCGACAAACTACCACCCGGCTTGCCACCAATCCGAGGAATTGAGCACCAAATCGATTTGGTGCCCGGCGCGTCTTTGCCCAACCGTGCCGGTTACCGTGCAAGTCCAGAGGAGACCAATGAGCTACAACGCCAAGTCCAAGAGCTCATAGACCAGGGATATGTTCATGAGTCCTTGTCTCCATGTGCCGTGCCGGTCATACTTGTGCCCAAGAAAGACGGATCTTGGCGGATGTGCGTAGATTTCCGAGCCATCAATCAAATAACCGTCAAGTACCGTCATCCGATCCCGCGCCTCGATGATATGTTGGATGAGCTCCATGGCGCCACCATCTTCTCAAAGATCGATCTCCGGAACGGATACCATCAAATTTGCATGGCCGAAGGTGATGAATGGAAGACGGCTTTCAAGGCGAAGCATGGCCTCTACGAATGGCTTGTCATGCCATTTGGTCTCTCCAACGCCCCGTCCACATTCATCCGCCTCATGAACCATGTCTTGCGCTGATTTTTGGGTATTTTCGTAGTAGTTTACTTTGATTATATCCTTGTTTTAGTAAGTCTTTGGATGAATACATCGGGCACCTTCGATAAGTGCTCGAGTGCATTAGACTAGAGCAACTGTATGTCAATTTGTAGAAATGTGTCTTTTGCTCGGACACCACAATTTTTCTTGGCTATGTCGTGTCTAAATACGGACTACGAGTGGACGAATCAAAAGTTCGCACCAATCGGGAGTGTCCTACTCCTACTACGGCCACCATGGTTCGAGCCTTTCTCGGCTTAGCGGGTTTCTATCGACGCTTTGTCAAGGACTTTAGCTCGATAGCGGCACCGCTACATGAGCTTACTATTAAAGGTGTCACTTTTGAGTGGCATGACACCC
Source organism: Fagopyrum esculentum (assembly GCA_033239045.1). Taxonomy (NCBI): domain Eukaryota; kingdom Viridiplantae; phylum Streptophyta; class Magnoliopsida; order Caryophyllales; family Polygonaceae; genus Fagopyrum; species Fagopyrum esculentum. The sequence continues at coordinate 1,943,045 of BSUD01000008.1, read as the reverse complement.
ATGCTCGAGCGTTTGAGTCACTCAAAGACCGTCTTTGTAATGCGCCACTACTCCAACTCCCAAACTGTAACACCCCGAATCCGCGGGACTCGGGATGTCACATTGGGCTAGGATCTCACAATGGATCCTGACCCTAGCCTGACAACAAGTTCGTTGGACCTTACAACATGGCACTGATAGATATAAAACAAATACATAAAATAGTATAAACTGTACAACCCAAAGTAAACAACAACATAACCGAATATATAAAACGACATCCTCACACAGGAGGTACAAAAGATCATCCTCACGCAGGAGGGAAACACAACAAACCCAAACCAACCACCTAATGTACGAGAGTCCTCGTCTTGTCACCCTGCCAGATCACTCAGTATCCTAACCTGTAAACATCTACAACACGGTATGAAACCGTTAGCTAACCATTCATATATGAGGTAATGCATAAGCACAAACACAATCATGAAAGATAAACACGTCAACATGCTTTCACACATTTACCCATTTTATCATCTTTATATAATAGTCATTCACTCAAATCATATATATACATAGATGAAAATATGTGACACGAGGACTGATACATCCTCGCCTCTCGGTCTGATAGCCATCTGGAGTGGAATCGGTCACACAACCCGTGTACTCTATGAGAGTGGTGTTGTGCCCTCCCCGTATACCAGGTCTGGCCTAGCTCAAGAGAACCTCCCAGACTCCATGGCGGGATGAAAGGGAAAAGTTATCACAGCCACGCATACGGGGCAATAAGCATGTCCACGGGTCGGACTCGCCGGGTCAACGGGTCGGACCCGCCGGGTCAACGGGTCCGACCCGCCGGGTCAACAGGTCCGACCCGCTGGGTCGTCCACCTCATCCTTATAAAAAAAATGGAAATAAACTTAAAAAAGAAGAAAATAAAGAGAAGAGAAAAATTGGACTTAAACTTAAAAAAGAAGAAAATAAAGAGAGGACTTAAACTTAAAAAAATTGGACTTAAACTTAGAAAAAAAGGGAAGAATTGGACTTGAACCGGAATCCCGGTTGCCTACGTATCCTCTCACGGAGGAGGAATCATGTAACACCCCAAGTTTCACAACTCGGGGAGCTACTGGTTAAGACCTCACAGTGGGTCCCGACCTTAGTTTGACAACAACTTAACTAGATCTTACAACAAGACACAAATAAGAAAAGTCATAAATCATAAAGTAGGTTTTAACAAAACAAAAAATGTGACCAGAAACTGACAGCCGGAAACAACAAAGTCTCATAAACTGAGAAAAGTACAGTCATAACTGAAAGACCAACAAAAGAAACTGCAACCCGTCCTAAGGAGTACGACACCCCGGCTGTCCACTACCATCCGGATCACTCGGCATCTTCTCTAACCTGTGTCAAATCTAAACAACAATAAACAGTTAGCTAACTAATCAAATATAAGCAGAAGGATAAATAGCACAAGCACACAGAAGATGAATATAAACAATCAACATGTTGGCACACAATCAGGTTATTATCTGATAACTTACGTGATTCACTTTATCCGATTTGAAAAGTTGTAGCACGAGAAATCTTAAGATTCTCGCCTCCGTTCCTTATCCAACTTGTGATGGTTTGGCACACCTCCGCCGGTGGCGTCCCCGCAAACCAAGTATGGACTAGTCCCGAGAGAAACCCTCAGCGCCCTCGAGCTAACTGAGCAGAATGCTACCGCCCGTTACTCTTAGGCCAGATATGTAAGTCGGTCAATGATTATTATAAAGTACACTAGAGCACACATCATTCACACACCACTATCATCATTCACACTCATATCTGACAGTTAGCTAAGTAAGCCCAAAGGACTTACCTTAAATAGATATTGACTTTCGAATGTGCAATTCAATCTGTAACAGTAGGAATTCAGTGGCCTGTCAAATGAGGCAAGTGTGTCAGCACACTTCCTAGAAAATTAGAAGTCTAAGACATCTAAGATAGAAGATCTTATTAGAACAGAACTGATTACAATACTAATTTATGGTAAAATGACTATTTTACCCTTGGTCCCGAAACTTCCAAAATTTCCGCAATTCATGCCTAAACCCTTATTTGAGACTACAAAGTCATATTCTAACTCCTAAAGCTGAGTTTGGTTACAAACTGGGACTTTACCTATTTTTTCTATTTTCCGAAAGATCGTAAAGGTCCAACTTCGGCTTCAAATATGAAATTCGTATAAACTTGTAAAAATTCCGAAATAATTCTCTAGATCATCTATGATATTCCATCTATCCTTAGGAGCAAGAATTTCTCAAAACTTTTCAACCCTTGATTCAATAAAAATTCCCAAAGTTAGTTACAACACTCACATCTCCCATACTTGGCCAAAATTTCGTTGTTGGAAAAACTGCTTAACTACTCCACTTTGGAACCTTATAACTTCTAACCCGACCGTTCATTTCTTCTCAAATTTTAACACATTAAACCACCCATATCTACCTATCATCTATTAAAACTTCAACGGTGGATCTTCTACCTAACTCTTTAATATTGGTCTACAACAGTGCTCGTTTCCAACTTACAAACTGAGATTAAAACACAGGTTTTTCACTACTATTTCTACAGCTCACTTTACAGCAATACTAACACCTGCTTGAACCTATGCAACATGTGTTTATTACATCCAAATTTCAAGGATGAAAGATGCAGAAAGGGAACTGGATAGAAGTCGATTCTTACCAAGGTTTTGTTGGACTGCAGGAGGTGAGTTGCTACCCTAGTGAGAGAAGGTTTGATCCGAAAGATGGCTGTACAGAAGAACAGCGACTCATATCATTTTCACGTTATGATTCTGGCTCAATTAAAGATGAGGATAGAGATGCTAACTTACGCTGGAGGGATCTTGGTTTCTGTCACGCAGGAGAAGGAAGATTGTAGCGCCTCTGGAAGCTATCCACTAGAGAGGACGATGTGTACCACAATTAGAGCTAGAGGGCTGTCGAGTGGCGTGTACAGAAGGAGAGTAGGGTAACGACAGAAAAGAGGAGTACACTGCACTCACCTTGGTCATGATTCAGTTGGGGTCGAAGGGTCACATATCTGGCCGGCTCGTCGAGTAGGTGTTGCGTCTGCTATGCGGGGTAGAAGTGCTTGATCGAGGCTGCTACTGGATGCAAGACGTGGCTGGGGTTTTGTACGTCATGCAAGGAAGGGAGTTTAAGATCTGGCTGTTGATATTTCCGTGCAGAAGGAGCGCCAACGAATCTGGACGTCTTCTGGCTAGGAGAATCTGGTGAGAAGGAAAGGTGTTGCTGCGTGTAATCAGGGACGTTACAAATCTTTTCTTTCCAAAGAAAATCTACAGCTGTTACGTGAAATTTGAGAGGAAAAATAACGCTGCTGATCTTCTCCCTCCAGTTGGGCTCGATTTGCTGCTGGGCCAGTACATAAGCGAAGCAACTGGGCTGGATCGGGAAGCAGTGCGGCCTGCAAGAACTGAGCAGCTACTAGGCTCGTAACCAAGGTCCTTCTGGGCTGGACAAGAGCTGGGTTGGCTGCTGGAATAGGTCATGGACTGGGCTGAATATTATGTATGGAGAGTGGGCTGAGATTGGTAGGAGTTTGTCAAGGCCTTGTCAAAACTCGTCATAGCCTTGTCAAGCTCATGCATGGTCTTGTCACGACCTCGTCTTGATCTCGTCAAACCTTGTCATGGTCTCATCTTGTCCTCGTCTTGGTCTCGTCTTGATCTCGTCACTAGGACGTCATGACCTTGTCAAAGACAAGTCATGATGTAAACTAGGGTTTGATGGATTAGGATTTGCTATAAAATCTTATCATTTTATGTAGAGTGAGGTTACATAAAATGATAAAATTTCTAGATTTTGTATCCGACTAAATAGACGTATAGGGATCAACGGTTCGAAAACCGTTTGTTACGGAAATAACCGGAATAAAATTCCGGATATTACATTAGTACCCCCTTAAAATAAGTTTCGTCCCGAAACTCAAAATAAGGTATCTACCCAAACGACTCCCACCAAGATTACGTATACACTGGATTCACTAAAATTTTAAATCTAGTTTCTTAGCATGAAAATTCAGTCATCATAATTAGACAATACGTAGAAGGAAACACAATCACACAATCCAATATAAACTCAAGTGTCAAACTAAAGAACATTAGAGTACTAACTCGTCGGTGCAGAAGTAGCGGCTAACTCCGCAAATAACTCAGGATAGCTACGTCTGATACTCTCCTCTGTCTCCCAGGTAGCCTCCTCGGCTCCTCGTCTAGACCACTGGATCCTCAACATCGGTATTTCCTTAGAACGCAACCGTCTAGTACTACGCTCTAGGACGGCTACTGGGTACTCCACAAAAGTGTGGTCAGGCTCAACTATCAGGTCCTCATGGCTGATGACGTGTCTGGGGTCCGGTATGTATTCTCTCAGTTGTGATACATGGAAGACCGGATGGACTCCCTCCAATCTTGGCGGCAGTGCTGTAGGCAACCTCCCCGACTCTCTCCAAGATCTCAAATGGGCCGACATATCGGGGACTCAGCTTTCTCTTAATGCCGAAACGCCGGACGCCTCTCGTCGGTGACACTCTCAACCACACCTGTGCCCCTACTCTAAACTCCAGTGGTCGACGCCTCTTGTCGGCGTAGGATTTCTGACGACTCTGGGCTGCCAACATCCGCTCTCGGACTAAGGCAATCTGGGCGATGTCGTTCTGTATCTGATCTGGAGCTAATCCTTCATCTCTGCTAGGCTCGTCCAAGCACAATGGTGTGCGACATCTCCGTCCGTACAAAGCCTCATAAGGTGCCATCCCATTAGACGCGTGCCAACTATTATTATAGGAAAACTCTACCAGAGGGAGATGATCTGGCCATACCTGTCCCCAATCTAGTACACAAGCCCGCAACATGTCCTCTAATGTCTGGATGGTCCTCTCAGACTGACCGTCGGTTTGTGGGTGGTAGGCGGTGGTAAAGTGGAGACTCGTTCCCAAAGCAGTATGTACCTGCTGCCAAAATCTCGAGGTAAAACGTCCATCTCTGTCGGAGACGATAGTCCTCGGTACTCCATGAAATCTCACAATGTGCCTGGTGAACTCCTCAGCTAGACGACTTACCGGCCACGTTTCCTTAATCGGAATGAAACGTGCGGTCTTCGTCAGACGGTCTACCACTACCCAAATAGCATCAAAACCGCTGCTGAGCCTCAACCTTGTGACAAAATCCATAGATATATCCTCCCACTTCCACTGTGGTACTGGAAGTGGGTGAAGCTCTCCTCCGGACCTGCGATGCTCAATCTTGACTTGCTAACATGTCGCACACTGGGCTACATACCGAGCCACATCGGGCTTCAAACCACCCCACCAGAAGGAACGTCTCACGTCCTTGTACATCTTACTCGCTCCAAGATGTATTGAGTATGGGGTAGCATGAGCCTCACCTAGTATCCTCTGTCTCAAATCACTGTCTGATGGCACACAGATGCGGTTCTAACGTCTCATCACTCCATCAACACCAATAGTGAACTGAGGTGCCTCATCTCGAGACATCCGGTCTCGGATCCGGTTCAAAGTCGGACAGGTCTCCTGCTTCTGTTGGATCTCACCCAACAGATAAGGAAGTAACTCTAAGGTAGCCAACTGATGAGCTGTATCGGGGAACTGGATCTCTACCTCCAACCAAGCTAAGTCTCTCTGTAACTGTGGTTGTACTGTCAACCGGGCTATCGCCTTCTCCCGAGGCGTCTTCCTACTCAAAGCGTCAGCAACTACATTCGCCTTCCCGGGGTGGTAGAGAATCTCAAGGTCAAAATCCTTGATCAATTCTAGCCCCATAGAGATAGTGACATCCAGAACTCGCACTTGGATAGCTTAGCATATAGCTGGCTATCTTGTAGAATATGTAATATTGTCCTCAAGTGCCCGGCATGCTCCTCTCGACTCCTAGAGTAAACTAGGATGTCGTCAATGAAGACCACTACAAACTGGTCTAAGAAGTCGATGAAAATCCCGTTCATCAACTCCATAAATACTGCTGGTGCATTAGTGAGCCCGAATGGCATCACTACAAACTCATAGTGGCCATACCTAGTCCGGAAAGCCGTCTTAGGTATGTCCTGGTCTCTCACCGTCAGCTGGTGATAACCCGATCTCAAGTCTATCCTAGAGAACACTGACGCTCCATGTAGCTGGTCCAGCGGATCATCTATGCGAGGCACTGGATACTTATTCTTGATGGTGACCTTGTTCAACTCCTTGTAATCAATGCACAGCCTCATCGATCCATCCTTCTTCCTCACAAATAATACTGGTGTTCCCTAGGGAGAAACACTAGGGCGTATGAAGCCCTTCTCTACTAGCTCCTCTAACTGCTTCTTCAGCTCAAGCAGCTCTATCGGTGCCATACGGTACGAGGCCTTCGAGATCGGTCTCGTGCCCGGCTCTAACTCAATGCTAAAATCAACACTCCTCTATGGAGGTAGCCCTGGCAGGTCATCACTGAATACCTCTGCAAACTCGCATACAACTGGTATCTCCTCTACTGTCAAGCTCTTGCGCTCCTTCATGGCATAACACCAGAAGGCCTCGCAACCCTGTGCTATCAGTCTCGCTGCTCTCACTGCGCTGATAACTGTGCCAGACTTTCCGAGGTCCCAACCTCGGAATATCACTCTGTGACCCTCCTCAGTGGCGACAGTCATAATTCTTCTACCAATGTCTAAGACTGCTCCATGTCTAGTCATCCAATCTATCCCCAAAATCACGTCTTCATGCGCTAAGGGCATGGCTAGAAAATTTACCAACCAATCCCGGCCTCCTAGATGAATAGGGCAGTCAAAAATCTCTCGGGATCCTCTAATCTTATCCCCATCAGGTAAACCAACCACAAAAGGTGTACCCTCTACGGTAGCTAAGGACAACATATCTACGCATGCATCTGATATAAAGGAGTGCGTAGCACCCGTATCAAACAAAACACGCACATGTAAATCATGAATCCAGATAGTACCTGTGGTCGCAGGTGCCGCTGGCTGATCAGCACTCCTAAGCTCAAACACCCTTGCTGGGGCTCCTCTGGTATCAGTAGTACCACCACGTCCCCTGCCACGGCCTGATCCCTGTGCAGTACTGTGTGAGGCAGGATATCCTGGAGCCCGATACTGCTGCTGCTGACTCGGTGCTCGGTACTAAGGATGCCTCTGCCCACTCCTATCAGCACCTGCAGGCGAAGAACCCTGCTGTGACGAAGCTTTGCCCTGATGGCGGAAAGTCGACCGGTGTCCCGGTTTCCCACAAGTGAAGCAGGTAGTAGGTGGCCTCTTACAGTCGGGTCTGAGATGATCTCGACTGCCGCAGTTAAAACACTACCGCTCTCTGCTAGAAGTCTGAGTTGTAGTGTGGTAGCTCGACTTCCCCTGAGTCTGCCGGCGTCCAAACCCGGATACCACTGTACCACCACTAGCATAACCTGTCTTTTGTCTCTTATCCGGCCTACCGGACTGAACTGCTCTCCTGGAGGCTGACCTATCTCTCTCATACGCAGAAGCCCTATCCTGATAATCTAACAGAGACTCGCAGCGAAATCCTGCCAGATAAGAACGGGCGCTCTCTCTCAATCTCTGGGAGAAGAGGTAAACATGTTGCTCTTCCGGAGGTGCAGCTGGTCCAAGTAGGGTCAACTCCTTCTGGAACTTCTTGATGGCAGCAGCAATCGGGATATCCTCGAATCCCGCCTCAATGAAATCCTAAAACCTCCCTCTCCTCAGCGAGACAGGGCAATACCTCTCTCTAACAATGCTCCTCATCTGCTCCCAACTGGTGACTCGGCTACAAATGGTCCGCCACCAGGAATGAGCATCCTCCGTGAAACATGTCTGCACCAAATCCACCTGTCGATCCTCTGGGCAACGTATCGCCTCTAGGGCAGTCTATATCTGTCCAATCCAGTGCTCCACCTCTAACCCTATCTCTCCACTGAATGAGGGAACTTTTTGAGAGTTCAAAGCCTTCAACCACTCATCCGGTCTCGGTACTCTAGACCCAGTAGGAGCTCTATCAACCTCAACTCTCCTCTCAGGTGCAGCCAGCACCTGAGGCACTCCCTGTGTCACCTGAACTGACCTAACCGGTACTGGTGGTACCTGGGTAAGTCTCTCTGCTCTAGCAGCTTCCTCCATACGCTCGACGTATGCACGGTACTCTTTGTACTCAGATGCTCCAATAGAAACACGTCCTGACTCAGTCGAACGTGCTCTCTGCGCTCCAGACCTAGCAACGGTCTCATTCCCGACCTCGGGACCTACACTCTCAGCTACCTCTTCCACAGCAGCATCTAGCATGCTCGCTGCCGGTGGATCTTCTCGAGGGACTCGTCCTCGACCTCTCTCTAGTGGAGGTCTACCTCCACGCCCACGCCCTCTAACAGCAGGGGTCCTATCAGCTCGATCCTGTCTAGCTGCAGGAAGAGGGGGACGACCCCTACCTCGGCCAGTCGCTGGTGTAGCCCTAGTACGTGCCATCCGCACGAGCGATAACAACTACAGTTATAATCTAATCTAATCTATCATAAGCAGTAAAAGTCTAAAGTGAAAATGCTAAGAATACCGAGATCCGCGGAGGTAGTGGTGGTCGTCCGTACTTTCTATTCCAACCCGACTATGCATGCATTTTAAAACCAAAAGTCATTTGGAAAACTCACACTCCTTTTGGGTTCTGCTTATTTACTTATATGACCTTTTAGAAGATTTCAAGTGCCATTGTTGCCAACCTAGAGCTCTGATACCATGTTGTAACACCCCAAGTTTCACAACTCGGGGAGCTACTGGTTAGGACCTCACAGTGGGTCCCGACCTTAGTTTGATAACAACTTAACTAGATCTTACAACAAGGCACAAATAAGGAAAGTCATAAATCATAAAGTAGGTTTTAACAAAACAATGAATGTGACCAGAAACTAACACCCGGAAACAACAAAGTCTCATAAACTGAGAAAAGTACAATCATAACTGAAAGACCAACAAAAGAAACTGCACCCCATCCTAAGGAGTACGACACCCCGGCTGTCCACTACCATCCGGATCACTCGGCATCTGCTCTAACCTGTGTCAAATCTAAACAACAATAAACAGTTAGCTAACTAATCAAATATAAGCAGAAGGATAAATAGCACAAGCACACAGAAGATGAATATAAACAATCAACATGCTGGCACACAATCAGGTTTGGCACAAATAAGGAAAGTCATAAATCATAAAGTAGGTTTTAACAAAACAATGAATGTGACCAGAAACTGACAGGCGGAAACAATAAAGTCTCAAAAACTGAGAAAAGTACAGTCATAACTGAAAGACCAACAAAAGAAACTGCACCCCATCCTAAGGAGTACGACACCCCGACTGTCCACTACCATCCGGATCACTCGGCATCTGCTCTAACCTGTGTCAAATCTAAACAACAATAAACATTTAGCTAACTAATCAAATATAAGCAGAAGGATAAATAGCACAAGCACACAAAAGATGAATATAAACAATCAACATGCTGGCACACAATCAGGTTATTATCTGATAACTTACGTGATTCACTTTATCCGATTTGAAAAGTTGTAGCACGAGAAATCTTAAGATTCTCGCCTCCTTTCCTTATCCAACTGGTGATGGTTTGGCACACCTCCGTCGGTGGCATCCCCGCAAACCAAGTATGGACTAGTCCCGAGAGAAACCCTCAGTGCCCTCGGGCTAACTGAGTAGAATGCTACCGCTCGTTACTCTTAGGCCAGATATGTAAGTCGGTCAATGATTATTATAAGGTACACTAGAGCACACATCATTCACACACCATTATCATCATTCACACTCATATCTGACAGTTAGCTAAGTAAGCCCAAAGGACTTACCTTAAATAGATCTTGACTTTCGAATGTGCAATTCAATCTGTAACAGTAGGAATTCAGTGGCCTGTCAAATGAGGCAAGTGTGTCAGCACACTTCCTAGGAAATTAGAAGTCTAAGACTTCTAAGATAGAAGATCTTATTAGAACAGAACTGATTACAGTGCTAATTTATGGTAAAATGACTATTTTACCCTTGGTCCCGAAACTTCCAAAATTTCCGCAATTCATGCCTAAACTCTTATTTGAGACTACAAAGTCATATTCTAACTCCTAAAGCTGAGTTTGGTTACAAACTGACACTTTACCTATTTTTCAATTTTCCGAAAGATCGTAAATGTCCAACTTCGGCTTCAAATATGAAATTCGTATAAACTTGTAAAAATTCCGAAATAATTCTCTAGATCATCTATGATATTCCATCTATCCTTAGAAGCAAGAATTTCTCAAAACTGTTCAACCCTTGATTCAATAAAAATTCCCAAAGTTGGGTGCAACACTCACATCTCCCATACTTAGCCAAAATTTCGTTGTTGGAAAAACTGCTTAACTAATCCACTTTGGAAGCTTATAACTTCTAATCCGACCGTTCATTTCTTCTCAAATTTTAACACATCAAACCACCCATATCTACCTATCATCTATTAAAACTTCAACGGTGGATCTTCTACCTAACTCTTTAACATTGGTCTACAACAGTGCTCGTTTCCAACTTACAAACTGAGATTAAAACAAAGGTTTTTCACTACTATTTCTACAGCTCACTTTACAGCAATACTAACACCTGCTTGAACCTATGCAACATGTGTTTATGACATCCAGATTTCAAGGATTAAAGATGCAGAAAGGGAACTGGATAGAAGTCGATTCTTACCAAGGTTTTGTTGGACTGCAGGAGGTGAGTTGCTACCCTAGTGAGAGAAGGTTTGATCCGAAAGATGGCTGTACAAAAGACCAGCGACTCATATCATTTTCACGTTATGATTCTCGCTCAATTAAAGATGAGGATAGAGAGGCTAACTTACGCTGGAGGGATCTTGGTTTCTGTCACGCAGGAGAAGGAAGATTGCAGCACCTCTGGAAGCTATCCACTTGAGAGGACGATGTGTACCACAGTTAGAGCTAGAGGGTTGTCGAGTGGCGTGTACAGAAGGAGAGTAGGGTAACGACAGAAAAGAGGAGTACACTGCACTCACCTTGGTCCTGATTCAGTTGGGGTCGAAGGGTCACAGATCTGGCCGGCTCGTCGAGTAGGTGTTGCGTCTGCTGTGCGGGGTAGAAGTGCTTGATCGAGGCTGCTACTGGATGCAAGACGTGGCTGGGGTTCTCTACGTCATGCAAGGAAGGGAGTTGAAGATCTGGCTGTTGATATTTCGGTGCAGAAGGAGCGCCAATGAATCTGGACGTCTTCTGGCTAGGAGAATCTGGTGAGAAGGAAAGGTGTTGCTGCGTGTAATCAGGGACGTTACAGATCTTTTCTTTCCAAAGAAAATCTACAGCTGTTACGTGAAATTTGAGAGGAAAAATAACGCTGCTGATCTTCTCCCTCCAGTTGGGCTCGATTTGCTGTTGGGCCAGTACATAAGCGAAGCAACTGGGCTGGATCGGGAAGCAGTGCGGCATGCAAGAAGTGAGCAGCTACTAGACTCGTAACCAAGGTCCTTCTGGGCTGGACAAGAGCTGGGTTGGCTGCTGGAATAGGTCACGGACTGGGCTGAATATTATGTAGGAAGAGTGGGCTGAGATTGGTAGGAGTTTGTCAAGGCCTTGTCAAAACTCGTCATGGCCTTGTCAAGCTCCTGCATGGTCTTGTCACGACCTCGTCTTGATCTCGTCAAACCTTGTCATGGTCTCATCTTGTCCTCGTCTTGGTCTCGTCTTGATCTCGTCACTAGGACGCCATGACCTTGTCAAAGACAAGTCATGATGTAAACTAGGGTTTGATGGATTAGGATTTGCTATAAAATCTTATCATTTTATGTAGAGTGAAGTTACATAAAGTGATAAAATTTCTAGATTTTGTATCCGACTAGATAGACGTATAGGGATCAACGGTTTGAAAACCGGTTTGTTACGGAAATAACCGGAATAAAATTCCGGATATTACAAATCAAAGCCCATGTAGTTGTCTTACCTTTGTTTATATATTCCCGATTGACCCTTACCTTAGTTGTCGGACTCTCCCACCGATACATCCGATGGCGTTTGTTGTCGCTCGTCGTCATCTTCGTCGCCTTCCTCCGCCGAGAGGTTGTTTTTTTGTGTTCGCAATTCCGCTTTCCTCCAATCGGCCAGGAGGACTTGTGCCTCCAACGTCTCGGGCAATATGTTTGATCTTGTCAAATCGAGCTCCTTTCCACTCCGGGTAAAGGTTTGCTCAACCGCTACCATTGAGGCGGGAACGGCGAGAATTTGTGCCGCAATCCTTGAGAGGATAGGGAACTTCATTCTCTCCAGTCAGCTCCACCATTCTAATATGTAGAAATCCTCTTCTTCTTCATCATTGGCAAACTCAAAAGAAATGGTTAGATATTCGTCGAGTTCCGAATGGGAACTCGACGTGGTTTTTGCCCTTTTCTAGCCAAACAAATCTCTAGCAATTGATTTAAATTTAGATGAAGTTGAAGATGAAGGACGAGGAGGGCTTGAGAAGATTGACCTTGATCGAAAACACGATATTGAACCAATAATTTATTAAATAATTTTCTAACATTAGCAATTATGGTAGAAACATAACAATCGGGATATTGTTCTAAACCTAAAAATTCATAATAACTTTCTAAAAATTGTTTTAAACCATCCATTTTACGTCTAGGGTCTAACACAAATGCAACAAGAAAAACATCGGGAATGGTTGTATAATAATCTAACCATTTACTTCGCATTGAATAAATAGCTTGTGAAATATTTTCAATTAAAAGACCTTGTTGAATTGCAAATGCAATATTAATTGCTACATAACAAAATATGTTTGAAGTTGGTGTATAAACATAACTAAAAGTGTTAGTAGCATCATAAAAATATTTAAAAACCTCTATTACATCTTTTGCTAAAACCCAAGATTCACCAAAAACAAAATTACCGTCAATATGTTGTGCGGCAAAACCACTTAAAAGTTCTCGATATTCATATGATTCGTAAATCATTTTTGTAAGTAGAGTTCCATCTTGTACAAACATCTTTTGGAAATTTTTTAGGATAAACGCCATTTTGTTTACAATATGCATACCATTTAGTACGTACACTTTTTTTAGACCAAAGTTCATTAAGAATATTTCGAATAGGTTGTACTAAATCTCCAACGTATGCTAAACCGTCTTGAACACACAAGTTTAAAATATGAGCGGCGCACCTAATGTGAAAAAACTTACCTCCAACCGCCGGCTTACAATAGTTGGTTAAATCTCTAATGGAAGCCGTGTTAGCGGAGGCGTTGTCAAAACCGATTGAAAAAACTCGTGAAAGTTAACTATATTCTTCCAAAACATTTGCAATCAAACGGGCAATGTTTTGGACGGTGTGTTGTTCGTCGAAAACTCGTAATGCTAAAACTCTTTTGTTTAAAATCCAAAATTTATCAACAAAATGACAAGTAATACCTATATATGATTTTTTTGAAAACCGTCGGTCCAAATATCACTACAAACAGAAACTTGAATATCACCGTTTTCCATAAAATATTAATCAATTCTTCTTTACGAATTTTATATTTATGCATCATTTTTCTTTTAGCGGTTTGGCGAGAAATCAGTTTATATGCGGGTTGAGCATGATTTTGCATCCAATCATTAAAACCAACATTTTGTGCAAAACTAAATGCTAAAGAATCTACGGCTAACATTTCCGAAAATGCATTCATAGAAGAAGCATGATCATATGTAAATAAAGAAGGAGGTTGGTTAGAGGTAGATGCGTACCTGGTAAGTTGTGTTTGCCCTCGTGCTAATCCCTTTTTTTCGGGATGCTTGTTCCGGATATACCTCTTGTAGTTCCCGTATCCTTCACCCTTTTTGTGCTTGTATTGTGCTGAACAAAAATTGCATTTGGCATAGTAAACCCCGTTGGCATCGGGAGCACCTTTTGTGAACCAAAATCGGAAGACCGCCGCCGTTAATTGAGTGTTGTTCAACGGAGGCTCCTCCGCCTCCTCCGTGAATTGGGTCTCGGATCCTTGGGTGTTGGGGAAAGTAGGTGATTCCATGTTGATATCCTCCTCCTCGAAGATCTCGTGATCTCCACTTAATAAGTCCCGCCTTAAATCTGAACCGGTTGGAGGACCGCTAACGGAACGTCTTCCTCGGCTAGACATTTTTTTTTGAATAATATAATGTAGTAGTAAGAGTAGTAAAATGAAAAATAAGAGAATGAGAATATGAGATTAGGAGAGTAATTGAAAGTAAGAGTTGGAAATTATGGAGAGATTGAGAGAGTGAATAGATTATAGATGATTGAATGAGAATTGGTGTGAGAGGAAATTAATTGGGTTTGGGGTATTTATAGAAATGTTTTTGGGTTAGATTTATTATAGTTTATTAATTTTATTTTATTTTATTATTTTAGTAAAAAAAATTTGTGGCCATTACGGGTCGACGGGTAAGGATCTCATGACCCTTACTCGTACCCGCGACCCGGGGGAACCCGTACCTGCCGGGTCGGTGACCCGCCGGGTCACGGGTGACCCGTGACCCGTGGACATCCTTACGGGGCAATCAATAAAACATAGGTCGGTATAAACGACATCTAAAGTTATCATAGCAACATATAACGCACACATCACTCATGCAAACACCCAATGCAGGAATGGTAGCTAAGTAAGTCCTACGAACTTACCTCAACCTCGTGCACAGCTCAACCACAACAACCTCCAATCCTGAGAGGGAGGCACTGCCTAATAACAAGGCATAAAGATTTATCAAACTTTGTTCATCAAAGGGGTCACACCTAGACCCAAAGGGATCCATGAGGGTCATACTCAACCTATAAGCCTCACAACAAACTAAACCTCAATATCTCAACATAACTCACAATTTCTCAAATCTCAAGGTAGTATCTAACCGACATTACTCAATCTCAATTCTAATCCTAATTTAATTAATTAACCTTTAATTAATTAATTAAATTTTGTCATAATAACATTTTGCCCGCAAGCAATTTTAAAACCCACCTGTCATTAGATTTCATCAAACAAACTACCCATAATCACCAAAATAATATAACGACCATAATGAAATTTCTAATTATCCATTTTGACAAGCCTAAAGTTAATTTAAGCCAAATCGCAGTACGGGAAACGAATAAATTCATAACTTATTCGTTACTAACCCGATTTACGATCTGAAAGAAGATTCGGAATCACAACGACGCAGGCTATGCATGGACACCATCAAATTCATCGGAATATGAGCGATGTTCGCCCCTAGAGGTGTGTGCAAATAAGTTTTAAATTTATAAAACTAGAATAAAAGCAAGCGAACCCGCAGTGTACGGATCGACGTCGTTAAGCAAGAATTCCAGAGTATCGAACACATGGATTTGGGTGGAACGAACTCGATTGCAGGTTATCAAGCAAGTAAATATGGGAGTTTTGCAAATATTGGGAAAACAACAATCCTAAAGTTCCAGGTATCCAGCTGTGGCAATCGATTCAAGATATACTAATAATGTAAAGACAGAGTAGAGATATGCAAAGGTATACTAATGTAAGGTAATCGTACGGTTGAGGTTCCAAAAACCTTATGTAACTCACCTAAAAGACACTCCCTATACAGGTTGTTGAGGCTCAATATAGAAAGATTCTAAAGACGAGGATTAGCATCAAATACCCAAACTTATAATCTAAAGATCAAGACTAACTTATCCGATTGAGGTTGTTGAGGCTCACAATCGAGGTAGAGGTTGTTGAGGCTTCACTACCACCTAGAAAATACAAGTCTAAACTAAGCTAAAGAAAATCTTTAACTTTGGATTAAAGTAAAAGCAGGCTCGTAAACTAGAGGGAAATTAGGGTTGGATCTTGAGATTCCACGGTCGTGGAACTCAAGAACAGCCCGTAATTTAGGGTTGTCGGCGATAATTCTCTAACTCTCAGGGTCTAATCTATTTGCGATCGATCTATCATCATCTAAGCCACAACTATCAACCCTTCACCTTAGAATTGTTAAGGGTTTTTAGCCAATAACAGTCATATTGATATTAATTCAAGAATTAGAAGATAAAAGATGTAAACTTTCAAGAACTATCAATAATCTTCAAATGAATCTCAAGATCACAATCAAGAACAAGTGTTTATCAAAAAATCCAAAACGGAGTAAACAATCACAACCTTAGGAAAGAAGAGAAACGGGATGTCAATCCGTTTCCAAATCAAACCTAAACAAGAAGAGAGATCTTCTTGCAAAATCTTCCAAGAACTTCGATCTTCCACAAATCCGAAGATCTCAACAGCAACTTCCACCGAAAGTGCGAGTTTTGAGCAACTCTCCAATGCGAACTTTGATCTCCAATGAGATCTCCCAATTACCTCTAAGATGAGGGTTTGTGCTTTGCTAAGCGATGATCGTAAGCGAACCTAAGCAGGTCTTGTACGTCTATGCGTCGATGACGGAATCTCCTTTCTTCCGTCTTTTTATAATGCAGGGCAAGGTGTCGGCCCGGCCCAATCTTCAAAAGATCGTGGCTTCGAAGTGTGGCGAAAAGATTCGCCAAGATCACGGTCGTGGAAGATTCCACGACCGTAATTCTAGGGCGTGGAAACAATTACGGTTAGTTCCACGGCCGTAGAATCCCCTGGAATGAACATCGAATTCTGACTCTGAATCCACGGCCGTAATTCTGAACGTCGTTTGTGGTACGGCCGTATTTTAGGGCGTAATTTAGGGTAAGAACGTGATTCTTCCCTAAACTCGTGCATTCCTCAATCTAAGACTCCAAATTGCTTCCAAAAAGTGTCCTCGATCTATGGACATATCAACTCAACTCTCCTTTGCTCGATTCCGTTCGGAAATAGCTCCAAATCACCTATAATCAACATAGAACTAGTGTAGACATCCATATCGAAAATATAGGCAATACTAGCTCACATATGCACAAAGATCAATCAAAGACTATCAATATGAATCAAATACATTTAGAAAACGTGCCTAAAATATCACAATATTTCATGCTAACAAGCGACATAACCTATCTGGTGAAATATATGCTCGACCAACTCTTCATCTGTTCGGAAATGCAAAAACTTGGTACCGATGTGAAGAGAATGAAGAGAGGAATCCAGAAACTCAAACGGAATTGAAATCGGATTAGAAACGGAGAGTAGATTTGAGTTTGAAGGTTGAGAGAAATCAGAGCTTTTACGAAGAAACGTGAAAGGAAATGAATTAATAAAGGATTTTCCGCTATTTATAGTGAAGACGATAATTATCCTTTAGCGAAGTCGATAATTATCCTTTAACCGATCCAAAGGCGGGTCGAACCTCTTTCTCCAAACTTCTCGAGATTGGAATATTAAATCTGGAATATTGTAGGGATAATTATTCCACAACTGCCTCGGAGAACGTGTATTTCTAAGCCATCTTTCTTAGCCGTTAAGAAACGAAATAACGACTATTTTGGCCGTTTTGCCTCTCTATGTTATTTCATATCTAGGACATATCGATGTCTTGATCATTTCTCTCAACTGCATTTTTATTAATTGGAACTCCCAAATGCTCCAAATAACACAAGAAGGTAAAAATAATTACCCGGGAGAAAAAGTAAAAATTTTCCCAAACGTCCAAAATTACGCTAGGAACATAACGGTGAGACTCATACTCATCACTTGCGAAATCTTCGCGAGTTATATGTCAATTACTATCAACGATTAAGTTAATCAACATTAATTAGAATTCGGAAATCCTAGCTATTACACAAACTTTTGGAAAACCTTCGAGGTGGAGTGTGACACATGTAATGTGGGCATTGGGGGAGTTCTCCTACAAGAGAATCGGCTCATTGCTTACTTTAGCGAAAAACTTTCCGGTCCCTCACTCAACTATCCAACTTATGACAAGGAACTATATGCTTTAGTTTGTTGTCTAAAAACATGGCAACACTACTTGTGGTTGAAGGAGTTCGTGATTCATTCGGATCATGCGACTCTTTCGTATCTCAAGGGTCAAACTACTTTGAGTCAGCGCCATGCAAGTTGGGTAGAATTTCTTGAGACATTTCCTTATGTCATTCGACATAAGAAAGGTAAAGAGAATGTTGTAGCCGACGCCCTTTCTCGCCAATATATCCTTCTTTTGCATATGGACGTCAAGATCCATGGCTTTGCTCTTATCAAAGAGTTATATGCCACGGATCTTGACTTCAAGGATATATTTGCTCAATGCCTTGACCTCCGAGAGCATGAGTCTTTCTTTATAAACGATGGCTACTTATTCCGTGCGGGCAAGCTTTGTATCCCGCGCTTGAGTATTCGTCATTTGTTGATAAAGGAGGCCCATGAGGGTCGTGGTCACTTCAGTGCTACCAAGACTCTCGCCGCTCTACAAGAGCACTTCTTTTGGCCCCAAATGCGCAAGCATGTAACACAGTTTTGCACAAGTTGCTTCACATGTCACCATGCAAAATCACGCCAAGGTCCGGATGGATTGTATTTTCCTTTGCCTATACCAATGGGACCTTGGAAGGATCAATCTATGGACTTTGTGGTGGGCTTACCAATGTCAAAACGAGGCAAAGACTCCATTTTTGTGGTAGTCAACCGTTTCTCGAAAATGGCCCATTTTATCGCATGTAAGAGCGACCCTTAGGAACCACCCACACAAGTGGGAGGACTTACTTTCTATTGTTGAGTTTTCTTATAACAGGTCTCGACACTCGGCAACAAAGCTTTCACCTTTTGAAATTGTCTACGGCCTTAATCCACACACCCCGATGAACCTCACTCCGCGCCCACTCAAAGATGGAGAACACTTCACTGGAGCAACTCGTTCCGCTCACATCATTGAGCTTCATGAACGGACTAGGACACAACTGCAACGGCGTGCCGATCAACTTGCCTCACAACGCAACAAAGGCCGCCGTCCAATCTCATTCGAGACCGGTGATCTTGTTTGGCTCCACTTAAGGAAGGAGCGTTTTCCATCTCGCTGCAATGGCAAGCTCTTAGACCGCGGTGATGGACATTTCCGCATCTTGTCCCGCCATGGCCTGAATGCATACAAGTTGGAGCTTCCGGACGACTATGGCGTGCACCTGACGTTCAATGTCAAGGATCTTGCACCATACATTGAGCCCCTATTTGACCCGTTTCACATCCAAGATGGGGGACTGATGCGCCCTTGACCCCTATGTCCCAAGACGAGGAAGACAAGACACTCCGGGTTTGCTCCAATGGACCACTCACCCGTTCCCGTGCTAAGGCAATCGCCCAAGCTACCGGCTCCATCATTAGCCGCACCGTTGCTTGTCACGGACCCATTGGTTGCAAACCGTGCCTCTACGCCACCATGGCATGAAGCTTGTCAAGCAGGCACCATTCCGGCGCATTTTCCGCATTTTCCATATTTTAGCGTTTTGTAATAATAAGTCTTTTTATTTTCAGAATATTAATTTCTGGGACTTTATTTCTGGGTATTAATTTTCCGAATTTAAGAATAGACTTTTGGTTTTGGAATTTAATTCGGAAACTTAATTCCGAACTTAAATTCTCAACCTTTCATATTTTTAGGCTTTTCATTTTCGGAACTTTAATTCCGACTTTATTTCCGTCATTTAATTTCCGACCCTTTGTACGGCCTTCATCCACTATATAAGGGGATGCTTGGCTCATTTGTAAATCATGTTCAATTTGGTTAAGTATTGAGAAGTATTTTCCTTCTACTTACTTGAGCATCAATCCCTCCTCCAATCCTCTCAAAGTTCTTCTTTTGGATCTTCGACCCAAACTCAACCACATTCGAGGGTTGTTCAAGAATCAACTCAACCGACCCACTTCAAGGCTTGATCGATCAATCTAGATCGACTCAACCATACAACTTTCGCCTCCATCTCTAAGCTTTCGCAACCCATCTTCAATGCATCCGCACTTCAACTAAGGAGTAGTTGAGCTTAAGTTTGATCTAGATCCGGAATCTTTCATTGACGTGTCCAAGGACGCATCACGTAGTAATTGGAGTTACCGCAACCCCAACAGGGAGTGATTATACACCTTCTATCTCTAGTTTATATGAACCTGATCATAATGATAAAGAGCTAGTGGTAACGAATATTCTCAGTCCAACGCTAAATTTAATGATGAGCATATGATACATGATGATTTAATTGATGAAAAGATTTTTAAAACATCGTGTGATCATATAGGCCCTTTTGTGGACTTTAGAGAGCCTTTTAGGGAGCATGCTAATCCTATTTCCCATGATGCTTTACGTGCCCCTTTTGATGAGGACATATATGATGTCAAATTTCTTGTTGTACATACTGAAGTTTAATATTGTGAATGTGTTTCTACATGTTTGTTGATTTTAATACATATGTCTATATGTATGTTGATTTAATCACACCTATCATTATGAATTTCGATCCTATAATTCATGTGCATAAACTTACTAAATTAATGAGACATTCTATTAATAAGTTTGATAAAATGACTAATAACTTATCCCTTGTTTTGCATGTCGAATATGTTGGATGTATTGCTGAATTTTCGGTTCCTATATATTGATCATATCAATAGATATACCTATTCTAGAATGATAGATGGTAATCTTGATCCACTTGTGCTGAATTGATTTCATCTCTTGATAATCATGTTGATCATTTACCTCTTGTGATACATGCTAATTTTATTGAGGATAATGTTTGCAACTACTGATTTGATTGAGCATGATGATTTACTTAATCATGAAGAAGAATGTGCTGAATTGTATAGACCATCACATGTAAATTTTGACATAATCATGGTATCTAGATTCGTCAATTGATTATTTCATGATTAAATGATTTGTTTATCTTGTGATGGGAAGAACCTTACTTCATACGAGAAGCTTGGTTAAAGAAAAAGTTGAGAATATTAAGAACAACGGTCCTATGATTTACTGTCTTTCCTTGTTTATTAATATGTCGTGTCTTTTGTTTCATGTTAATAGGAAGTTTCATAATGTAGAGATATGTCACTTTGAAAATATGATACTTTCCCTACTATGTTTCTTATTTTCGTTAAGGCCTCATAATTATATCTTTCATACCATTTAGATCATGGAATATGGTATCCTTAATGATACATGTGCTTACCCTATCTTAAGATTTACTCTTAAGATATTCTAAGACTTTTTACAGGCCTTAAAAATTGCTTTCGTTATAATTAAGGATAGGATAATGCATAAATGGCAAATGATGATACCGTGGAATGATATTACAATTACTTATTCTATAACGTTGACATACCAAGTTATAAAGAACCTTTATGGCCTTGTGTGTAATGTTTTCATGTGGAGTAATATTTTTCCCTTGTGCTTTATTTCTCCTCAAAGTATACACACCTCTTATGGTGCACTCCTTCTTTATCTAAATGCACTATATACTGATGGATTTTTCCCCTATTGAAGACCCGTCAATACAAATTAGATTCGTGGTCGAATCCTTTTATAGAAGGGAGGGATGATGCGGGAGTATCTCCAAACCTAACACGCTTCAAGACCATAAGCATGGAAGCAAGGAGTCAGAAACACTCCAAGAGGAGGAGGAGTAAGAAGCTTCAAGACCAATAACATGGAAGTCAAGGAAGCTAGAAGGTAAGGAAAGAGGAACATTGTTAGAAGAAAGGGATGAGTCCCATTCATTTCTAGGATAGAATTGAATAACATTTTCGGGGAAGAAATGAATAACATTTCCAAGAAAGAAATAAAGACCATATTCCGGAGAGAAATGAAGACCATTTCCAACAAGGAAATGAAGATCATTTTCCGCAGACAAATGAAGACCATTTTCTAGACCACTTCTCGAAAGGTAACAAGACTAACGTATGCATGAAAACCAGCATTACCATGCAAGTACGTGAACGGAAGGAAGAGGGGATGGATCAATCTGATACTAATGTTAGAAGATCCTACGAGAAGAACCCTTGCTTTTCAACAATACAAGGACCAGGGCTCACATACAAGACCATTCCAACAACCAAACTCCAGAACGTACGTAAACTCAACCAAGCATGAAGGATGTACGTATCCAAGCAAGAGAGGAAGGCCATCCATGCAGATGGACCCTCTATCCCTACGTGTGGATCAACATTTTCGGCCCATCATATTTTATTTCCAGCCCATAAAGACTTGTTTAATTATGTGTTGTATTTTAACGGGTTTTATTTATATTTTTCAACCTGCACCAATTTTATATCTCTTAGAATAAAATTAAGTCTTCTATCTAGAGAAGCTTAAAGATAGATCTTATCTTATTAGAAGATATATTCTATTTTTAGTTTAAGAAGATCTAATCTTTCTAGAAGATTGATCTTATCTTTCTAGATGGAAAACGGGTTGTTTTCCGGCGCATACCTACACGCCCTAGGGTTAAGATTGATGCCATCCACTCCTATATAGAGAGAGGTTGTGCCTCATTATTTTTCATCGAAAAATACATAAAGTTATTGATGAACACGTCATGTTATCCCCTTACGGTGTCTACTGTCGTCTTTGTTTTCCCTTTTCCATCGAGTTTCAAGGGTCAAAAGATTGGGTAACCACTCGGGCGAATACCCCGTATCAGGTAGCGAACCAATAACATAAGTACTTAGAACGTATAAGTAAAACTATAATGGTAATCATGTATCACATAAATGTAATAATAGTAAAAAACGATGATAGTGCTCATGATGATAATGGTTATGATGATGTGCAGATAATGTGATGCAATGATTTTACCATCTCTCTTCTCTCGGCAACGCAAGGTTATACAATACTCTCTCAAGTCCATATGTGCCCCTCAAGCGTACTAATGGTTGCGAAGATTTGTAATTCTGTCTTCTATTTTTAATATCCACCTTCTTTCCGCGGCTCGATCTCTACTAGAGCACTGTCCAAAACATGTATACAAGTTTTTATATATGATAGTGGCTCTCACCACATTGCAGGACCATATTTGGGACATCATTCCCTCATCGAGGTAACCACGTCCATGACCGTACTAGTTGGTTCCAATTGTAATTTTTTTTATAACTACAAAATATTAATATACGTATAAAGGTTCATCCAAGATTCCAAAATAAGAAAATTTGACTATGCTCGCATCAATTCTCATATCATACTCAATCACTTCATATTGTCCAATAATACATATATACACGAAGATCTCATAAGGACACACACACACACACACACACACACACACACACACACACACACACACACACACACACACACACACACACACACATATATATATTACTCAACACTAAACGACTACGTTCAATCCTTGGTTACTCAAACTCTCCTAGAGTTCAACTACAACATTCTTTACCTAGGGTACCACTACTATCAATACCTACAAAAAGGCATAATGATCACGTGCTTAACTCCTTTTATTCCCACTCACTAACATGATAACTACTCGTTCACATAAACTATCACAATCCTCATCTGATCATGCCACTTTCATGGCAAGAATACTACCATCCAAACTATCGCATATGTGATTTATGAATATCAACACAAAAATATCGTGCATACACGTCAACATATATCATCCTCCACAATCGTCAAAATCTCATGCCATCCATATATACCTCAATACGTGTCATCATCCATTCTATACACTTCATCCCATCTAGATACTCCTTAATAATCACATCCCACAATATCCATTGGCATCGTAACATTTTCCCTAATCATTTTCCATAAATCCTTAATACTTTTCCTAGGTACTACCGTCATAATATCAACATCTTTGAAACACTCAAGATAAATCAATTTACATAAATTAATGAAAATCATTTAAAACATAAATTTTTTTTTGTAATATCCATAATATGTTTTACTCACAATCAACAACAAATTTAATTTGAAACAAGTTGTCAACTAAGTAAGTCAGTATGACTTACCAAAAAGAACTCAAAATAATCATCGATACCAATCCAAGAAAACAAGTACAAATCGAAGTCATATGAACGGAGAATCCCATGTATCAAAGTCAAAAAGACTATCTTCTCATCCAAATGTGCCTCCAAGAACCTAAACAAGTAAATTGTACAAGTTTAACTCTATTTGTTTAAATTTGGGCCATTAAAAAGAAATTTTAAATGTTTGGGAGATTTCCTATTATTATAACTTTATTCTATTTCTTGTAGTTATACAATTCAAGGCATTTGGTGAACTTCTAAAATTTTAGGTCATTCTTGTAAATTTAACTTTGTTCTGTTTCCTATAATTATCCGGCCAATCTGGGGTAAATTTGCAAATTCTAAAAGTATGGGTCATTGACATAAATATAAAGTATGGGAGCATTTATGTAATTATACCCAAAACATCACAAACCTAATTAGGGTTTTTGTAGTCCAACGGCTGATCGGTGAAGGACTCCGGAAAAACTTTTCGGGATGATGCTCGTGGAGGCGGTGGAGGTCTAGCATTCCCGGATCTGTGGTAAGTCATCTGACACGCTCAACAAATTCCCTCCTGACTCCGAGACTATGGCTTCGTTTCCGGGGAAGAAGCTTATGAGAGCAGACCCGACAGTGGCGGCTTCATCAGGTGGTAGCGACAAGTACCTTGCAACACCAGTGTGGGTGAGGTAGTTCGACACCGGATCCGGGATAGTTTGAAGTGGTGGAGTCGGGGAGGCTTTCTAGCAACCACAATAGTGGTACCGGGAAATTAGTGAGACAAAGACGGGGATCAAGTTTCGGACTACAAGGTAATGGACAATGAAAAGTTGCTTATGTATATTGATCTAATCAAAAGATGTGATACATTATATAATGATAGATAGGCAATACAATGTAGACAGGTGTCCTAGATAACTTTCATTTTGTAACACAATTGGGCTGGTAGACCTTGCTCGTAATGGGCCTATTATCCCTCCCGATCCAAGATGAATTAAGTTCAGTTTGGAACGTAAATGAGTAATTTGGGCGACTGGAAGAGGCTTAGTTAGAATGTCTGCTATTTGATCTCTTGTGGACAAAAAATCAATCTGCAAAGACTTGTTCTAAACTCGTTCTCTCACAAAATGGTAGTCAATGGAGATATGCTGGATTCGATGATGCAGAACGGGATTCATTGCAAGGTATGTAGCACCAAGGTTGTCACACCAGAGTATAGGAGGTTGAGCAATTGAGATGCCTAACTCGACTAAGAAGGTATGAATCCACAAATTTTCACAAGTGGCATGAGCAAGAGCACGATATTCGACCTCTATTGATGATCGAGCAATAGTCTCATGCTTTTTGGATTGCCAAGATATTAAGTTGGAGCCGAGGTAGACACAATAGGTACTTGTTAATCTTTGATCAGATTGATCACCAGCCCCGTCTGATTTTGAGAAAGCAGAGAGCAAAAGACTTTATTGGGAGGAAATATGAAATTGAAGATCTGATGTGGAGTTAAGGTATCTTAATATCCTTTTAACTGCTTGCCAGTTTCCTTGTGTTGGTGAATGCATTGATTGGCACACTTTGTTTACGGCAAAGGAAATATCTGGTCTTGTGAAAGCAAGGTATTGAAGGATGCCCACCACACTTCTATAGAGAGTGGATTCTAGAAAGGCTTCTTCAGTGAGAAAAGATGATGTGCTTGAAGCAGTCATTAATGTGGCTACTGACTTAGCCTTGTGTATATTAGCCTTGGAGACAAGATCTTTAATGTATTGAGTTGTGACAAGTTAAAGCCAGTGTTGTCTAGAGTGAATTTTATGCCCAAAATATAGTGTAAATCCCCAAGATCTTTGACAGGAAGTTTGGTCGCAAGTGATCGAATTAACGGTCCTGCAAGAAGGTCAGAAGATGCAACCACAAGCAAATCATCTACATAAACCAAGATGAACACAGATTGGTTCCCATGGAGATAGGATAACAAGGAGGTATCAACTAGAGATGATGTGAATCCAAGAGAGAGAAGAGTGTCACTGAGTTTACCAAACCAAGCTCTGGGAGCCTGTTTAAGGCCATAAAGAGATTTGTTGAGTTTGCACACATGATTTGGAAACTGAGAGTGTGTAAAGCCTGGAGGTTGTTGGACGAAGACATCTTTGGTAAGGTCCCCGTGAAGAAAGGTGTTTTAAATATCAAGTTGCCGACAACCCAGTGATTGAAGGAGGCAATAGAGAGGAGAAGTCTAATGGTTGTTGGTTTAGCAATAGGGCTAAAAGTCTCAAAATAGTCCACACCTTCAAGTTGATGGAATCCCTTAGCTACCAGGCGAGCTTTCCGTGTTTCAATTGTGCCATTAGAGTGGCGTTTAGTCTTGAAAACCCACTTGACGCCAACCACATTGGATTGAGCAAGAGGGTGAACAAGGGACCAAGTGTTTGTTTGAAGTCGAGCATTGAACTCATTGCTCATAGCTTTTCTCCATTCTGGGAATTTAGAAGCCTCAGTGTAGTTTGGTGGTTCGTCAGGGATGACGGTAGAAAGGGAGCAAGACGGGAAGAAATGGTGCCTTCATGGCTGTAATACCCGGCAAATTTATTTCCGGTTTAGTACCCGATTAAACCGGTTCTTCGATCCGATGACCTTGCCAAAACCTACCCAAAGTTTTACTAAAACAAATTCTATCATTTTATGTACACTTTTTTTTAGTCACATAAAATGATGAGTTTCAAAACCCTAATCCAAGTCATGACATGGGTATAAACAAGATTTTGACAACCTTATGACGAAGCCATGACGGGACCATGACGACTTTTGACGAGTCTAGGATGAGGCCATGACAAGGTCTTGACAACCTCCAGCCCAACCATTTTTTTCCTTGTTTCTGGCCCAACTCTCATGTCAGTCTCGCCTCAGCCCATTTATGTGCGTGCCTCCAGCCAACCCATATCACACCCGTCCCAGAGATAAGGCAGCCTGTACTCCGTAACCCTCGCAGCCAGAAGCCCAGCGGATAAGATCTTGTGTAGCCATTACATCGTTTCCCTTCTTTCCCTCTTAACTGCATCTCTCTCCTATCGTGAAGATCTTTACTTTCAGCACATACCTCACTCCTTCCTATTTTGTATATTTCTTTCCGCTACAACTACGGATCTTCCCTACATCACGCCACCAACCTAGACAAGAGTATAGACGGAGCTCACAGCCTTGCAATTGGCATTCAGAGCAGCCATGTTACGACTAGTCTAGTTAGTCTTCAACAGCGCCGGGTACTACTTCATCTTCAACGATCAAGCAGGGAGGCGCCACACTGCAAACGGTCCACCGCAGCGCATCTCGGACGCCACCAGCACATTTGCACGTAAGTGAGTCGGGTTGCCCTTTCCTCTTTAACCTTCTGTACAGCAAACATCGTGAGGCCGGAATGAACACTAACTATGCATCACAACAGGACACATACCTTGCAGCCAGACACATACCACACCAACGCCCCTTGACCTCTGTTGAAGACGAGTCTCGAGCGTAGATCCAAGTTGCGTAGCAGTGAGTTTCCTCCCTTCCCACCCTCTGTCTCTTCGTCTATTGTAGTAACTACAGTAAATCAGTTATAGGTTGTCTTAGGGACGAGTAACAGGGGGCTGAAGGAGGCCAATTTGTACATGGGTTAACGGCTGAGCGTGTAGAATATGAGAGTGGTGACAGTGAGTTGTGTGTCTAGTGATTAGGTTATAGGGTAGGGTATTTCTTTCGTGGGCATAGATGTAGCAGGGAGGGAGCTCAACAGAGGGTTTCGAACTAGGGTCTTCAGGGTAGGGTAGAAGTGAAAGGATGCTGACAGTGAGACTCGAACTTAGCACCTTATTCATCCTAGGAAAATTTCCAGTTTTGTGAGCTGAAACTGCTAACTTTGAACCCGTTTTTGGATAGCTTAGATCGATCATCCACCGTTGAATTTTTTATATATTGTAGATAGAAATAAATAGTTTACTGTGTTAAAATTTGGGAGAAAGTTAACGGTCGAATTAGAACTTATAAAGATTCAAAGTAAGACAGTTGGGCTGTTTTTACAGCAGAGGAAATTTTGACTAAGTATAGTTTGTTAACTTCTAATCCAACTTTTGAGATTTATGGGAGAGTTATAGTTGAGTATTTTTTAGATATCTTTACCCCTATGTTTAGTATGCATATCATAGAGGATCTAGAAATTTATTTCGGAATTTCTATATTTTAACCAAGCCTTGTATCTTAACCCAAAGTCGGACCTTAACGACTTTTTGTGTAAACTAAGAATTTTGGTAACTCTTATAAATCTTTACGAAGCTTTTCAATAAGAACTAGATTGTGGAAATAAGTTCCAAGGAAGAGATTTGAAACTAAGTTATAGAAAAATCTTGGAGTTTCGGGACCGGGGGTAAAATAGTCATTTTACCTAAAGAGGGCCTTTTTAGTAAATTCTCTTCATAAGTTTATACATCTTGGGAGTTTATAACTTCTAAGAATATAGGATGTAATTTTGATCCACGTGCCTTGTATGACAGGCGTTTGAGTTTCTACGGTTGCGGACCGAGTTGAGAAATTGAGAGTTGTGAATTGATTCAGGTAAGTCCTTGCGACTTACTTAGCTAGTTTCTGTGTGTTTATAATAACAACTTGTTAGGACGACTGTTATTATTATTTTAAGGCTCAAGTGTATGTATAACGAGCCGTGACATCACTACCCAGCTCTGACAAGAGACTGGGAGGTTCTCTATACCCAGACCATACAGGTACAAGGTGAGATGCATCGGATCCAATCCTGATGGTTACACGGGAGCGGAGGCGAGGTTTGGGAATTCCTCGTGTCACAAAATAAATATCATTAGTAAGAGTGAATGACCTAAGTAAAGATAATAAATTAATTGTTTGAAAGCATGATGAGTGTTTACTTTTGCTATGATGTGTGTGTGTGCTATTCTCATTTGTCTAATGTTTAGATAGCTAGCTAACGGTTGTTATGTTGTGTTGTTTAGATTTACCGCAGGTTAGAGCTGCAAATGAGTGATCCGGAAGTAGTGGTCAGCCGGGTCTCCGTACTCCTTAGAGTGGGGTTGGGTGTTTGCTTTGTTGTTTCCTTCTTCATATTAAGACAATTAGACTTTTATGTTGATTAAGTACCGTGGGTTGTTAGACGTTGCTGCATTCATCTCTATAAAATACTATTTTTATAAATTTTAGTTTTTCTTATTTGTGTCTTGTTGCAAGATCCAAGTAAAATTGTTGTTAAATTGAGTTCGGGACCCATTGTGAGGTCCTAACTAGTAACGTTCGGAGTTTTGAGAATTCGGGGTGTTACAATGGCGGACGAGAGGCTTGGTGATATTGTTGCAAAGCCGTGTGGTAATATGGTGTGGAACAGAAGCAGGTAAAGTATTGGGCGGAATTGATGTAGGAGCATGTAAAATGTTTTGGTCCGGCCCAGAAGCACTCTCGTCTGAAGTAGAGGAACGTTCAGGAGAAGGAAAAAAAGGCTGGTGAAGTTGGGCCTGCAATGGGCTTAAAGTAGTGGGCTCAAAGAAGGGAAATATGGGTAAAATGGTATGAGTGGGATTGTTTGGAATAAATGGCTTTTGTGTAGAAAAAGTTAAAAAAAAAAAGGAAAATGTGACTCATGAAATAAAACATCCCTAGAGATGTAATATTTAAGGTTGGCCCAATCATAACAAATATACCCTTTGTAATTGGAAGCATAGCCTAGAAAATGGTGGGTGTAGATCGGAAATTGAGTTTATTTTTATTGTATGACCTAAGGTTTGGAAAGGCAAGGCAAACACTTTGAGAAAGTCATAGTCCGGAAGTGTACGAAAAAGAAGTTCAAAAGGGGTCTTTCCATTGAGAATAGGTGTGGGAGTTCGATTTATTAGGTAGGTGGCGGTTTGAAAGGCAAAACCCCACTATTGAAGGGGTAGAGAAGAATGTTTAAGGAGGGTGAGACCCATGGCAACAATTCGACGGTGACGAGATTCAACACTCCATTTTGTTGATGGGGATAGGGACATGTGAGTCTATGAAGGATGCCATTGTCTTGGAGAAAAGGAAGGATAGGTTTGAATTCGGTACCGCCATCCATTTGAATAGCTTATATGTAGGGGTGGAGCTAGAAAATATTCAAGGGTGGGCGAAATTTAAAATCTATAAAATTTTGGATGATATTATGTGGTAGAATTTATTGTATAATTTGTTTAAATATATTGGAAAAAGTGTTCATAACATGTAATGTATAATACATGTAAACATTAAAAAAAATGAAACAATTTAAATGAAAGTTTATAATATGTTAATATATACAACCAGTCAAGTCATACAATTATACAAATTGAGTATGAATCAACATAACAAAGGTGACCTTAATCACCTTATATTTCAAAGACTCAAAATGCAAATCCTTGAATCTCTTAATTGGTCTTCTTTTTCTTTTTTTTTTTTTGCCTAAACTTCTCAGCAAAACACGTCATTGGATTAACATTGAATTTATTGATACAACTCTTTAAATAGAGTTTTTATGGGGTCTTCAATTCCTAGAAACATAAGCCGCAAAGCTAAGAAGTCTAAACACCTGGATTACTCTACGCTGCACTTATCCAACATAACTAATCCTAAGAACCAATGAATCCAAGATTTAATAACAAGTTGAAGCATGGATGTTCCTTACAGTCACAAACACCATCAAAGGAGGCGCAATGAGCAGTGGGTCTCAATTGGTCATTCTACCATTTCTTGAAGAGGAGATCTGAGTGTTGTTCAACAAATAAAAAAAATAATCAAAACCTAGAAACCCTAGTCTACAATCTACAACATAAAAAAAAGGAACATAACCACAAACAATAAGAAGGATGAAACTCGGACCACTTATCTTTGTACTGAAAAATTTGAGTCTAGCTCTTCGGTTGGTGTAGTCTTCAATAATCAATGGCTTCTTTCCATTGCTAAAGCTTCAAGAAATCCAGGAAAAAGCAAAAAATTGGAAAGGAATGAAAAGGAGAAAACACTCATACAAGAAAGCTATCGTTTATCGCTAATTACTAACCTCAATTAACCAATTACCATAATTAAAGAGCTTAGATGTTGGATTGGATGAAATTGTGTGAGGGCGTCGAGCCGATACTGTTGATATTCAGTAGATGGAAGAGTAAGTGGGTCAAACCCTAAAAAATATGCTTATATTTGCTGGGAACAAAAAAATATTATGGGTTGCATCTTCTTCTTATTTGGGCCGGGCGACGGTCCAGCCAAGCCCACCCTTGGATCCGCCCCTGCTTATATGGTTGTGGAACGTTGATTTGTAATAAGTTTGATTAATGTGGCAAGAATAGATGCTACTTGAGATTTTGTTTCCAAAGGAAATAACTATTTAAATTTTGACCAATCATCCACAATGCAAAGGTAATATCTATTGTCTTTGATAGCGAGTTTGTGAGATTGCCTCAAACATCAACAAACAAAAGCTCAAGTGGGTTAGTGGATTTGGAGGTAGAGGCCAGATGAGGGAGTTGATGGGCCTTGGCCCAAGAGCACGAGGTGCAGGAGAATGTGGTTGATGGGCCTTGGTCTTCATGGGCCTGAGGGATAATCTTATTTTGGTGGAGGAATTGAAGGGTTATCCGTTTAGACAGATGTCCAAGACGGCAGTGCCAGGTTGAAGTAGTGTTCGTCGGAGGAGAAAGAGAGGTGGTGAGGATGGCGCTGTGGGTTTCCAGAAACCGATACAAGCCTCCTTCAACGGGTCCCCGAAGAAGAGCCTCCTTTGCCCTGGAATCCTTCACAATGGAACAATTGACATGAAACTCAAAGTATACGGTATTGTCTCGACAAAATTGACTGACCGAGAGAAGGCTTTTTGAAATAGCAGGAGTAGACAAAACTCAATCAAGAGTTTGTAGTCAAGAGGAAGTGCATTTGCACGTCTTATAAACCGGTTGTAATCTCTTACTTAGTCTTTTTGAAATAGCAGGAGTAGACAAAACTCAATCAAGAGTTTGTAGTCAAGAGGAAGTGCATTTCTAGTCAAGACTAAGTAAGAGATTACAAACTCTTGTCTCCACAAAGGAGTAGACAAAACTCAATCAAGAGTTTGTAGTCTCCAAAGGAGTAGACAAAACTCTAATAGAAGTTTAGTTCAATTGCACGTCTTATAAACCAGTTGTTATATATTAAAACCATTGACTTGGATAACGTAATGAGTCATTCATTAATAAATTTTCCTTCTAAGTGTATTCTCCCCTACACCGGGAATATCCAAATACCTTAGTGGGATAAAACGTTACACGTTACAAAGACTAAGTAAGAGACTTACTTGTTGTACTTTGTAGAAAGGGTATTCCTAGGTTTTGTCAATACAAAACCAAACTAAGATGGATGCCTATGCTTTGTCAATACAAAGGAACTATATTGGTCTTTCGAGTTTTGCAAACAACCTTATAAGAAGGCCTATCCAATGTCAATACAATGGAACTAAAAGTTTTATTGTTGCAAAAACGAATGTCGAATCAAGTGAAAATGGCTCTCCCTTTTATAGGCATAGGGGGTCACGGTTTTGGGGAGTTAAAAGCGGTTAAAATCGGTTATGGAAGTTACTTGGAAGATGGGCCTTGAAGCCCTAGAAAGCCCAAGGCCCAAGGCCCACATAGGGAGCCCAAAACCGCTCCCCGGAGCTAGCTTATTTTTCTTGGTCCAAACACTTCCAATGAGCTTCATTCACTTTAATATAGCTAGGGTAAGCTCCAAGATCCTCAAATACTCAACATCTTAGCTCAAGCTAGTGTATCTCCTTAAGAAGCTCACTAGCTGCTTCATTGACATACACTAAGCATTTGAGCTTGGATTGCTCCCAATTTTTAACCACATATTCTTTAGTCAATATAAGGCCTAAGAACCAAAGGTGTGACGATAAAATGTGGCTAAAAAGCCTCAAACCTCGTCCTTCTAAAAATCTAGCACAAGTTGACCTTATCGTGAATCACCTTCCATTGATTCGACTCCCCTTATAATACTAGTTGTTCTTAGTGCCGGTCACATGGCTTGCCTCCCGCAACCCGGACCATAGTGACACACATGTGAACAACTCATTGCACCTTGTCTCAAGACAAGCTCAACGATTACAATGAAGACTTAGACCAAATCTTCAACAGTGAATATGCAATTGGAGAAGGCAAAGGAAGAGGAACCATGACTTTACGATGGGAATGGTAGAGCCATCGCCAATGTAAGCACAATTTGTACCATCATAGGGTAGATAGTCAAAGCGGAGAATAGTTGCGTCTGGTGTGAAGTGGTTGGTGGCGCCTGTATCCGGATACCATTGGTGTGGTGTGCTTGCATCGATGGTGGAGGTGGTGCATGGTACGCTTGATCAAAGCGATTCCAACAGGAGAGAGCAGTATGCCCTGGTTTAAAGCAAACTTGACATGTAGGACGCTTTTCTGGTTGTCTAGTGAAATTGGAAGATTGCCCACGACCTCGACATTGTTGGGGAGAGGGTCGATTGTTGTAGTTGGGGTTGGATTGATAACCTCGAGTTTGGTTG
This sequence comes from Fagopyrum esculentum, assembly GCA_033239045.1. Taxonomy (NCBI): domain Eukaryota; kingdom Viridiplantae; phylum Streptophyta; class Magnoliopsida; order Caryophyllales; family Polygonaceae; genus Fagopyrum; species Fagopyrum esculentum. Next base: position 1,909,535 of record BSUD01000008.1, on the reverse strand, counting down.
TTGCCTCTACCTTGAGCAGAGTTTAAGTTGTAATTGGGTGAGCGACCACGACCTCTGCTTGTGTTGTTGTCAAATCGAGTGAAGTTGGCTTATGAGTTGCTTTGAGTGTTATTTGCTGACAATAGAGGGGTAGGAAGAAGGGGGTTGGATTGATTTGTAAGGTGGGCTTCATGCACCAGAAGGTAAGAGAGGACTTGGTTTGGAGATGGTAAAATAGTTTCGGTAGAGAAGGATGTGGCAATGGAGTCATATTCAGATCCAAGGCCTGTAAGTATGTAGGTTATGAATACAAAGTCAGAGATAGCATGGCCATCCGAGGTGAGGTTGGATGCCAAACTCTTCGCTTTGTGTAATAAGCTTGAACAGAGAGGTCACATTTTTTAGAGAGGCAAGCTGAAAGCGAGCATGGACAACCTGAGCACTAGATCAAGCAACAAAGGACTCGTGTAGGAGTGACCAGATCTGAAATGATGATTTGCAATCTAGAACTTGTGCTAAAACCTCCTAAGTAAGGCTAGCCATGAGGATGGCCATAACTAGTTGATATCTGGCTATCCAAGAAGCATGAGCGGGATTTGGAGATGTATCAATAGAGGGAGATGGACAAGAAAGAGATCCATCAACAAAGCCAAACTGATTTTGAGCTCGAAGAAGAGATGAAACTTGTGCTTTCCAGAGAGGAAAGTTTCCTTGGATTAGTTTGACAGTGAACAAACTTATGAAGGAAGAGAAAGGGGGGACTGTGTGGCATGTGGGAAAAGTGTCGAAGATGAAGAGGAGTCACCCTCATCTGTTTGAGAAGAAAGGGATGGCATATTAAGAGGGGTTGAACGTTTGTCTCTTTTGCTTTGATACCATACAAGGTAATGGACAATGAAAAGTTGCTTATGTATATTGATTTCATCAGAAGATATGATACATTATATAATGATAGATAGGCAATAGAATGTAGACAGGTGTCCTAGACAACTTTCATTTTGTGACACAATTGGGATGATGGACCTTGCTCGTAATGGGCCTATTACCGACTCAAGTGGAAAATGAGCGAGGACTTGTGGAAGCAAGGATGGTGGCGGTTGAGTTGTGTAGACCTAGTTCCATGCTTTGATCTGGAGTGTTGGCTCGATGTGCCTAATTGCTTAGAGAAGAGGATGCAAAGAAGATGACGGCGAGTCGTGTTGACTGCGAATTCCGGTTCTAGATTTTAATTTTGGGGAGCGAGAAGTACAAGCATAGAGAGATAAAGTAATGAGAAAGAAGGTGAATAGTGCTAGGGTTTAATTCGAGAAGAAGATGAATATTATCAAAAAAAAAAATAACCCAAAATTATAAGGTACCCTTATATGTACGATTAGGGTTCATAATGTAATTATGGAATTTCCCTCATCTGCAAATAACGTCAATCAACTTCATATTATTATACCTCAAAACCTCCAAATAAATCGTCTTTAGCATCTTGATAACTTAAACAAGTCGATTAAATCGATAGAAGAAATCCCGAAAAAATCCAAAAACTCGGCTATTACAATCACACAAAAATATTAATAATATACAATCAAGTTCACCTCATATAAATATCACAATTAATTTTTAATCAAACAATTTAATTTTTAATCAAACAAAGAATGCATAGGTCACGATTCATCAAGTCCAAATATATAACTTTCTGACATTAGCATACTATATCATAACCATAGTAAACACCAACATATAGTATAAGCATAATAAACGAGACTATGACTTCGTTTCCGGAAACGACAAAAGAGGAAGCATCTTACGAGAGCATACCCGACAGTGTTGGCTTCATCCAACGGTAGTGATGAGTACCTTTCAACAGTGGTGTGGGTTTGGTGGTTCGTGACACTAGATCCGGTGTAGTTGGAAGTGGTGGAGCCGGGTAGGCTTTCTAGCGGCCACAACAGTGGTATCGAGAAAGTGGGGAGGCGAAAACGTGGCTTAGGTTTCCAACTCCAATGGAAAATGAGCGAGGATTGGTGGAAGCAAGGACAGAGGTGGTTGAGTTGTGTGGATCAAGTTCCACGCTTCGATCTAGAGTGTTGGGTTGATGTGCCTGATTGCTTGAAGAAGATGATGCAAAGGAGACGGCGGAGAGTCATTTTTGAATGTGAATCCCAGTTCTAGGGATTAGTTTCCGGGATAGAGAAATACAAGCAAAGAGGGTAAATAGTGCTAGGGTTTCATTCGAGAAGAAGATAAATAGTAACATTCGGAAATTAACCCAAAATTATAGAGTACCCTCATATGCACGACTTAGGTTTTGTAATGAAATTATGAATTTCCTTCATTCCGCAAATAACGTCAACCAACTTCATATTATTATACCTCAAAACCTCCAAATAAATCATCTTGAACATCTTGATAACTTAAACAAGTTGATTAAATCGATAGAAGAAAATCCCAAAAAAAAATCCAAAAGCTCCGCTATTACATTCACGAGCGTTAAAAATAAATCAATTTGAAAAAAGACTAGTGTGTTGGTATAATCTACAAAGATGGTTTTAAAGATCTTTTGATGCTGATTTTGATCTGTGGAATGTCTAGATCTTGACTAATATGCTCGTTTGTAGCTTACTCTAAACAAAGAAATATAGGTGTGCTGTTATTAGTTTTGAATTTAGGCCTTTTAGATTTTGAAGATGCTAAGAGCAAAATGCATTGTTGGATGTTTCTTTGCTCATTTAATAGACTTAAGAGACGCCAGAATAATTCACATATGATACAAACTGATTTCTATGTTCATAATTTGTTCTATAAATCTCTATATCTTACGTTAGTCATCATGAAAAAACAAAAAAAGACTCTCAAAGAAGCTGCTTATAAGATAATTGAGCCTAATACTGAGAATAAGAAAGACATAGATAACATTGAACAACAAGAACCTATGAATAACTGAGACTTCAAGAGCAAAGGTAGAGAATCTAGCAAAACCGTTGTTGAGGTGTCTATTTCCTACACTCTGAATGTTTTTGACGAGTGCTACTTTTGCCTGTGGTTGTTGTTGCTTTCCTGTTACAATCTCATGTCATCAAGCAACGGAGGTGATCAAAAGGAAAATGGCAAATAGAAATGGGAGACAAAGAAAAGCCCCCTTTGTTATTGATATATTTAGCCTATGTTGAATCCTTAACCTTGCTTCATCATTTTTGGCTTGAGATGAACGTAAATGCTAATAGGAATCACCATGCGGTGTTGAGTTATGTTGTGTTTAGATGCGATAATAATGTGGATAATAAATCAATTTCATTTTTGTGGTATATGTGAGTTGTTTGATCACATGTTTAAGGTAAAATGACAAGCAAGCTGGAGAAGGTGGAGGCCGAAAAATACAAGTTTGCCACTTTCTGACTACGGGGAACCAAAGACCACAAATATGTTCCACTATTGAAGTAGGATTCATGTACTATGTAAAGGAATATGCCAACATATACCTATGGGATTATAGCAGTCAACTGATCGAACCACACCTTGAAGGTCGAAATGGGCCAAAGAATCGACTACTTGTACTTACATTGAGTAATGCAAGAGTTGAAAGAACAAAATAGTGTGTAGTATATTGGATGTGAAATCCGCTAGGTATAGCTACTTTTTACTAAATATCATCTCAGGAATGAAAAATTACATATGTAGACAATGTGTAGGGATTGCAGGAGAAAAAAATAAGTGCGATGTGTATGAGAAACTGGCACACTCAAAGAGCAAGGTGAAGAAAATCAGTAGCAAGTCACCAACGACATATTTACTTCTGGAGCTGAACAATATCGAGAGATCATCAATTTTGGGTGGTATGGCCTGTTGTACCCGATGGAATACAATTGTAATGGATTCCCACTGTAATTATTTGTTCTTTAATTCCTTGATTGATGTAACGGTTGAGGTAGGTGTTACTTACTATGATAAGTTTTATGCCAACGGGGAGTATGACAGCCAACAAAATGATCTACAACCTGAAGGCCAATATTGGCCATGGAATAGACTAACTATACTCACTTTGTTTAACGTTGGAGATGAAAGAATAAAAATATTTTGTAGTATACTGGATGCGGAATCCGCTTGGTATAGCTATTCCATATTAAACATTATTTAAGGAATGGAAAATTGCCTATGTTGGCAGTATGTATGTATTGCAAGAGATAAAAATAATTGTGGTGTGTACAAACATGATATCAATAGGATGTATGAGAAACTGACACTCTCAGAGATAAAGGTGAAGAAAGCCAATAACAAAAAACCAATGACTTTTCTCATCATGGAGATGGAAAAAGTTGATAGTACCTCAATTGTGGACGTTACGATCTGTTGTACCCTATGGAATTCATATGTAATGAAATACCGGAACACAGGTTCGATCTGTCGTATCCTATGGAATGCATATGTAATGAAATCCCAGAACACAAGTTTGTTTAGCAACGATCCCGAATTCTCAGAACTCGGGACATTACTGGTTAGGACCTCACAATGGGTCCCGACCTTAGTTTGACAACAATATTACTAGGATCTTGCAACAAGATACAAATAAGAAAAACCGAAATTCATAAAATAGTATTTTTAAAGGAATGAATGAATGCAACAACGTTTAACAGCCTATAGTACTTAAACATCGAAACAGACCAACTGTCTTAACAAGATGAAAGAACAACACACGGAACATCCCAACCCCATTCTAAGGAGTACGGAGACCCGACTGACCACTACTTCCGGATCACTCAGCTGATGCTCTAACCTGCAGTAAATCTAAAAAAACATAACAAAACAACCATTAGCTAGTTATCTAAACATTAGAAGAATAATAACAGCACACACACATAAAATGATAAACACTCAACATGCTTTCAAACAATCCATTTATTATCTTCATTTAAGTCATTCACTCTAATGATACTTATTTTGTGACACAAGGGATTCCCAAACCTCGCCTCCGCCCCCGTGTACCCATCAGGAGTGGATCCGATGCATCTTACTGTGTACCTGTATGGTCTGGGTATAGAGAACCTCCCAGTCTCCTGGCAGAGCTGGGCAGTGATGTCACGGCCCGTTATACATACACTTGGGCCTTAAAACATAATAACCACGGTCGTCCTAACAAGTTGTTATTTATTATAACACACATTGTACACACACAACCATCATCACCCAACTAATATCCAGAAACCAGCTAAGTAAGTCACAAGGACTTACCTTGAATCACATCTCAAATCCCGTTATCTCGACTCGGTTTGTAACCGCAGAAACTCAACCGCCTGTTATACAAGGCAAGGAAATCAATAATGTATCACTTCCTTAGAAGTTTCCATCTTCTAAGATTTTCAATCGATCATAAAGAAATACCAAAAGATCCTTGTAAGGGTAAAAAGACTATTTTACCCCTGGGTCTCAAAACCCTAGAAATATTCCTAGAATATTTCAAAACCACCTATGAGTTCAGAAACCACAATCTAACACTCACAAGAAAGATCTAGCTAAGTTGGAAGATTTTCCAACGTCTTAACTTCCATGAACAACTTTACTAAGGATCTCACTTTGACCTAACTTACAACGCTCATACAGAAACCTAAAAATCCCGAATAAATATTTAGCCCTTCTACACAAAGCGCTCTACACACTAGACAAAACCAAACCCAAAAATGATCAACAACTAATTTTGCACAAAAATCACAAGTTGACTCCTCAACACAAAACATCCCATACTTAGCCAAAATTCTGCATCTTTACCAAACTGCCTTACTAGCCTACTTTGGAACTTTGTAAATATAGATCCGACCGTTGGATCAACCTAAGATTTTGATACATCCAAGTATGCATATCTCTCTACAATATATCAAAAATTGAACGGTGAAAAATAAATTTAAAGCATCGAAACACAGACTCCAAATCGACAGCTCACACAGATTTGTGGAAAGGCAAAACTTGAACTGCAAGAGGTCTAGGCTTCGAGACTCACCAGCGTCACTTAAGGCTCTATTCTGGTACTCAGGAGGTCACAAGTTCGACTCCTGCTGCAGACAACAACCTCAAGGGTTATTCATTTCTTCATCATCCAAGTGTCGACAGAAGACAAAGTGAGATGCTTACCCGAATGGTCTATGGCACAGAGGGACGTCTCGAGTTCGCTCCTAGGTCCTCAACAACTGTAGGAGACGTGCTTGCACCGGAGACTCAAGGATGAGTCGACTACAATTGGATCTCGACTACTACTAGGGACGGTAAAGGTTGTCCGTTGTCTAGCCCGTTGTGGTCGGCTTGTGCACGAGTAAGAAAGATGTTTGGTTGTGGATGCAGGGAAGGGACGGCCTACGCGAAGGTGTTGATAATCAGTGTTGTCGGGTGACAGAACTCTCCATCCTAGGATCATCACTATCTGTGCAGGAGAAGCCGATCTCTTGCTTCTCACGTCCCAGATTGAGATCTGCGTGCTGCGCTCAATTGCTAGCAGTAGGGCAGGAAGGCGTCGCGGCTGGAATCAGGAAGGAGATCTCTACAAGTGCAGAGGGAGGATGCTGGGCGCAAAACGGAACCAAAGACGACGTGCAGTGCCTGGTTTGCAGACGATGTGCTGCTTGTGTTGGCTCGAAAGAAGCGAGCATATCCGGGTATCTCTGGCTGGCGTGAATCAGGGAGAGGAAATCAGAGAAAGAAGAGATTGCCCAGGCTTTGTACGGTAGGAGATCTTCGCATCTGATGAGAAAGGTAAGGATATATTTTGTGATTGAATGTGGACGTATAGGTGTATAGATTCTCGGTTGGCTGATCTTGTATCCCGTAAAAATAGGGGAGGATATGCTAGAAAGGGAAGGAGAGAGGGAAACTGCACTCACCCTAACTGGTGTGGCTGTGGAGGTGGCAAGCAGCTCGTATGGGTTGTCTTCCCTACTGGCCCAGAAGGTGAAACGCAAGCACAGCCCAATGAGGTGGCAAGGAGGAGGGTGTTGTCTTGATCTCGTCAGATGGGCCCGGAAGGCCTTGCCCATGGGCTGTCAAAAGCTTGCCATGGACTTGTACAAATAGCCTTGTCATGGAAGCCATCTCGTTTAGTGTTGTAATAGAGTTTCTAAAGTATTTTATGTGGTCAAGCTTTCACATAAAATCAAAGAAGTGGGAGAAAAAAAAAAGAATTTTATGTGGAACTCTTCACATAAAATGACAAAGGTTAACAAAGGTTATGGGATATAAAGATTGAGATGGTCAAATCCGGTATGATTCGGAATTAAACGGAAATAAAATTTCCGGATTTTACATGCAATGGAAAATATCGAATCACCGATGATTGTTATGGGTGATTACAATGATTTGTTGGAACCATCGGATAAAAAAGGAGGAGCTCTAGCAGCAAATAATAGGTTCGATAGACTTCTGCAATTGTCTAACCAATTTAACTTAAGAGATTTACCAACCAAAGGAAATGACTTTACTTGGAAGAAAAAGAAAGAAGGTGATAATAACATGTATGAAAAATTAGATAGAGTGATGACCTCCTTGGAAATCATTCAACAATACCCTAGTTTACACACCCGGAATCATGCTTTCACAAACTCCGATCATTGCATGATCTCTGTTAGTATACAAAATAACCAAGCGAGCATAAGAAACAAACCTTTTAGATTCGAAACAATGTGGATGCTTAGACAGGACTGCGAAAAAAATATGAAACAAGTATGGAGGACCCAATACCAAGGTACATATATGTTTAACCTTGTAAGGAAGACTAGTTTGTTCAAACAAAAACTAAAACAATGGAGTCGAGAAAAGTTTGGTTACATAAACAAACAATTGATAAAAGTGGATGAAGAACTAGAAGATTTACAAAAAGCTACAGTTTCATAATTTGACCAAGATATTAATGATAAGATTAATAGACTAAATAAGAAAAGAGAGTGTTTAATAGAATATCAACATAAGTATTGGACACAACGAGCTAAGATGAGAAATTTACAATTTGGCGATAAGAACACCAAATTTTTTCATAGGAAAGCAACGGGGTGAAGAAATAAAAAGATAATTACGATGATTACTAAGAGTAATGGTGAAATACTAGTAAAAGTACTGATATCGATGAAAAATTTGTAAATGATTACAAGGCTCGTTTCCAATCCACAACAATTGATAGGAACAAGTTACAAAACTAATTATAGATTATTCTCCCAGAAATTACCACTACTGATAATTTGAAATTGGAAATGCCTTTTTCCACAGATGAAATTAAGGAAGAAATTTTCAATATAGGAGTTGATAAACCGCCGGGACCAGATGGGATGCCAGCAGGTTTTGATCAGAAATATTGGCATATCGTTGGCCCAACAGTCAATAAAGCAGTTAAAAGTTTCTACAAAACAGGCAAAATACTTAGGCAACTTAACCACACTTTCATAGCCCCCATACCAAAGATTGATAATCCAACAACAACATCACACTACATACCGATCAGTTTAGTCTCAACGGTTTATAAAATTATCTCAAAAATATTATCACAAAGATTAAGCTCAGTCCTCCCAAAACTTATTCATCCATTACAAAGTGCATTCGTAAGAAATAGAGCAATCCATGATAATGTGCTCATTGCACATGAAATCTTCCATGGTTTCAAATCAAAAAAAGGAAAGGACAGATATATGGCTATTAAATTGGACATGGAAAAAGCCTATGACAAAATTGAGTGGGAATTTTCTTAGAGTGGTGATGGACAAATTTGGTTTTGGGGAAAAATTTCAGAATTGGATTCAAGAGTGCATATCAACGGTTTCATATTCCATATTAATCAATGATTCGCCAACTGATCTATTTTCTCCACAAGGGGGACTCAGACAAGGCGACTCACTCTCCCCTCTCCTATTCAATCTCTGTTCGGAGGTGTTAGCTAGAAACTTACAAAAAATAACAAATGCAAACCCCAAATCTATTGGTTTCCCTATGTCAAAGAATGGGACTACAATCCCATTCTTAGCCTTTGCGGATGATAATATTATTTTTACCAAAACCTCCGTATATGCCAGTGAAATGGTATTATCGGTAATTAAGGACTATTATGACATATCTGGACAGATCGTCAATTACCAGAACTCCATGTTCTAAACTATCATTAACGTTGATCAATGTAATAGGAGAAGAATCCAAGGCCACCTAGGAATCAATAATTCTACCAATCTAGAACAATACTTAGGTTGCCCAATTATCAATGAACGCGTCAATAAATACATTTTTAATTCTTTTTTATCATTAAGTCTAAACAACAGCTAACCAAATGGAAATCGTCCTCTTTGTCTCAAGAAGGAAGAATAACGTTAATAAAAACTAATCTTAATGTAAAACTAAGCTATTTAATGCAAGCATTCATGTTGCCGGGAGACATTCATAATGAACTGGACAAAATTAATAGAATCTTCTTTTGGAATAAGAGACCTAATCACCATCCTTTGATTAGTTGGGATAAGATTTGTAAACCACGGTCTCTAGGAGGAACAGGATAAGGAAAGCGGAAGACATGAACAAAGCATTACAAATGAAACTTCTGTGGAAAATCCTGGCCGAACCAGATAACATTTGGGTAAAATTTGTGGAAGAAAAATACCTCAAAGGAGTAAGCCTCTAGAATTACGAATGTGGAAAGAATGTGTCCGGGTAATGGAAAAACTTGTTTAAACTTCATAAGGAATTTGATAAAGGCCTGGCCTGGAGAGTAGGAGATGGAAAAACGGTTAGATTCTGGACGGACAAATGGCTGCTAGACAAACCCCTAAAACACGAAATAACTAATCAAGATGTAGTGAATCAGTATGAATTAACTTCCTCGTTCATTACTAATAATGCTTGGGATCACCAAAAAATAAATCAATTAAAAACAATTTTACCAAATAATGTAATAGAAAAAATAAAGAATTATAACCTCCCTAAAAGTCAAATAAGCGATCGCTTGTATTGGTCAAGCAACGATGATGAGTGGTATTCGACTAAATCAGCTTTGGAGATGGTTCAAAAACGGAAAGTTGGAGTTACTCTTGATAAAACTTGGATTTGAAAAATGGACATTATGCCGAAAATTAAGAATTTCAGGTAGAAATTAGCTATGAATGATCTTCCTACAAAACAAAATCTCGACGGACAGAGGATTCCGGTCGTCATGAATTGCGAGTTCTGTAACCACAATACTGAAAGTGCCAAACACCTTTTCTTTCAGTGTCCGACTATTATAACAACTATTGATAATCAAAAGGTTAGCATTCAAAATATCGATCTCGATTACCAAGGAATCGCCGAGGCACTTATTGACCTCAAGGATTTAATTTCGAATAAGGAGATGATTCTAGTAGTTGTTATTTGGTGGAACATGTGGATGGCTAGAAATCAGTTCGTGTTTAAAAAAGTATATTTCCACAAAACGTCAAAGCCACTGCTATTAACCAAATTGCAAGTTGGGACCTAGCCAACTCGGAATACAACAAGAATACCCTAACAACCATATCACAAAGAAGAAGAAAGAAAAGCATTAAATGGCAACGACCTTCCGAAGGATCCTATAAACTCAATTTTGACGCCTCACATAATTCAACAAATGAGTACGCCTATGGATTTATCATTCGGGATCAACATGCGATTCCTACGGCAGTAGGAAGTGGCATTTGTAATGCTAATTCAGTTTTAGAAGCAAAAGCACTTGCATTGCGCCTTGGCCTTCAAAAGGCTAAGGGGTGTGGAGTTACATCTATCGAGATTGAAGGAGATAGCCTAACGCTTATCAATTCGATTAATCAAATCTGGAAGCCGACATGGGAACTTGATATGATGATTAACAATATTTCAATTATTATTACCGATTTCCATTACTCCACCGCACAACATATTTTCAGGGAGATCAATACGGTCGCGGACAAGATTGCGTCTCACGGATATCACGGCGAGATGGAAGCGGATGCAATCCCAGAAGATGTTCAAGACCTCATTCGAAAGGATGCTTTAGGACGATCGGTTTCTAGAAATTGATCCTTCTAAGTTATTTACCTTGTATCAAAAAAAAAAAGATGGTTAGTACAAGTATAGCCCAATAGAGAATGTAAGTTACAAACTGAGGATTTCTACAATTGTATATTCTGGATGCATACACATTACAATAATCTAAATCGATGCAAAAATTTTAATTGGAAATCGGTTGAACTCGAAGCTAAGCGTAAATTAAAAGGAAAAACGAACTTACCTAATCATCTCCACATCCAATGCATCTCTAATAACAACGACAAATTCCACTGTCGTTATCTTCGAGCACCGCTTTTTCCCTAACCATCTTTGCCTCTTTTTCTTTTCAGGAGGAGTTGTTGTCGGTTTAACCTTCTTCCTAAAGCTGGGAAAGAGTAGTTACCGACATGGTTAACAATGTGGTATAAATAGCATGTTTTATGTGATATGAATAGAAGTAACCTCACAAATTGAGTGACAATGTAAAAAAGAGGCTATATATGTATATGCTAGATTTGTAAACTTACAACTAGTATTAGTGGTTAGTCTGTTATGAGACTTGTGGTCGACATTTCACATCAAACACACAAGAAAGGAAGAGTAATGGGAGTCCACAATGACATAACATGAAGTTGTTAGAGCAAGAAAGGAAAGATGAGTGCACATCACATCATAAACTCTTCCAGGACCCACTATAACACCTTTCCTCGTATTCAGGATACCATTTTTTTCCTTTTGTTTGTCGTCTCAAAGTTTAACATTATTGTGTGTCATTTCTTGTATCTTCTCTCCTTGGATTTTATTATGAGAATCTATACTTTCTAATTTCGTCAACAAAATTGTACTCTCTTTAGTAATATCAATGCATACATCATCTATTCATTACCCTCATTCAATAAGAATCCTGCTAGAGCCCACGAGAATTAATTTATTAGACAACCATTGTAAAATCCAATTAAATATAGACAAAATTAGATCAAAAAATAGATTCGACGCACATTTTTATATTTTAATTGAATCCACCATTGTAGTGTAAATCCGTTGTATTATTTTACGGTTTATACATAATTTTAAAAGTAGGATTAATAATATATATTGTATGAATTTTTTCTCTTATCATAAAATTTATTTATGCATACTCTTATATATAATTTTTAAGTATAATAAACAAATATATATTACTATTTTTTTTAGTTTTATATATTAAAAAAATTAACTGATTTCCTATTCAAACTTTTTTTTTATCGGAAACAAAACAAAGGTTCGGAAATGTAAACAAAACTAATGGATATAGCATGACAAAACGTTATAAAGGAAATCTCCTTTTAAGAAAACAAGGAAAATAAAATTAACAAGGCACGAAAATTAAAGCGGAGCATATCTCATGCCCTAACAATCGGGACCATCAATCACACAAATATTGCACGGTTAGTGTTGTTTAGAACTTCGCTTGGATATTTTAATCGTTTTTATTGTTACAAACGCTTTTATCCTAAAAGTATCTTTTAAACTTCCAGTTTATAATAAGGAAAAAAGCATTTAGCATTATTGTAAATGTTGATTGCAATACGAAACGAAGATAATAATAATATAACAGGTAGAATTGTTTATACGAAAAAATAATAGTTTATTAATTATAACAAGTAGAATTGTTTATAAGAAAGAAAAATATAACAGTTTATTATATATAGAAGATATTTAGAAGAGCAATGATGGTTTTGCCAATTGTGGATGCTCATATTTGGTAAAAGAGCAAAGGTAGTCAAATTGACAATCATACTCACTAAGAAGTGGCTAATCATCTTATAATGGTAATAAAATCACAAGTCACGGAGAAATCACTTTTTGTAATAACTTACTGTTATTTTACTAAAATACCCCTTTTCAACTTCAAACAAACGTTTCTAAATTACTAGTGTACCCCCCAAACCCCACCGATCAAGCTCTAAGGACGGATGGCTTCCGATTCCAACTGTCTTGCCCTCTTGCATCCGTTAATCGGCGCCGGATCTCCGACGCTCTCACAGGAAGGGCACATGATGAGTGTGGTAGGAGGAGTCATCTGCATGTAAAACTGCGGCGACATTTTCAGAGCTCTAAGCTCTTGAACTTCCTTTTGTAGCCTCCTGTTCTCCTCGGTTAACTGCTCACAACACTTCTTCATGAATTCACAGTCTACCTCTGTCTGCTTCAGCTTTGTCCTGTTATAACAGATTCAATGGAAACCGTAAATCGATACAACATCGGCATAATTAAATTACTCTAAATACTTTAATTTACCAACCTTGCCCTTCGGTTCTGAAACCACACCTCCACCTGCCGAGGACGCAGCCCCAGGCGGTTCGCTAGAGCTGATTTCTGTTTCTGTTACAACGGGAATGAGTTTGTGTCAGTAGAAAGTGAGGATTATGCCTTTGAACAGAGACCGAATTTCATTCAGACTTACTGGATTGAGAGTGCTGTGCTCTTTGAAGCTCTCTTCAAGGAGTGCGGATTGTTCCTTTGAGAGACGGAGTTTCTTGCGAGAGGTCTCGCCGTCCTCCTCGTCACTGATACCTCGAGAGAAAGCTCGATGAATTTCCAGATCATCTCCTGCACCGGCTTCCCGCTCGCTACGCTTACCGCTCACGGAGGAGATAGTACTGTTCGGCGAAGAGACGCCGGTTTCTTCTTCCTCGACGGCTCCGATCCTGTTGACAGCAATTCCTTTGAGAATCGATCGCGGCTCTCCTGCAGCAAAGCAGATCCGAAGATTTAGGACAAGAAAACAAAGAAATGAATGATTGATCGGTAAAAAACGTGAAGCAAGTGAGATAAATACCAGCAGAAGCAAAGGAATGGTTCCAATTCGGATTCCGATTCGGATTCCGATTCTGATTCCGATTTGGATCATCATCAAGGAAATTAATGCTGGTAGAACACCCCAAGCTGAGGCTTAATCTCAGATCTTCGCTGTCAGACATCATCTTGTCTGTTGTTAGTCGCAGTCAAGAGGAAGCGGCGTGATGATTGACAATGGGGAGAGGATTAGGAATGAAGAGGAGAAGGTTTTATAGAAAGAGTGGAGTCATGACTAGGTGCATGCCAGATGTAGAAAAAGAGTGATAGAGAGAAATTTAAGGAAAAAGTAAATTTGTTATAAAAAGTAGTGTAAATAATGAAGAATAGTGTGAGATTCTGAATCATGGGGTTTGCCTGCTTGCGCAAGTGCAGTATCCATGACCCATCACCATTCTTCATCTGCACCTTGACCGTTGACTATTTCGCCCAGCCATTATTTTATCAACAACAATAAAAACCGTTAACTAATCCCAATCCATTTTTAAGTCTATTTCTATACCACATCACATTCATAAACTATATAATTTATATCTTAAACACATACAAATCCCTTAAACAAAATTCTATATTTATTAAATTTCTTAAGAAAAAAATTAACAAAATTAAATATTTTTCCGATTACTTTTTCTAAATAAACATTTCACTAAATAATTCAGAAATTAAAAAAAAATCTTCAAGAAGAAAAAAAAAAAGTTGCAAAGCAACCTCTATTTGCTTTTGGTTATATTAAATGATATTAATTTATTTTTTTTTAAATTGAATCCTCTTCACATAACTTAATCCTACCGTTTTTATCCGTTTTAATGTCATGTAAAAAATTAGTTCCCACCTCAACGTCAGAATTATGATTTTATCAGAATAAATAAGTGTGTTATTTTTAAATTTAATAGTTCGTATCGTTTCTAGTAATTTTTAAAAATTATATTTTTTGAGTTTAATGTTGATAGCTTATATTATTTTATGTTTATTTTTTATAAAAAGAATTTTGACTCTACTATGCATAAATAATGGTGTGTTAGTTATAAACGGTTTATAAAGTGGCGGAGACAAGGGGTCCCGACTTTCCCTTGTTGAATTCGGTATTAGCTTGTTAATACAAAAAGTTGTAACTTGTTGCATTTGTTTACTACAACTCATGTTTGAATCTTACAAGCAACATTTTTGTTATATTTTTGTATGTTTTTATGAATCAAACAATGAATATTACTTTATACCGTAACAATATCTGTACTTAAAATTTTTAACTAAGTAAATGAGCACACTATCTATACACTAAATGAAGTTTAATAGTTTCTTGAATGATTTTAGTAACTCAATATAATTATAGACTTATAATTATTCTGCTATAAATTTATTTTATTTAAATATAGTTTTAGAATAAATATTTAATTAGTATGATTACTAGACAAATGAAAATATATACAACAAATTGGTATAGCCGGATCTGGCCCGGGATAGACCCAGCTACCGGGCCTAGGATGTGTGTCGTACCCGGCCGGACGGGCGGGCGCGCTCGCGGGTACCCATTTTTTAATTTTTGTAAAAAAATATAATTAAAAAATGTTTTTGATTGGATTTTTTAAAAATAAATTATATTTAAGATATTTTATGCAAAATATATTTTATATATTATAAGTATACTAGATATTTTATTTTAATACTTAATATTTATAATAATTATACTATAATATTTTTTTATTTTTTACCGGGCTGACGGGTCGGACTTTTCGGCTGGTCGGGCTTACTCCCATGTTCATAACCGTCCGTTTTTCTGGGCGGGTCGGGCCGGACGGACTGCCGGGATTTGAACAGGTATGATCCCACACTAATACATTAGAGATTTTTATAATTTTTGATTAGTAGTAGCGAACAAACCCTAAGTATTTTAAAATGGTTTATGTCGGAGATAAAGTTCAACCCGTTCTCCTTCCATATTTAAAATATATTTATCTAATTTTGTAGTAGGTCATGACATTCTTTGCTTATTTATTTTTGTGAAAAGGTAAGGCACTCTTCTCCAACGCATTACATTCTTTTCTTGTTCCTCACACTTATTTTTCATTTACTTATTTTCCTTTTGTTAAATTATACATATAATGAAATTGTATATTATCTCTATAAATTATTTGATTTAAAATAAATATCCTTATAACAATTAGTCTAGATTTGTTCATGTTAACAAGTTTTGATATTGTAATTAATTAGAAGCAAAATATTATAATATATTTAATAACTTATAAATAAGTATGAAATATGTTGGATGTCCAATCATCAACGACAGGTGACAAAAGAGATTTTTGGTGACATAAATTTCAAAACAAAACAACTTTTGAAATGGAAAATCAAAATTTCTTATTACAAGAAGGGAGAAACACCCTCATAAAACATAATCTAACGACTAAACCAACCTTTGCTATGCAAAGTTTTATGCTTCTGAGTCATAATCTAGAGAAGTTAGATAATACATATAAAAAATTCTTTTGGAACAAAGGAGACCAACATAGACCCATCATTAGTTGGGATGTAATATGCATATAAAAAAAAACGGCGGTCTTGGATTAAGGAAATCTTTAACCATAAACAAAGCATTACAAATGAAACTCTTGTGAAACATTTTGGTTGAACCAAATAATATTTGGGTTAAAATTATAAAGGAAAAATATTTGAAAAATCATAATATTCTTCATTACCAAAAGAAAGGATCAATATCTTGACAATGGAATAACCTTATGAAGCTAAAATCTGAATTCAAAAATGGTATTATTTGGCAAGTCGGAAATGGTAAAACCATCAAGTTTTGGCATGACAATTGGGTAACAACAACACCACTTATAAAAATGGTCCAAAATACCAATCAATTTGACACAAATATAAAGGTTAGTCACTCTTCGAGACAATGGGATATCAACAATAGGAAAAAAAATCAAGGAAACAATTATACCAAAAAATGACATTCCAGATAGATTATATTAGAGATGTAGTAATAATGATTGTTTTACTACAAAATCTGCAACGGAAATGATTGAGAAGGATTCAAGCATGTCACCGAACTATGCATACGACTGGATCTGGAACCTCGATACCCAACCTAAAATCAAAAACTTCCTTTAAAAAATTTCACAAAACGGACTCCCAACAAAAGCTAAGTTTGACGAAAGAAGAATCGCTGTAACAAGGCACTGTGAACTCAACCACCATCTAGAGGACTTGTTCCACTTGCTCATTGAATGTCCTTTTAGCAAACAAATTCTTGCCAACATCGACAAGTCAATATTAACCGAACTTAACAACATTTGCCTTGCTAATAAAAAACCTCACGACCTCCTCCAAGAAATAAAAAAATAAAATTGGACTTAACAAGGTTGCAAGCCTCGCAACTATCTGGTGGAGTATATGGTTCTTCAAGAAAAACTATTTTTGAAAACAAGCCTATTGGTCCTTGCAATAAGGTTATCAGCTTCATTAAAAACCAAATCCAAATGTGGAAAACTAACATCTTTGATGAATGCGATTACGTTATAAAACAACAACAAAAGGACATTAATTCTTCCAAAAGGAAGAAAAACAACATTAAGTGGGATAAACCAAAACCGGGTTTCCATAAACATAACTTTGATGGATCTAAACTCGATTCGAGAATAGCATCCGTTGGCTTTGTGATTCGGAATCACAACGGTGAGGTTGTTAGCCTTGATGCGATAAAAAATAACTTTAACTCGGTAATTGAAGCTGAAGCTTATGCTCTCAAATCAGGTCTACAAGAGGCTATCAGACTAAAGATCAAAAAGATCGAAATCGAGGGTGATAACCTTTGTGTTATCAAGGCACTTCAAGGATTGTCGAGTTGCCCGTGGGAGGTCGAGATGATCATTTCCGACTCCATGCTGGATCTCCGCTTCTTTGACGAAGTCCTGATTAGGCATATTTTCAGAGAAACCAACTGTGTTGCTGACCGACTGACCCATCTGAGTATATCGAACCCCAACACCTGTTTTTCTAACGATCCCGAACTTCGTGTTCTCATCCACAAGGATTCTTTAGGATGGACTACCTCTAGGAGATAGTTCAACCTAATTGCTTTCCGTTTTTCAAAAAACAAAAGTATGAAATATGTTAAAAAATGATACTATAAATTAGGATAATTCAGGAACCTCGGTTACTAAGAAATAAATTTACTTAATTATAACCCCTTGTTAATTATATAATATATATTGTTAGCAATTTACAATAAGCATGTAGACTTTTTTTTTGAAACGGTAATTGTATTAGAGAAAGAGGGTGAATATACAAGCTACAGATTGAGTTCAGAAACAAATACAAGAGGGCAATGGGGGATGAGGAGGGTCAGGTGAGAGTTACAGTAGATGAATCCCCATGATGCTAGCATTTGCCTTGGATTGAGGAGATATATCCTTCCAGTTATGCTCGAAATGCATTTTGATAGCTTTGATGGCTTCCCCATCACAACCAATAACGCTTGTAAACGTGTTGCTGAAGACGAGATTGTTCCTAGCCTTCCATACAAAATAGATGAAGGAGGTAATGGAGGCAATCTGAATGCACTCCATGAGGTTGTGTTTTGTATTAGCCCTAGAGCTGAGCCAGAACCAGATGTTATGTATGTATGAAGCCGGGTAGGGCACTCTCGTCAACCTTGAGATTATGTCAAGTACAAGAGAGGTGTAGCTACAGTGGAGCCAAAGGTGGTCATCGTCTTCAGTCATGCAGTTGCACAGCTTACATATATCATTATCAGCGAGGTTCCACAACTTAATTTTGGAGAGAGTTGGAAGCCTCATGTGGTAAGCAATCCATGAGATGTAGCATCACTTGGGAATGTTAGACTTTATCCAAATAGCCTTGTATGGATTAGGCCGGTTTAAAGGTGGGTCGGGACTAAAGAAAGCCTACGCTTTCTTGGGACAGAAGGAGCCGTTCAGATTGGAGAAGGATCCAGGATTGAGAGACCCAAAGGAAGTGGGTTGCAGCTCATCCCTAACTTTGAAAAGACTCTTCCAAAAAAAACTATTGTGAGGTTTTGGGGTGCAGCTCCAGATACTCTGGCTTTTAAGACATGTCGTTCGATCTAGTGGCCCCATAAGTTGTCACCTCCACGGTCGATCTCATAGATGAGGCGAACGAGAGATACTTTGTTTCTTACAACTAAGTCGGGAAAGCCCAAACCACCGGCGTCCTTTGTAGTGCAGATAGTGGACCATGCGATGAGGGCTCTACTGTTGTTCTCCTTACCCGACCAGAAGAAGGATCGGATAAGGGACTGGATCCTATACATCACCGAGACAGGGAGAAGGAGCATAGAGCTCCAGTATTGGTTGATCGAGCAAATGATGGAGTTAATGAGTTGTGCTCGCCCAGCATAGGATATGATCTTTGCACTCCAGGACTGGATTCTCTTGGTTATCTTGTGGATAAGAGGTAGGTAGTCCGAGATGGAAAGGCGTCTATTGCCGATGGGCACCCCAAGGTAACGGAAGGGCAAGGTACCGATGGGCATCCCGGTGAGAGTTGAGGCTTGGTCCTGGTCAAAAGGGATCATGCTCCCAGTGAAGAGCAGTGACTTGGAAGGATTTATCCTAAGGCCGGAGACGATACCAAACTCATCAAGGGTGTCCTTTAGGATTTTGATGGAGGGCAAGTCACCTCTACATAGAAGGAGTAGGTCATCGGCAAATGAAAGGTGGGCTATAGAAGGGGATAAGCATTTCGGGTGATGGTTAAAGTCAGGGTTTGTGGTGCTTTGACCGATCACTTGGGATAGGAATTCCATAGCAATAGTGAATAGGGGGAGAAAGGGGACACCCTTGCCTGAGCCCTCTACTGCATCTGAAGTGCCCACGAAGGTTACCATTGATGTTAATTGAGAATGACAGAGTAGTTATGCATTCCTTGATCAGAAGGTTGAAATGCTCCGGGAAGCCCATCTTATGAAGGCACTTTAGAATGAACTCATGGCTAATTGTATCAAAAGCTTTGGATACATCCACTTTCATCGCAACTCTAGGGGAAATGTGTTTCCGGCTGTATTTGTTAAGCATCTCTTGGCAGATTAGCACATTATGTTTGATGGATCTATTGGCAACAAAGGCGCTCTGATTGTGGCTGATTATGTGTGGAAGGACGTTGTTGATGCGAGCCGAGAGGATCTTGGCAATCGTTTTGTAGATGGTATTACAGCAAGATATGGGCCTGCAGTCAGATGGAGCAAGCGGATTATCAAATTTAGCGATAAGAGAGATTGTAGTATGGTTAACCTACTTCAGAAGACACCCATGAGTGAAGAAGTCGAGAATATCATCAGTGAAGTCCTGATGGGTAGTGGCCCAAGAGGCTTTGAAGAAACGGGAGTTGAAGCCATCGGGGCCATGAGCTTTGTTATCCCCAATGCTGAAGAGAGCGGCTTTAATTTCATCAGGAGAGACCTGCTTGTCGAGATATGCAAAGTCGTCATAGGTGAGGTGTGGAAGTAAGGAATCAGGGAAAGGCCTTGTGGTGGGTTGAGATGGGGGTTAAGGATTGCACTGAAGTGATGGACAAAGGAGGTATCAATGGTATCAGGGTCATTGAAGATGGAGCCATTGGGAGCGCGAATGGTGTTGATGCGGTTGGTACAACGTCTGGACTTGATACCCTAAAGAAATAGGAGGAGCATTGGTCACCGTGGGCTATCCAATTTGCTTTGGAAAGCTGGGCCAGGGTGGTGTGGAGGGCCAGTGTGCTAAAGTTCAGGGATGATGAAAGCCGGCATTCAACCTCCTGAAGATTTAAGTCATGGAGGTTATGGTTCAGTTGGCCCTGAACGGCATGGAGAAGTCTTCTATTCTCAGCAATGTTATTGTGAATCTCTTCGAGCTTAACACTTTGAAACTTTTTAAGCTTAGGTTTGAGAAGTTTGAGCTTCGAAGAGAGCTTGTACATGGCATTTCCAGCAATCTCAGTCCTCCAATTGCTAGACACACAGGTCATGAAATTTTCATGGTCGGCCCAAACATTATTAAATCTGAAAGGAGCGTGGGACTTGGGCACGAGGGACTCAGTGTGGAGAAGAGCCGGTGAGTGATCCGACACCTCCGGGAGCGCGAAATGGGCATGGGACTGAGGGAAATAGGTGTGCCAAGAGGGGTTGGTGATGATACGGTCTAGCTTGCACCAGGTTCGGGAACCAATTTGCTTGTTGTTCCAAGTGAATTTACATCCAGTGTATGGATGGTCTATGATGTTGTTCCTCTCCATGCAAGAGGCAATCTCGGAGGATGTTTGTGAGATGCATGGAACTTTATTCGACGACTTCTCATCAGGGACAAGGTTACATTGAAATCCCCTAGTAATGTCCAAGACTTGGAAGGATTGAGGAGTCTGATGGTTGAGATAGCATCCCAAAGATCAGGGCGATCTTCAGGCGCGTTATGGGCGTAGATGAAGGATAGTTCAAGGATGGTTGTTTGGTCGGGGTAAGGTAGAGGTTTTGAGATGTGGCAATGGATAATCTGATCAGATTTGATAATGGTAGAGAGGTAGAGCTTAGAGGGATTTCACCAAATCCAAATCCAACAATTTTGGGCATGAGAGGAGTTGGAAATTTGGCTCCAAGAAGGGAAGAGGGATTTTGAGAGACGTCTCTCTTTATTAAATCTGAGCCTAGTTTTAAGGATTTCCATGACATCTATGTTGTGCTTCTTCATAATGTTTTGAATGGCTTTTTGCTTGACATGATCATTCAAGCCCCGTATGTTCCAAGAGCTGGTTCTAATATTCATTAGAAGAGTTTTTAGGTGCCTGGGCAGCACTTGTTGTCAAGGGAAGGGTTGTGAGGGTTGAGGTTGGGTTCTGGACAGTAGCAAGGTTTGAGGGAGGGAGGGGGCAGTATATTCGACTAGAGCGGGAGTATTTGAAGTGGATATGGGTAGTTCAGGAGGTGGTTCAGTGTTATGGGTAGAGGTTGCTTGGGGGTGAGTACGGGTAGAAATGAATACGGGTAGTTGGGGGGTATGTTCAGCTTTGGGTAGGGGATGCTTGGGTGTGAAGAGAAGAGAAAAGATGGTCTATAGGACCAGTGTTGTCTTCGAGGGGAACGTTTTGTTTAGGAATGATCATGTGGGAGTCAGCGGGAGTTGGGAGAAGTGGGGCGGGATTAGGGTTTGGATTAGGGCAACGCCAAGACTTAGGACGAAGGGAGAAGGGATGTTTGGCCTTCACGTTACACATGTCAGCACCTGAAGCATTAGGGGTTGAGCAGTTATGGCCGAATATGAGACATGAGGAGCAACGGGAGGGCAACCAGTCATAGGTTACCTTCTGGACGAAGGTGGTTCCGTCCGGACCAGTTAAAGTGACCTCACGAAGGAGAGTCCGGGAGGCTTGGATGTCAACCAGAATCCGAGTGAATCCAAGTCTCTCATGGTTAGCCGAACAAGAGTCTGTCAGGATAGGGGTTCCTAGAGCAAACCCAATTTTTGCGAGCATGTGTTTAGACCAGAACCGATAGTCGAGGTCATGGAGAGTAACCCAGATGGGTAGGGAGCTGAGGCAAAAGTAATCCAGCGGAAGGTCCTTAGACCAGCGCTTGAGGAGTAGCGTTGTGGATCCATTAGTGACCAAAGGGCTTCCTAGTAGGACCGTGTTAAGGTCGTCCTCATTAGCGAAGTGAAACACGAAAATGCCCTTCTCATTACGTAGAACTTTGGGTTTGGAGATAGAGTTCCATTGCTCATTCACAAATTTGATCATGCGTTGATAGGACATGGGGCTTCCAAGGGGAAATCCAACTAGGGATAGAAGCCATTTGTGTGTGTTATTTGTGACGTCTTCCTCAGTGAAAGGGATATGTCCCGATTCAAGCCCTGGGGTGTAGGAGAGAGGGACGTGCTTCCAACAGGCGGTATTCGAGACAATATCTTTGAAAGGTATCGAGGTGGCGGCTAAAGGTACTTTTTGGTTGGAGGAAGCGTGGGCAGGAGAATGTGAAGGGTTCTGCATGGAGTAAATGGTGTTTGAATCTGGGACCACATGGGGAGGTGGAGAGATCGCACAATAGGAGTTATGGCCGGAGGGGTAGCCGAAGTGGCATTCAAGTTGGTGACTAGGAGATCTTTTGGAGCCGGGGCTGTATCGTTGGCAACCGGAGTGGTAGGATCTGGAGCCCCAGACGGATGAGAGGGGTTCGGGTCTGGCAGGGTGGATGCATGCTGCTCATGGGAGGGAAGGGTAGCGACAGGCTTGGGAGGAGAACCCTCAAGGATAGTTACGTCGATCAAGCACGATGGTGAGGAGATGGTGAAGAACTTCTGAGAGGGTTGAATTAGAGGTGGGAATAGAGTTTCAGAGGATAGGGTGGGTGGCGCTGGGGGCTTAGCAGACAACCGTCTGTTGTTTGAGTGGATCAGATCGTCGGGTATTGGCTCGATAGGACTCTCCAGAGGGGATGTGGTTGAGGTCTTGGTAAGGCTTTGTGAAGGACGGTGAGGAGGGGTGGACGGACGACGCATCTCTGAAAGCTTGATGGTGAGACGGCGGGACCTTCGCGAGCCAGCCATGGGCCGGGCGACGGCAAGAGTGGGGGGGGGGGGGGCGTGGCCGGGCGGCCACACTAGGGTGGTTATGGTGGAGAGAGAAGAGAGCTTTTGTCAAACTAAGTTGTGTCTATTTCCCATTACTTAGACATACTCAATTAGCATGCATGTAGACTTGTTTCTACGTTGATAACACCTTTAAGGTAATGCGTACAATTATCCGTCAAACATACATTTAGTGATGATAATAGTTTACATTATTGGTGCATTTATAACAATTTTCAAAGGAATTATGACAAAGAAGATCTTATATTAATAGCATTAGTAACTTGGAGATTATATATCCTAAATATATACTATATGAAAATATAGTATGAGATGATTTGACTGAATATGTCTTTAAATTTGTTTTTATTTAGTACTTTGTTGTTGTGCATGAATTGTCTCAAATCGTTATACCAGTCATACCGAATATCGTAAGTATAACATATAAGTTTATAAATTACGTATTTTATTGTCGATTGATTTTAGGATGACATTCCATGAGCTTGTGTGCATGAATTTGCTTGACGAGTACTCTATTTGAGGGAGAGTGTTAGATGTAACACTAAATATTGTGAATCTAACATATAAGTATATATGAGTTGTATATGTTATATAACCCCTTCACGTCTAGACCCATCGGATATAAAAAAATTAATTATATTAATAGCATTAGTACATGTAATAAATTATTGTGCTCGAAATCACCCTAGCTATAGATTGTATTAGTATGTATAATAATGATTGGATATATTACTCCATACTAACCAAAAGTTAAGGAAAGAAGGGAAAAATTATCGGTTTTAAAAATGAGATATGGGAGGGGATGACTAGTGAAATAGGGCCCTTTTTGTTTAGTGTAGACTAACTAGGCTCTAACAAAATCAAATTAAAAAATAAAGGTAAAATCGATAATTAGGGCTACAATTAAGGAAGGTGATTTGGGTGGTTAATTAAAATTGAAATAAAAAAACTGGCGAAAATTGATAAGTGGGTAGTTAGGGCTACAATTAAAGAAGGTGATTTGGGTGGTTGATTAAAATTGAAATAAAAAACTGCCAAAAATTGATAAACCATTTGAAATATTTTGGAAACTTTATTTTGATGATTCTATAAATCCTATTGAGTGGCTATTTTCCGTCATTCTTCAATCAAATCATCGGATTTCAAGCCAAAAATATTGTATGTTCTCTCACCGTCTCCATTGAAGCCGATTGAAGATGTCATCTCTCTTATTCATCTCCGCCGTCTTCCAAGCTTCGTTTTTGTTTCTTCATCTTCGTCGTTTGCCAGCGATTTCTCCATGTGCTGACACCTCGCCATTCTCTACTATTTGTCTCCTCCAAATTCGATAATTTCTCCATGTAAGTACATAAATTTTACACAAATCAATACATAATCAAGTATAGTAAATGACACTTGTGTTGCCGTACATAATGTATATAATAGTGCAGTACAGTTAAACATATACATAAGCAAATTACATTTTGTTATGTACATATCGTACTTGCGTATGTACATATGTACATATCTTACACATACGGAAGTAAGTTAACATATACATAAGCAAATTACATTTTCTTATGTACATATCTTACACCTCAATTTATATTGCAGATTTTCTTATGTACATATCTTACACATACTTGT
Source organism: Fagopyrum esculentum (assembly GCA_033239045.1). Lineage (NCBI taxonomy): Eukaryota > Viridiplantae > Streptophyta > Magnoliopsida > Caryophyllales > Polygonaceae > Fagopyrum > Fagopyrum esculentum. The sequence goes on along the minus strand of BSUD01000008.1, from coordinate 1,884,516 downwards.
ATTGGCATCTATATACGAACTATGAAGAACGCCATAGCAGAAAAAAAGCAACAGCGTTTTTTTTCGAAAAAGTAGACGCTCAATTCACATTCCACGTTTGAAGGAAAACGATAACAATAAATTCCTTAATTAACGATTTAAAATAATTAGCTTATTTAATTAGGTAAATTAATAAAATTAATTAAGGAGAGAGAAAGATCCTGATTTATGAAGAATCTTTAATTTTACTTATAATTTATCTTTTTATAAAAATTTGGAGGGGCCTAGTTTGTCATATATAAACAAAAAGGTCTAGTTTATACACTTTGATACATAAACTGCCTACTTAGCCAAGTCATCCATATGGAAGTACTGCTTTGAATCAGCGGTACGAGGGAAGGCGGGAAACATGGGTTGTTTTTCTCTTGTTTTTCTAATCAACAAATAAAGAATATGCTTTTTATATTAGTTTTAGTTCGATTAGTAAAAGCCCCAAGTCATAATTATATCGATCATTTTAGTATTTGTTTGTTCGAAGAATATAAATAAAAAACAAAATGAAAATGGTTAAAAGAAAGTAAATGAAATGAAAATATTATATTATTTAAAATATTGAGCTAATAGTGCATTTTTAATTATTGTGTATACTAAGTATGCACTTTAATGTTTTTTGTATGTGAAAAATATGCACTTTCGTTTACTAAAACAAAAGCTCTTATATTTTAATGTGACTCACCGGATTCCTTCTTGCGCAGCCGGAGTCTGCTTCCCATCCACCACCGTTGCTCAGACTTTCGTACCGCTCAACTCACCGGATTCCTCTTCCCCTGTCCCGCCGAATTATGTCTTCCTGTTCACTGTTGAACTCGCCGGAGTATGTTTGTTGCTGGTTTGAATAGGAAGAAAGCTTGCATAGTGTAACGAACCGGGTTTTTAATAAACCAAGACATCACTAGACTAAGGACCACATAGTGTGTCCCATCAATTAGTCTGACAACAACTTTACAAATAGGATCTTGCAACAAGAAGCACGAAGTAATAATAAAAACATCCAACATGTCATTTAGAAAATATTTACACAAAACAACCATGCATGCAATTAGTATATGTCCCAAAACGACACTATCAAAACATGACAGCCGAACAGCCATTCTGAAACATCAGCCTGAAAGCAAAACATTTACACAGTTGCACACAAATAACAAAATACTAGCTTACAAGCGATTAGTTTCAAAAGAAGTTCAACCAAACCTTGGGTTAACACTGCCCCGACTGTATATCTGACGTCCCTGCAACACTCCTATGATAGACATTACCTAAAAAGAATCGGTTTGAAATGTAAGATCCCAGTTTTTGCCTTCACCGCCCCCGCGGTGAAGAGGGCCGCCCCTGCGGCTGATGTGAACCGCCCCTGCGGATGGCGACAGATCGTGCCCGATCTTTCTTCCGTTTTCTTATCTTCCTTCCAAAGAAATAATATCCGATATTCTATCTTATGGGCCGGTTTCCTGATCTTCTTTCTAAACCCTAGACGCCTTTCCGTCTATCTTTCAGCCCGTCCCTATATATTCTTTCCTTTCCTCCTTTTTCCCGTCTCTTGCTATGGCCTTCTTCAACCCTAGAGTGTTGCAGCCTTGCCCTTGCGTCCTTGCTGAACGTGTAAGTTCTTCCTCCCTTGTTCTTCTTCACGTTTATGTGCTGTTGCACCTTGTTTCGCTTTTGTTTCGGTTTCTTCCTTCGTTCTTCTCTTTTCTTCTTCTCCAAGAATCAAGCATGAGCCTTAATTCTTGTGGAGTGTTCCGTTGTTGATTCTTTGTTGTTCTCAGGCTCTTTGGAGTTAAATCTCGACGTGTTGGAATCAAAATTGCGAACTTTGGTTGTCCCTGCTGTGAGATCTATCGAAGAGAAGCCCGACAGTAGCTTCTAACGAAGATCTGCCCACGCACCTGCACAGAGCCGCCCCTGCACCTCTGCCCAACCGCCCCTGCGGTTTTCTCTGCTGTAACTCCCGTCTTTGGTGAGTTGCTTCTTTCCTTCCTTTCCTCGTTCCTTTCTTGGTTCCTTGTGGCTGATCCTTGTTCCCTGAGTTGTTATAATAGTAAGGTCGAGCCCTTAGCTTGTGGAGATCTCTTAGAGATCGTTGAGACTAGAAGTTATAGACTTCTAGCAACTGTTTCGTTCGTGATCCGTGATGCTTGTTCATACAGGCTTTCCTTGCTCCTTTCCTGAGGAAAACTGAGCTTTCTTGAGTGTTCTCTGAGTTGTTGCTGAGCCTTTGTGTTACCTTCGAGTGAGGTAAGTCCCTTGGACTTACTTAGCTTTATTCCGCATATTAGTTGGATTTTTTTGGCTTGTTTGTGTTGTTTATCATTTTATAACGGATAACCGAAATAGGATTCACCTTTATAACCTTAATTGGCCCAAGTGTATTATAACCGGGCGGTGACCACTTGTCTACCTCTATAGAAAACTAGAATGTGCTCATGCAACCCAAACCCGTAGGTAATGGATAGCACTGATCTATTTCTATTGGTAGACGGAAGCGGGGGCGAGTTTCGAAAGGATTCTCGTGTGACAAAAGAAGTTGAATTAGTGATGGATAACTATAATAAAGATAATAATCGGTTGTGTGCAAGCATGCTATGTGTTTATCTTACCTTATGTGTGTTTGTGCCTTTACGCTCTTGCTTATACCTAGAATGTTAGCTAACGGTTTATACCGTTGTTGTAGATGTTCCGCAAGTTTAGGATGCTGCTGAGTGATCCGGATGGTGTGGTCAGCCGGGGTTCTCGTACATTATAGGACGGGATCGGGTTAATGTTACTTTTGTTGTTTCCCTTTTGTTTTGAACTCGGCTGCGAGTTTTTTCCGTTTTGTTTTGTTTAAACCTTTGGTTTTATATTGAGTTTTGGTTTTCATTTGTCTGTGCCTTGTTGTAAGATCCGTTTATTGTTGCTACTCTGAGGGTTGGGACCCATTGTGCGGTCCTAGTCCATAGAGCTTCGAGTTCCCAGAACTTGGGGTGTTACAATATGGTATCAGAGCTCTAGGTTGGCAACAATGACACTCGAAATCTTCTAAAGGTTGGATGGATAAATAAATAGAACCCTGAAGGGGTCTAACGTTTTAAAAAGAGAGTTTTGTTTTTAAACCGTTGGTCTGGGATAAATGTAGGGCGACCACCATTACCTCCGTTGATCTCAGCAGTGTAGTTTCTTATATGCTGGCCTTTATATGCTTTTCTTGGATTTGTGTTTTAGCTGTAGTGTGGCCTTATATATATATATAGTCTTATATATCTATCCTTATAGCAGATGGCACGTACTAGAGCTATATCTACTATGGGGCGAGGAACGGGTCGACCACCTCTTCCACCTACCATCTGTGGACGATGACGTGTAGGAAGACCTCCACTAGCTAGAGGTCGGGGCCAAGCCCCAGCTGCCGATCCGCCTATCGCTGAGGCGTTTGCTGAAGAGGTTGCTAAAAGCATTGTTCCTAAGGCTGGGAACGGGACCACTGCTAGGTCCGGAGCTCAAAGGGCGCCATCGACGGAGTCCACACGAGTGTCTATCGAAGCTTCAGCATACCGCAATTATGTGCTGAGAGTTGAGGAGGCTATCAGGACTGGAGGACCAGCACCAGTGCCGCCAGTTCCTGCGAGATCAGATGAGGTTTCGTAGAGAGTTACACAGGTTGTTGCCCCGCCTACTAGAGTTGCTAAGGTTGTTAGAGCGCCGGCTGAGGCAAAGGAGCCAAAGCCTGATAGTTGGTTAAAGGCTTTTGACCAGCTGAAGGTACCCGTCTTCATGGAAAAGATCGGCTTAGAGGTGGAGCAGTGGCTAGGGCAGGTGGATTCTGCTCTAGAGGCTATCGGTTGCCCTGAGAGACGTCGAGTCAACATAGCACAGACGCTGTTGAAGGATCAGGATCATTCTTGGTGGAGGACCATTCGCAGTAAGGTCACTAGTTATGAGCAGATGAAGACTGTGATCCGGGATCGCTACTATCATGTAGCGATAAGGAGAGACCGTCTTCAGGATTTCCTAGAGGCGTTATCTCAGCAGGGTTCTTCACTTGCTTTTCTTGCGGCAAGCCCGGACATAGAGCTGCGTTTTGCCGACAGGGCAAGTCGTTATCTCAGCAGGGTTCTTCACTTGCCAGTTTTGGTAGAGGAGGACAGAGATCGCGGTACCAGCAGCAGTAGAGAGTTTCTGGTTCTACCGTTCCTCAAGGTTCCACTCCGGGACAAGAGAGAGGTAGAGGACGTGTTGGTGGATCTGTAGACACTAGAGATGCACCAACTAGAGTGTATGAATTGAGGAGTGTTGTAGAGTCGACAGCGCCAGCAGCTACAGGTACCATTCATATTAATGGTTTTCCTATCAGAGTTCTTTTCGATACTAGTGTTACGCATTCTTTTATATCTGATGCATGTGTAGATAGATTGGCCTTAGTTACTGTAGAAGGTAAACCCTTCTTTATAGGATTACCCGATGGGGTAAGATTCGAGGTACTCGAGAGGTTCGCGATTGTCCTATTCGATTGGAAGGTCGCGATTGGCCAGCTAACTTCTTCGTCATGTACTTAGTACATGAAGAAGTTATTCTAGGTATGGATTAGATGGATTGACATCGAGCAGTTCTGGACATCGGCAGGAGAACTGTAACAGTAACTACAGAGGAAGGCCATGTTGAGATCTTCCGAGGATGGGATCATGGGAAGACTGGTACAGTCATCAGCGCAGTGCGAGCTGCAAGACTTATCAATCAGGGTTGCGAGGCATTTTGGTGTTACGCCATGAAGGATAGTATGAGTCCGGCTTTGGAGGAGATTCCAGTAGCTTGCGATTTTGCTGACATCTTTGGAGAGCCATCACGTTTACCTCCACAAAGGAGTGTAGACTTCGGCATTGAGCTAGAGCCCGGTACGAGACCGATTTTTAAAGCTCCTTATCGTATGGCGCCTATCGAGATGCTTGAGTTGAAGAAGCAGCTCGAGGAGTTAGCACAGAAGGGCTTCATCCGCCCTAGTGTATCTCCTTGGGGCACACCAATTCTCTTCGTCGGGAAGAAAGACGAGTTCATGAGGTTATGTATCGACTACCGAGAGATGAACAAAGTGACGATCAAGAACAAGTACTATTTGCCCCGTATCGATGATCTTTTGGATCAACTGCATGGAGCTTCAGTGTTTTCAAGGATCGATATGAGATCTGGATATCACCAGCTAAGGGTGAGAGAGTAGGACATAGCTAAAACGGCTTTTCGGACCAGATATGGACACTACGAGTTTGTAGTGATTCCATTCGGGCTTACGAACGCGCCCGTAGTCTTCATGGAGTTGATGAACAACATCTTCATCGACTTCCTAGACTAGTTTGTAGTTGCCTTCATCGACGACATTCTGGTTTACTCTCGTAGTAAAGAGGAGCATGTTGGACACTTGAGGATTGTTCTTCAGGTTTTACAGGATAGAGAGTTGTACGTCAAGCTCTCTAAGTGCGAGTTTTGGCTGTCCGAGGTAGCATTCCTTGGTCACATTGTTTCAGCTGAAGGGATAAAGGTAGATCCGGCGAAGATCGAGTCAGTAGCATCTTGGCCGTCACCTAAGAACGTCAAGGAGGTCCACAACTTCTTAGGATTGACGGGCTATCACCGGCGTTTTGTTGAGGGCTTTTCAGTTACCGCCCGACCGCTCACTTCCTTGTTGTGGAAGTCTACGAGGTTTGTATGGTCATAGCCGTGCCTGCAGAGCTTCAAGGAGCTGAATAAGAGGTTGACCTCTGCCCGTATACTAGCTTAGCAAGAGGGCATGGAGGATTTCGTGGTTTACAACGACGCATCCAAGTTGGGCTTGAGATGTGTTCAGATGCAGAGGGGTAAGGTAATTGCTTACACGCCTAGACAGCTGAAGACGTACGAGGAGAATTACCCTACTCATGACTTGGAGTTGGTTGGTGTGGTTCACGCTTTGAAGATTTGGAGGCATTATCTGTACGGAGCTACGTGTCAGATATTCACCAATCACAAGAGTCTGAAGTACATATTTACTCAACGGGAGTTGAATAACCGTCAGCACAGATGGTTGGAGTTGATCAAGGATTTTGACCTTGAGATCTTATACCACGCGGGGAAAGCTAATATGGTAGCAAATGCCCTTACTAGGAAGACTCCCCGAGAGATGACAATTGCTAGGCTGACAGCTCAGCCACAGTTATAGCGAGACCTTGCGTGGCTAGAGATGGATATCCACTTTTCGGGTTCTGACAGCTACCTATCCACCTTGGAGATAGTACCTGATCTGTTGGCCGAAATCCGACAAAAGCAGGAGAGTTGCCCAGCTTTGACACAGATCCGAGACCGGATGTCTCGACGAGAAGCACCACAATTTGCGGTTGGTGCTGACGGAGTTCTGAGACGTCAGGAGCGTGTTTGTGTGCCTTCATATCGAGAGTTGAGACAAAGGATCCTTCAGGAGGCTCACTCTTAACCTCACTCAGTACACCCTGGTACGAGTAAGATGTATCAAGATATCAGACATTCTTTCTTGTGGGGAGGTCTGAAGCCAGACGTCACGAGATATGTAGCTCAATGTGCGGCCTGTCAGCAGGTCAAGATCGAGCATCAAAGACCAGGAGGCGAGCTACACCCAGTTCCCGTCCCTCAATGGAAGTGGGAGGATATCTCTATGGATTTCGTTACCGGTTTGAGACCGAGTCGAGGTTTTGATGCTATTTGGGTGATATTAGATCAATTGACGAAGACCGCACGTTTCATTCCGATCAAGGAAACGTGGCCGGTGAGTCAATTGACAGAGGAGTTCACGAGACAAATAGTGAGACTTCATGGAGTACCTAGGACTATAGTATTTAATAGAGACGGACGGTTCACATCGAGGGGTTGGCAGCAGGTTCATGCCGCCCTGGGTACGAGTTTGCAGTTTACGATTGCTTATCATCCTCAAACCGATGGTCAGTCTGAGCGGACCATCTAGACTTTGCAGGACATGTTGAGAGCCTGCATGTTAGACTGGGGGCAGGTGTGGCCAGATCACCTTCCCTTAGTGGAGTTTTCGTACAATAACAGTTGGCACGCATCGATCATGATGGCTCCTTACAAGGCTTTATACGGGCAGAGATGTCGTACACCGTTGTGTTGGGATGAGCCGAGTAGTGCAGCGGGGTAGCACCTGAGCAGAAACAGGATGACATGGCTCGTGTAGTAGTGATCCGCGAGCAGATGTTAGCAGCACAGAGTCGACACAAATCCTATGCAGATAAGAGGCGCAGACCTCTGGAATTCAGAGTTGGAGCTTAGGTTTGGTTGAGAGTATCCCCAACACGAGGCGTCAGACGTTTCGGAGTCAAGGGGAAGCTGAGCCCCACATATGTTGGACCATTCGAGTATCTGGAGTGAGTGGGAGAGGCAGCATACCGACTTGCCTTGCCACCGAGACTCGAGGGTGTTCACCCAGTTTTCCATGTGTATCAGCTACGGGAGTACATACCGGACCCGAGGCACATCGTCAGTCATGAGGATCTAGTGATCGAGCCAGACCACACATTTGTTGAGCACCCGGTGGCTGTCTTTGAGCGTAGTACGAGACACTTACGTTCGAAGGACATACCGATGATGAAGATTCAGTGGTCGATGCGAGGAGCTGATGAGGCGACTTGGGAGACAGTGGATAGTATCCAAAGGAACTATCCGGAGTTTTACGCTGGGCTGGATGCACCGTTAGCATAGTCAGTTGTTTCAGTTTTTCCTTTGTTGCGTTGCGTACGCTTTTGTGTGACGTTTTGAGTTACATGCCCCGAGTAGGAATACATGAGTTATGTTCTGTTTCTATGTGTTGGTGCGATCATTGGGCTTTTGCAAGTTTCGGGACGAAACTTCTTTTTAGGGGGATCTAATGTAAGATCCCAGTTTTTGCCTTCACCGCCCCCGCGGTGAAGAGGGCCGCCCCTACGGCTGATGTGATCCGCCCCTGTGGATGACAACAGATCATGCCCGATCTTTCTTCCGTTCTCTTTATCTTCCTTCCAAAGATAGAATACCCGATATTCTATCCTATGGGCCGGTTTCCTGATCTTCTTTCTAAACCCTAGATGCCTTTCCGTCTATCTTTCCAGCTTGTCCCTATATATTCCTTCATTTCCTCCTTTTTCCCCGTCTCTTGCTATCGTCTTCTTCAACCCTAGAGTGTTGCAACCTTGCCCTTGTGTCCTTGTTGAACGTGTAAGTTCTTCCTCCCTTGTTCTTCTTCACGTTTATGTGTTGCTGCACCTTGCTTCGCTTTTGTTTCGGTTTCTTCCTTCGTTCTTCTCTTTTCTTCTTCTCCAAGGATCAAGTATGAACCTTGATTCTTGAGGAGCGTTCCGTTGTTGATCCTTTGTTATTCTTAGGCTCTCTGGAACTGAATCTCGAAGTGTTGGAATCAAAATTGCGAACTTTGGTTGTCCCTGCTGTGAGATCTATCGAAGAGAAGCCCGACTGTAGGTTTTGACGAAGATCCGCCCCCGCGCGTGCACAGAGCCTCACCTGCGCCTTTGTCACGTGTCGCCCCTGCGCCTCTGCCCAACCGCCCCTGCGGTTTTCTCTGTTGTAACTCCCGTCTTTGGTGAGTTGCTTCTTTCCTTCCTTTCCTCGTTCCTTTCTTGGTTCCTTGTGGCTGATCCTTGTTCCCTGAGTTGTTATAATAGTAAGGTCGAGCCCTTAGCTTGTGGAGATCTCTTAGAGATCGTTGAGACTAGAAGTCATAGACTTCTAGCAACCGTTTCGTTCCTGATCCGTGATGCTTGTTCGTACAGGCTTTCCTTGCTCCTTTCCTGAGGAAAACTGAGCTTTCTTGAGTGTTCTCTGAGTTTTTGTTGAGCCTTTGTGTTAACTTCGAGTGAGGTAAGTCCCTTGGACTTACTTAGCTTCATTCCGCATATTAGTTGGATTGTTTTGGCTTGTTTGTGTTATTTATCATGTTATAACGGATAACCGAAATAGGATTCACCTTTATAACCTTAATTGGCCCAAGTGTATTATAACTGAGCGGTGACCACTTGTCTAGTTCTACAGGAGACTAGAATGTGCTCTTGCAACTCATGTCCGTAGGTAACGGATATTACTGATCTATTCCTATTGGTAGACAGAAGCGTAGGCGAGTTTCGAAAGGATTCTCGTGTGACAAAAGAAGTTGAATTAGTAATGGATAACTTTAAGAAAGATAATAACCGGTTGTGTGCAAGCATGCTATGTGTTTATCTTACCTTATGTGTGTTTGTGCCTGTACGCTCTTCCTTATACCTAGAATGTTAGCTAACGGTTTATACCGTTGTTGTAGATGTTCCGCAGGTTCAGGATGCTGCTGAGTATCCGGATGGTGTGGTCAGCCGGGGTTCCCGTACATTATAGGACGGGAACGGGTTTATGTTTCTTTTGTTGTTTTCCTTTTGTTTTGAACTCGGCTGTGAGTCTTTTCCGTTTTGTTTTGTTTAAACCTTTGGTTTTATATTGAGTTTTGGTTTTCATTCGTCTATGCTTTGTTGTAAGATCTGTTTGCTATTGCTACTTTAAGGGTCGGGACCCATTGTGCGGTCCTAGCCCGTAACGCTTCGAGTTCCCAGAACTTGGGGTGTTACATAAAACATTAGCTACCAATCGTAATCTATCAACAAGAGATCGTATCAACACATCACAACACAAAACATGTATTCATATATCATATAACGTGGTCATGAGATGATATCATGCTTTTATAACTAATGCAAATGAATGCAGAATGAAATTTAGAATTAGAGACCCGAACGAACTCCGGAATCATTGCTCATACGTTTCTGGCTTTGGTGTGAGCATACCATTGCACATATTATGTTAATTCATACATTTTGCTCTTAGGTCGGAGCCAAACTAATCAATCCTGCGGGTCAGGATTTCTCATGGCGGGTTATAATCTTAACTTTTGACCACATACAATATTTTCTCGTTCATGTTAATGCAACCATTTATCATTTTAGTTAAGTGTGCAACCCGAGCCTGGAAAACCATCAGACTCTGTCTCATTTATTATACAAGCGCATGTGATACGGGTTTGGCCAAGCTCCGGGCATTCACTGCAATTGTTAGCGACATGGCTAATGATTAAGCTCAACGTCTTGACTTACTTTAGCGACCTGGGCGACATACCGACCCATCATCACTACTGATGCTAGCGACATGACTATTGTTTAAGCTTAGCATCATTACCCATCTTTACATACTCTTGACCTCAATAGGTCGCCATCATATCACACGCCTCAACATCCTTATCATGCCATATATTACCACACCTCAACATGCTAACACTTATCAATTTAATCATTTCTTATAATCATGGCATGATATACACAACAATAACATTAAACATGATTTACACAAGAGTGATGTTATTCGGAAGCGGAAAAAGGACAAACGACACGGCGGAGTCGAAGACCGAATGTGCCCGGGCACGCGCATGTGGACTCCTCTCTTTCTTCTTTCTTCTTTCTTCTTCCTTCTTCAGCAGCGCCACCCTCTTTCTTCTTCGTTCGAATTCTCCCAAACCCGCAAAAATCCCGCAAGATTTTTTAGAAATACCACGGAATCGAGATTCAACAATGGTTCGAGATTCAAAGGTCGTAGGTTCAAGTAAAAGGAAACTTGTGGATCGATTTCAGGTTAGTTTTTACCTTTTTATCGTTTATGTTATTTTTGTGTTTTATGATGATTTTAGGTTTGAAATTAGTTAGTTTAGTAAGATTCGGTTAGTTTAGGAATAATTGGAATTGGATCGTCTACGAGATTTAGTGTTTTTTTTGCATTTTTATGAGTTTTTTCAAGCTTTGAAACGGGATCTCTAATAGAAGATGACCAAAAAAAGAATAATAATATTATAATTTCACAAATTGAATTTTTATTTTTAAAAAATTCAGATTGTGATGAAAAATATTAGAAAGAAGAAAAAGCGAGAAGCTAGACTTGTCACAGCATCCACCCGTCGAGAGGCTAAAGCTCGACGAGATAGACTTGCCACAACATCTGTTCAGGCATCTGTTCAGGCACCCTTTGAGGCATCCATTGACGCATCACTTGATGCATCTGTTGAGGCCCATGATCATATCATGAGCGAGGAGGATGTGAGACCATCATCACTTGTTCCGGATTACGATACAGAGGACTCCTTGCATGGTATTCCACATCTAGATGATATTCTGGATGGTGAGCATGTGCAGATACTTGTTCAGCCGGAGGAGGTACATGTGGAGCATGAGCAGGTACTTGTTGAGACGGAGCATGTACATGTTGAGCAGGAGTAGGTACCTGTTGAGCAAGAGCAAGAGCAGGATCAGGAGAGGTACCTGTGTTATTGACATGCTACGCTGACCACAAAGCTAACTTTATATGGGCCGAGAGGGTATAATTATTTCCTATAAATGTTTAATAAAAAATTTTCTAAATGTTCGTTTATTTAAGATAATGCCACTTTTCTAAACCATCGTAGGAGGATCCCTAAAGCAAATAACCGAACCCGCAGTGTACGGATTGATCGCAGTAAAAACAAATATTCTAGGGTCGATCATAGAGACTGTGGTGAAACCAACTAGTAAAAGAAATCTAGCTAGACAATTTGCAATATCAATCAACGAAAAATAACGAAAAGCAAAGATAAGAATATATGTAATAATTAGGAAAGTGCAGATTCTAGAGATCAAGGTATCAAATTGTGGTTTTCGATTCAAGACTTATAAAGATGTATGGACAGAGCTAGGATTGCAAAGGAAAGGTGTTTCGAAAGTGGGATAGATCACGGGGGAGGTCTCACTATCTGTTATTCCAAATCAAAGAAATTTATCACCGGGTAAGTCTCAAAGCTTCAAGGAAAAGGAATGATAGTCTCAAACCAGCCACTCAAACCTAAGGGAATAGAATTAACCATCACCGAGTATGTCTCAAGTTAACTCACAAAGGCAAGAGTAAGGCGCACTCAAACCTAATAAATGATGCATCATTATTACCTAGAACTCATCATCTTTGGCAGCCAAGCAAGGAAATCACCGGGTAAGTCTCGTTCCAAGCTTGTATATAGGTTAGGAAGGTTCAACAAACTTAGGGTTTAGGCAATCTTTAACCAAGGCTTAAGGATAATCAAGAAAGGTACGACAGAGGAAACCACGGTCAGATCTTGGTGAAATCTCGGCCGAGATTCTCAAGAACAGTCTATGGAATCTTAATGCGAAGGTAAAACACAACTCTCATTGTCCAATTTGTTTGTTAAGGTTAATATATCATCATCTAAACCACAATCATCAAACAATCACCCTATAATTGCAAAGGTTTTATCCAACAATCATCATATTCAAATCAATATATATATATATATATATGCAATCAATAAAACCGAAAAGAACGCAAGAATTACTAAGCAAGGTGTTCTCTAATATCATAAACTGATTCAAATCAATAACAAAAATCTATTCTTGTGTTCCAAAGTAAAGAAATCTAAAAGCTAGAATAATCTCACAATTAATCTCAGTGTATCTCTCAATCTCTAATGTTTTGATGTAGTACGGGTTGTCAATTTGTTTTCAAGTTCCGATCCAAGGGATTTCTTGCAATGTGGTATCCAATCTCCAATAAGTGTTGTGTCTTCATGTCGTCCTTGAAGCCTTCTATCTTATAGAATGAAGTTAGGGTTTGAAAGATTGCGTTTTGGGCTAAAACGGCAAAACCACGTCCAAGCCCGAAGATAATCTCGGCCGAGATTTGATGTCCTTGTCCGAGATTTCTTCTTTGAGGCGTGTGATCTCATTGATCTCTTTAATATCTCCTAAAGCTTGATCTCATCCTTCTTTTAGGTTCTTGAATATTTCCTATGTGGTCCACTTTGATCAATTGTCCATGAATACTCCATTTCCGCTCAAATTTGCGTCAATTCACCTACAGTTGTCATAAAACTTGTGTAGATCTCGATTCTAATGAAATAGGTGATATGAACCATAATTGCCATGAATGTATGTCTATGTATGCAAAATAAGGGGGAAAACTATGTAACACCCCAAGTTCTTGGAACTCGGGGAGCTACTGGTTAGGACCTCACAATGGGTCCCGACCTTGGTTTAACAACAACTTTACTAGGTTCGAAAAACGGGTTTTCCTTAGATTTATTTATAGTATATATTCCATTCAAGTTTGGCGTATGAGCTAAACTTGTTTAGTTTTGGTGTTAGGTTCGGAAATGACCCCGATAATGGCCTAACGAATCCGCATTCGACATCCTTAGACCATCTTCCGTCTTTTGACGTCATGTGAGTACCCTCTTCCCCGAGTTTATGATCTTGCTCGATTTAGTTATGTTTAGTATTAGTATTATGATAGGTTGGATCTAGCATAACTTAGAGAGAATATCAAGTAGTGGTTGTGGACCTTAGGTGAATTTTGTGGATTGTGAAATGTTGTAAGGTTTGAGGAGTTGATATTATCTTGTGAGGTTGTTTATGGCATTAAGTGTATGTTGAGCTTGTGAAAATTTAGGGATTGAGGTTGTATGATAATTGAGGTTGTGGACTAGAACGAAAGTATCCTACCTTGTGTTGTGATGGTTATGATCTTGTGAGATCGTGAGGAGTAGGAGTTTGCTATCCTAGCGTGGTTATGGTTTATGATCTTGCGAGATCATTTGGGCTAGAAGTCTAAGACTTCTAGCATGAGAGATAGATATTGATTGTTGGCCTTGTTTTGATCAGGCGTTGAGTGCCTTCCTACAGGAAGTTGAGAGCGGTGGTTAGCGGGATTATCTTTGGGACGAGGTAAGTCTCCGGACTTACTTAGCTCGTATTCCTTGTATTAGCATTGATGTGTGTTTGGTGGTGTGTGTTTATTCTTTATTATTTATAACAACTAAACCGGAAATAGGACCACCGACCCTTATTTATTTGGCCCAAGTGTATGATAACGGACGGTGACATCACTGCCTAGCTCTTGCATAGAGCTAGGAGGTTCTTGGTGACTAGCCGTGCTGGTTAGACGGTCAGAGGCATCCATACCGTTCCATGTCGGAAATGGGGACCGAGGCGAGTTTCGGGAGATTCTCGTGTCACAAAAGAAGTTGAATTAGAACGGGATATGACTTAATAATAAAAAGATAATGAACCGGACTTGTGTGATTTGGTGTATATTGTGTGTTATGTTGATTTACTTGTGTTTGTGCCTTTCACCTTGATTTTAATGCTTAGAATATGAGCTAACGGTTTTATACCGATTGTTGTAGATTGTCTTACAGGTTAGGAATGTTGCCGAGAGATCCGGAAGAGTGGGCAGCCGGGGTTCCGTATATTTTAGGAGGGGTTTTGGTTGGAGTCGGGTTATGTTTTGTTCTTCGATTATCGTGTTTTGTATGCCGCGTGTATGCCTTTGGTTTTGTATCTCGGCTGAAGTCCATTGTTTGTTTTCTTTCGGGTTTTCATTGCAATGCATAAAATGTATTTCATTTTGGTCTTTATTTGTGTCTTGATGCAAGATCCGGTGAAATTGTTGTCAAGCTAAGGGTTGGGACCCATTGTGAGGTCCCAACCCGTAGCGCTCCGAGTCCCGCGGATTCGGGGTGTTACATCAATCAGCTCTGCTAGGCTCGTTCCAGCACAATGGGGCATGACATCTCCGTCCGTACAAGGCCTCATCAGGGGCCATCCCAATAGACGTGTGCCAACTGTTATTATATGAAAACTCTACAAGGGAAAGGTGATCAGGCCATACCTGTCCCCAATCAAGTACACAAGCCCGTAGTATGTCCTCTAATGTCTGGATGGTCCTCTCAGATTGACCATCGGTCAGTGGGGGATAAGCAGTAGTAAAGTGGAGACTCGTCCCCAAAGCAGTATGTACTTGCTGCCAAAATCTCGAGGTAAAACGTCCATCCCTGTCGAAGACGATAGTCCTCGGTACTCCATGGAGTCTCACAATATGTCTGGTAAACTCCTCAGCCAGACGGCTTACCAGCCACGTTTCCTTAATCAAAATAAAACGTGCGGTCTTCGTCAGACGGTCTACTACCACCCAAATACAGGGCCAAGCCCTAACTCGTCGTTCTTGAGGTTGAGATTATCTTGGCATAGATCTTTAAAAGGTTACGTCTCATACTATACGCCATATCCCATGAAGCCTCGTTGGCTTTTCATAAATCATCGACTCTCAAATCTTTTCATGTACTCAGGTCACAAGCGTCTGCTACCATGTTCTAGAGGGGTTACCAGATATTTCACTAGTATCATTCGGCTCAACAGTCTGATCTTCCAATTTGATGACCTAAATTGTGTGTGGTAGGTATCTCTCTACAGAATCCGTGAAAAAATGGGTTACACTTCTAAACCGCTTTAGAGTCTCACATGATTGTCCTACACAATTCACCTCCAAGTTCTGAGTATCCGATCCAGGATATCACCCTTATACATCTCCCGGCACTTTACTAAGTGCTAAGGCTAGTTGTATCACAACTCACTTGGTCTTGTCTCTTAATATGACTCAGTCATACGGTTCCTCTATTGAAGAATCATCATCTACTCATTTTTGGTCTTAAACTTGATATAACTTAACAATCAAAATCCAGTTGTCTATCTTTGTGTTCTATCGACGTCATCGTATTATTTATAATTCTTTATATCAACCCAAATTACTTACGCCATATCCAAGATCTTACGTGACATAGAGTGTGTCCGGAATGACAACACTAGACAAAGTGATCTCACATCACCATCATTTGATCATAACTACTCGAGAAATGCTAACACACCATCAGCATTGTACTCCTATATCCCCACTTTTACTGGACCTAGAATCTTCCTCGGACGCCAAACGCAACTCGGCTCTATTCCGATACTAAATTCCATGTACTCCACTTCGGGATTATTCTTTCTATTAGTGCGGTTACCCGTTGCAAATATAGCCTAGTTCGGGTTCCTTCCAACTAAATGTATTCCCATAACTACTATCATCTTAAACTCGACACATTATTTTTCTATACCAATGAACTTCTTGCTCCGTGGGTTAGGACTCACCACGCTTCTGCTGCGCTACTCCGATTTATATTGTTTCCACCCACTTGTCATAAAGACCTTTCCTACGACTCCAAACTGATTAACCTCAAAACTTTTTCTCCCAATTACACCATAATTCCTAACCGGGTGAAGTACCAAATACCTTCCTTACTTGGCTTAAGGGAATAATATAATGGTTGGAAGACGAACTTTTATGTTTACTTTCTTAATTCTTTTAACATGGATCCAAACTCCCTGACTCGACCGGATTTTGATCTTAACTAGCCAGCAAGAAATCTCTAACACGATTCTCTTATAACTTTAGTTCACCCAAGAAGGTTGCCATTACCTATTTGAGGAAATCCTCTAAGGCGTCGGTAAAGCTACTCCATAGATCCACAGTCATAGTTATCTCTTCTTGACGACACATAACTCGTCAATACCAAACAACACTTGCACGTCTTCGGTTGACGTCATTCAGTCTATAATGGACTTATCTCAATTTCCCGGATTACTTTTCTCATACCTCTTTTGCCGTTGAATTTCCTGGTGAGCCCTACTTACTCGAGTTCATCCCTTTATACTCCTTTAGATCGTTCTACATTACAAACTTCCAGTTCCTCCATGAGCTAACTCCATTTCTCGAGTCCAACTGTGTTGTCCATCTAACATCAATGGTCCTTTCTAGGTCTTCCACTATAGCTTGTAAGCAAGTCTACACAACTCTCATGACTTTAACTTCATCCACTTGCGGTTTATCTAGTATGGAATGCTACGTATCCTTTGTCTGGATTGACATAGAACCTTATCAAAATTATATGTTTCTTACTCCTCCCAGTTCTTCTTTTACAATCCAACTCTACTGGTTGTGATATGTACTCTTTTCCTAGCCAGTAGGTAGTAAATCACTCACACAATTCCCTTGGTCTCAAGTGACATAAGAGGGTCATTCCTGGCCGTCTAGTTCTTCTTCTTAAGTTCATAATCAGAGTTACTGGCTCGAACTCACTCCATGTTACTAGTAAGGGTACTAGCACTTGTATCGATTTAGCTTCACATTTGTCGTCATTGATCTCTTGAAGGGTCCCCCATATGTCTATAAAATTCTTCCATCAGTCTATAGTTATTCTCCTTATCTGCCAACCAGTTACCACTAGTTGACCCTGCACGTGATATGTCTCAGTTATTACCAACTAGTCCGTAGTTGACCTTCTATAAGATTACGGACTTATTATTCTTCTTTCTCCTTTGAAGTTTGATATACTTGGTGAAAATCTATCTCCTCCAGTTTCTTTATTAATACACATTTAGCTCCTTCCAAGTCTGCACTTCTCTTGTTCTCTCATGGGATCACTATACTCTTCTGAGTCTAGTCCTAACATTCATCTGTCGTCACTGAGTTTATTAAGTCTTCAAAATTCTTATTACTTTATTCATTGTCTATTTGCGGTTCTCTGATATGACCGTTAGTGTTGGTAACTTAGATCTTTATTTAAATGAGAAGTTATTGTGGACTCTCTATTCCACCAAAATCACTTTCCCACATTCTTCCCTTTGTCTGGTGCTGTGTTGTAATGCCACCTTTATAGAATTCCGTTGTCTTAATTTCAGACTTCTCCTGTATTTAATACTTACGTCATGATTTCTTGCAACTCTTGCATCTCCGAGTGAGTCCAACCGTCTCTATGATGATGAAATTTATTTCACGGCTTTAAACTCATTTGTCTTTGTACTCCCTTTAATTCTTCACCTCGGGTCAACACCTTATCTTCTTTGTACTCTCAGGCCCCTATTTGCCTATGACATCGTCCACCTTGGTTGCACTTCATTTTACCCGCCAAGTGTAGTTCTACTCTACCCTGCTTCATTTGTATTCCGATATTGTCCTCTTCCATCTGCGCTTCTTAGCAGTCCTTACAAGCATCTTGGAGTTTCATTTCTCGCCTTCAATCCGTTAAGTCCCTTGAATGGCTTCATATTACTTCCTTTTGAGCTGATATGTTATTCTTTCACATTTAATTGTTATTGTGGTTAAGAATCGTCTCGCAATCTTCACTTTCTTGTCCACCCATCCTTCGGAATACTTGTAAGAGTCACCAGAGTGTCTGCTAGATTTAGTATTCAGCTCCGAGGTCTGATTCCACTATCTTGTATTGATACTCCTAAACTACTAACATTTTATCACGAGGCAATGCCAACATCGTGATATCTTCACTAGAGGATAATAGGAATTATCCTTTAGGGTGCTAACATGCTACATGTATATATGTACATATCCATATAACATACATAAGTGTACAATCTTATAAGTCCATATACTGTTTTACTAATCCTATCAAGTTGCAGAGATCCACGAAGGTGATGGTGGTCCGACGTAGTACTAACCCAACAACCCGACTATGCACATGATTTTTGAAATAGAAATTCATTTTGAAATTTTTAGACCCCCTTTCGGGTTCTAGTTATTTTCTACATTCGGTCTTTCAGAAGATTCCAAGTGCCATTATTGCCAACCCAGAGCTTTGATACCTTGTTGTAACACCCCAAGTTCTTGGAACTCGGGGAGCTACTGGTTAGGACCTCACAATGGGTCCCAACCTTGGTTTAACAACAACTTTACTAGGATCTTACAACAAGGCACAAATTTATTTAAAATAATTTCCAAAACATAATATTTTTATGATATGAAAGTACACATGTGACAGTCTTACAAACATATATATAGATACATAACATGCATGACGAATGGGAGACTCCCCCGTCCCCATCTAATGAGTACGTGGACCCGACTGACCATCCGTCCCGAATCTCTCTGCAACTGTTTATCTCTACAAAGTCTACAACATGGATAAACCGTTAGCTAACTAATCAAATATAAGTAGAAAGATAAATAGCACAAGCACACGGAAGAAGATTATAAACCCTCAACATGTTGGCACACAATCCGGTTATTATCTAACAACTTAGGTGATTCACTTCATCCGGTTTTAAAAGTTGTAGCACAAAAAATCTTAAGATTCTCGCCTCCGTTCCTTATCCAACTGGTGATGGTTTGGCACACCTCCGCCGGTGGCGTCCCCGCAAACCAAGTATGGACTAGTCCTGAAAGAAACCCTCAGCACCCTCGGGCTGACTGAGCAGAATGCTACCGTCCATTACTCTTAGGCCAGATATGTAAGTCGGTTGATGATTACTATGAAATACACTAGTACACACGTCATTCAAACACCACTATCATCATTCACACTCATATCTGACAGCTAGCTAAGTAAGCCCAAATGACTTACCTGATTCAAGTCTCGACTCTTTGTAAACACCACTCGGTCTGTAACTGTAGCAACTCAGTTGCCTGTCAAAGGAGGTAAGTGCGTTAGCACACTTTCTAGGAAATTAGAAGTCTAAGACTTCTAAGATAGGAGATCTTATTAGAACAGAAACTATTACAGTGCTCATTTAAGGTAAAATGACCATTTTACCCTTGGTCCCGAAACTCTCTAAAGTCCCCTAATTTATGCCTAAACTCTTATTTGAGACTAAAAAGCCATATTTTAACTCTCTAGGATGATTTTGGGTAAAACTAGAGAAACTACACCCTTTTCTATTTTTCGAAAAGTCACTAAGGTCCAACTTCAACTTCAAATATGAAACTATAATAAATTTATAAAAATTCCGAAATAATTCTCTATATCATCTATGATATCCAAACTACTCATAGGAGCAAGAATTTTTTAAAAATGTTCAACTAATACTTCTACAAAAATCTCTAAAGTTGGTTACAACACTTAGAATTTCCTACACTTAGCCAAATTTCACTTCTGGAAAAACAGCTCAACTACTCTACTTTGGGACCTTATAACTTCTAATTCGACAGTTCACTAATTCTCAAATTTTAACACAGTAAACTACATATATCTATCTATCACATACCAAAATTTCAACGGTGGATGCTTAATCTACAGCATTAAAATACATCCCCAAGTTTGCTACTCATAAGCACAAATTCTGGATGAAAAGCTTAAAGGTTCTGACTTCGACTCCTACTGGCTACTGCAGGATACAATAAAATGAACCTATCTTCAACAGCTTGTACTCCTATTAGCAGGGGTTGGTTCACTCTCAACCTACGTCTCTAATTCTATCCCAAAACTGGAATCCAGACTCTATTCCGATTCCAACAGATTGCAGCGGAAGGAGGGTTTACCTGTCTACAGCAATGAAGGAACTCGACACTGCTGAGATTCCCTGGTGTTGATCGGTACTGGAGACGCAGATGGAGGACAGATGAAGGCTGCAACAGCAAAATCTCTTCCGTCAAAGGGTTTGTGCAGTTCGGCTGGGTGGTATGTCTCGTTCTGTGGTCTGGGTTCGATAGAGGTTACGGGTCAGCAGTATATAGGGCTAGAGAAGAAACGAGAGAGGGACAGAGATGGAGACCTTATTGAAGCTATTGTTCTGAAGGAAGACTCGGCTGCGATGGTGCTTCGTTCGGAAACGGCCGCATTGTCTCTTTGCTCCCCGGCCCTGGCGTGAGAGAGGCGGAAGTGCAGAAGATTCTGTCGCGTTGCTTTTCGGTCCTGGCGTGAGAGAGACGGAGTGCAGAAGGATCTGTCGTAGGGAGGTGCAGATTAGGTTAATTAGGGTTGATTAGGTTGAAGTTAATTAGGTTAAGGAAGGTTACACACAAAAAAGAAAGTAACGGTTGGCTGATCTTTTCTAAGGTATTGGGATGGCACCAGCAGGTTACACTTGTGGGCTGATGTTTTGGACTCAGCAAGCAGCCGCACACCCTCTCTTTGCTGCACGTCATGGGCTGGAGCGAACTGGGCACGTCATGAGCTGGGGCGGAATGGGCACATCATGAGCTGGGGCAGAATGGGCAGCAGTATAAGGTAGCTCCTAGGCCTAAATTTGTTGTTTGACCTTGTCACAAGGCTATCGGCTTTGTCATGGCGTCGTCTCCGCTTGGTCATGGTCTCGTCACGGCCTCGTCATGATCTCGTCAATAGTTGTCATACTCTTGTCATGACTTAAATTTAGGACTTAAATTTAGGGTTTAAACCACATCATTTTATGTGAGTTAAGCTTACATAAAAAGATATAAAGTTGTAAGGGTATGACTCTTAGATGACATATAAATGGTCGACAAGTCGGAAACGGGTTTGACCCATTAATAAACGGAATTAAAATTTCCAGATATTACAAACTAGCTATATGCACATCTATACTAAGGTCATATTTCATGTCATCAGTCCGTCCCACCAGAAAGAACGTCTAATGTCCTGATACATCTTACTCACACCTGGGTGTACTGAGTAAGGTGTAGCGTGAGCCTCTTGAAAAACCCATTGTCTCAGCTCTTTGTCTAACGGTACAAACACACTCCTGACGTCTCAACACTCTGTCAGCACCGACGGTAAATTGTGGTGCCTCTCCTCGAGACATCTTGTCCCGGATCCACGTCAAAGTCGGGAAGCTCTCCTACTTCTATCGGATCTCTCCCAACAGATCAGGTAACATCTCTAAAGTGGTCAGGTGGCTGTCCATATCCAGAAACTGGATATCCATCTCTAACCATGCTAGAGATGGATGCAATAACCCTACCTCTATACATACGTCTTTAGTTGTCTAGACGTGTATGCAATAACCCTACCTCTCTACATCAAGACACATCCCAAGTCCAGGTTAGATCGGTCATTGTAGACTACAAAATCCTCAATGTCTTCCGTGATGCTAAGATAGGAGCGGAGGTCAACCTCCTCTACAACTCCTCGAAACTCTACAGGCACTGCTCAGACCAAACAAATCGGGTAGACTTCCTCAGCAAGGAAGTGAGTGGTCGGGCGATAATGGAAAACCCTTCCTCAAACCTACGGTAATAGTCTCCAAGCCAAGGAAACTGCGTACCTCGTTGATCCCCTCGGCGGAAACTATGTGACCAAGAAAGGCCACCTTAGGCATCCAAAACTCACACTTAGAGATCTTAGCATAAAGCTCTCTATTCTACAGGACTCGGAGTATTGTACTAAAGTGCCCTGCATGATCCTCTCTGCTCCTAGAGTACACTAGGATATCATCAATGAAGGCCACCACAAACTGGTCTAGGAAGTCTATGAAGATGCCGTTCATCAACTCAATAAAGATGGTGGGCGCATTCGCGAGCCCGAATGGCATCACTACAAACTCGTACTGGTCATACCTGATCCAAAATTCCGTCTTAGGCACATCTTGCTCTCTCACCCTCAGCTGGTGATATCCTGATCTCATATCGATCCGTGAAAACACCATAGCTCCATGCAAATGATCTAACAGATCGTCGATACTGGGCAACGGGAACGTGTTCTTGATGGTTACTTTATTCAGCTCCGGGTAGGCGATACACAATCTCATCGACCCGTCCTTCTTCCTGACAAAGAGTACCGGTGAACCCCAAGGAGATACACTAGGGCGGATGAAGCCCTTCTTAGCTAATTCCTCGAGATGCTTCTTCATCTTGAGCATCTTGATAGGTGTCATACGGTATGGTGCCTTCAAGATCGGTCTCATCCTAGGCTCTAACTCGATGCCAAAATCTACACTTCTTTGTGGTGGCAACCCGGGTGGCTCACTGAAAAAATCTGTGAACTCACTCGCTTGTTGGGACCTCCTCCAACACCGGAATCGCATTATCCTTCATGGCATAACACCAGAAGGCCTCACAACCCCTGTCCGATAAGTCTCGCAACTCGGACTACGTTGATGATTGTACCGGTCTTTTTGAGATCCCAAACTCGGAAAATCTCCACATGACCAGACTCCGTGGTGACCGACACAGTCCTCTTACCAATGTTAAGAACGACCCTGTGTTGGTTCATCCTATCTATACCCTAAATGATCTCCTCGTGTACTAGATACATGACAAAGAAATCTGCTAGCCCATCACAACCTCCCAACCGGATGGGACAATCATGAACCTCTCGAGTACCTCTAATCTTAACCCTGTTGGGTAACCCTATACTGAAGGGTCATCCTCCTACTGTATCTAAGGCCAATTTATCAACACATGCATCAAATATAAAAGGTGTGTAGCACCCATATCAAAAAGCACTCTAACAGGTAAACCATTAATATGAATGGTACATGTGGTCGTTGGTACTACCGGCTCATCTACACTCGTGAGCTCAAAAACTCTTGCCTGAGCACCTCTCATATCCAGGGTGTCTCCACCACGTCCTCTACCCTTATCATGTCCCTGAGTGGAACCCTGTGGAGAGGGGTAACCCGGGGTCCACTAATGTTGACCCTGTGACTGATACTGAGGCGGCCTCTGTCCACTTCCTACAACGCTAGTAGGGGAGGAACATGTATGTGATGGCATCTTGCCCTGTCGGCAATATACCACTCTATGTCCTAGCTTGCCTCATGTTGGCAATATACCACTCTATGTCCACCTCTAACCCTATCGTTCCTTTGAAATGGGTTACTCTCAGCTAGTTGAAAGTCTTCAACCAGGAATCCGGTCTCGGTGCTCTCAGCTCATCCCGAGCCCTGTCAACCTCAACAACTCTAGCCAGTGCAACTATCACTTCAGACACCCTCTGCGAAACCCCAACTGATCTCACAAGTATTGGCGGTGTTAGGGCAAGTCCCCCTGTCCTAATAGCCTCCTCAACTCTCTAGATGTATTCTCGATATTCAAACGCCCCTATGGACACTCGACTTGACTCGGTCAACTTTGCTCTTTGTGTTGGACCTAGCAGCGGTCCCATCCCCGATCTCGGGAACAACGCTCTTAGCAACCTCCTCGACAATAACCTCTGCCGCTGGTAGATCAACAATGGGGACTCGGTCCCGACCTCTAGCTATTGAAGGTCTACATGCGCGTCCGCGTCCTCGGACTACAAGAGGAAGAGGTGATCGACCTCTACATCGTCCTACAGCAGATGTAGTTCTAGTGCATGGCATCTGCGATAAGGACATAACTATGTAGAAGACTATGCTAATGCTATTGTAAGCATAGAAAGTCCGGAAAACAACTACAGTCCAACATATAAATTAGGTTGCCGAGTCTGCGGAAGTAGTGGTGGCCCCCGTACATTCTATCCCAGACCGACTACGCACAAGTTTAAAAACAACCCTTATATCTATTAAATCAGGAGCCTCTTTTGTCACGTGTCAACGCCACGTTTCTCGAAGCCTAAAAAATTATTTTAAAAAGTAAATGTTAATATAAATTGGAAAGTAACTTCTAAATTTTATAAAAAAATATTTAAAAAAATAATTTTACAAAATAGTTTTCAAACTATTTTTTTTCACCGATTTTACCATCAGTCATATCTTAACAAAATCACCCTTAAAATTCAACCCGCACAAGGAGTGGGTAATACACTAGTTCATTTTTAAAACTCAGACCCCTTTCGGGTTCTGATTATTTACCTATTCGACCTTTAGAAGATTGCGAGTGTCATTGTTGTCAACCGAGGGCTCTGATACCATATTGTAACACCCCAAATTCTAGGAACTCGGGATGCTACGGGTTAGGGCCTCACAATGGATCATGACCCTTGGCTTGACAACAATTTATCCGGATCTTGCAATATGGTACAAATAAATTGAAAACTCCAAATAGATAAACATCAAACGGTTTAACATGATAATAAAGAATCTGACTCTCAGCCGAGTTCTACAATAACAATGTAAATGCAACAAGAATATGAAAACACATATCCCGTCTTATAATGTACAGGACCTCCGACTAACCACTCCGACCTGATCACTCAACAGCATCCTTATCTCTCAAGGCATCTATAATACGGATAAAATCGTTAGCCAACATTCTATATATCAAGATAACTATAACAGCACAAACACACGTCAAGTATTCAAACACATAAAACATGCTCACACTCAAGCTTGTTATTACCTTTCATTAGGTGATACACTTCACTAATTCAACTTCTTTTATGATACGAGGATCACCCGAACCTCGCCTCTATCTCCTTATACCAATAAGACTAGATCCGATGTATCTCACCTTGTACCGCTCTAGACTAGTCGCAAAGAACCTCCCATTCTCCTGTAGAACTGAACAAGTTGTCACCACCTCTTACTAGTTGGGCCAAACAACAATAAAGGTTGTCTAGCATGTTCTTAATATTTATTATCCAGCACACACCACTATCACAACTAAGCTAACACGCAGAAGTCAGCTAAGTAAGTCCAAGAGACTTACCTGTCTCAAAGTAATCTCAGCTATAAACCACTCTCAACTTCCCGTAGGAAATACTTTTTGCCTGAACAACAAGGCACACAATCAAAGACTATCCGATATGCTATAAGTCCTCAACTTTTAGTCTCAATGACCTCTACAAGGTCATATAAAACATGCTAGAAAGTTCCTACTTCTAATCTCATTGATCTTTGAAAGATCATATAACCGTATGCTAGGATATTCCTAATCCTAGTCTCAAGATCCCCATGAGATCAACAACCACACACCAAGCTCTACATCGTCATCCAACTATCATAACACCTATGAAACCACAAGCCACTAACTGGCATTTAGTTATATTACGGTCCAACCTAGCATGATACAACTCTAGGATTGGCAATGAAGGAAGGAAGGAGGTTACCACAAAGCAGTACCCACTGGAGGTAAGGCGCGACCGTGGGGAAAGATGGGCGCGGGCACGGTGGCTCGTTTGTTGATGCCGCAACCATGGTGGCTCATGACCGCGGGGGCGACGACACAATGAGGGCGCTACTATGGCAGGTTGCAGGCGCGATCGCGGGATGGCTCGAGGGACGAACGTTGAAGGCCTCTCGAGGGCAGCAACTTCCTTTGGCTCCTTGTCTGGATTTTCTCTACTATGTCGTCTAACACAAGACCACCGCCACACTATACCCTGGATTCAACTATCAACACAAGACACCGAGGAAACATAGACAACAAAGAATAAATCTTGATTCGATGTAAGAAGAAGAAGAAATGATGAAGACGGAAGAGGAAGAAGAGAAGGCTTATTGTCTGATCCAGAGACTTGCCACAGAGTTCTTAGTCTCCAAACCACGTGCAGAAGACTGTAACTCGCACACACTTGGAGGAAGGAAGAATAAGGGAGAAAGAAAAGGATGGAAAAGAGAAGGATGAGGGTTTATGTAAAAGGAGAAGAATGAAGTGGCTGGAGGTTGGATGGATCCTAAAAGAAGGCAGCAACCCTAAGAAGATCTGAAGATAGGATATAACAAAAAAGGAAAATAAAAGGACAACGGTTACAAAAAGATCTCCCACGATCAGTAGGTTAACCGCACGCTAGGTGGCCGCGACCGCGGGCCTCAATCTCCGCAGAGCTGCGACTTGGAAAACCCGGTTGTTACACAAAATAACCATATGTTGATGGAAGGAGACTCAGGCCCACTTACACCATTTCAGATCAGCCTCGGGTTCCTAAAGGCCGTACATACATGCCAACATTTCCTCCATCACCAGACATTCATAAGTTGCTGGTTAATTCATAGATGTGCGTAAATTTGCCTATCCCTCACAAGGAGGTGTTCGGCTACAAAACTTAAGTCCAACATATAGGGAAACTAAAAAACACACACACTAAAGTGCACGGCCACAGGCGGCGTTGCACATACAAACCAATCAAAAGATTGATAAAAGACTAAACAAGGTTATCATGTCAACCTTGCATCCTTGAATTTCTCTCTTACCGCCATCAGAAACGAAGCTGGAACCTCCTCATAATCCCGTCACTATGTCTCCAAATTGATTCGGAAAAGCTTCATGCAAGATCCTGAAGACTTGAGTCTTTATGAGCCTTAGGACCGTATCCGCTGGTAGCCGGTTTCCCTCAAAAACAAGGTTGTTCCGGTCATGCCAAATATAGTACATTGATGCTACAAAAGCAAAGCTCCTGCTACTCAAACGTTGGTTCTTCCTCCTTCTTTTTCGTCAAAGCCATGCAAGCGTCAAGTCAAGAGTGTGTGTGCCAGAAGCCATACCAAACATTCGTCTCACATCACGCCAAATTTCTCTTGAAAACGGACATCTAAAAAACAAATGATCATGTGTCTCCTCTTCTCTCCTGCACAAGGGACATATTGGGTCAACCTCTAAGAATCTCATCTTATCATGCGTCGATAAGCGTTTTAGAGTCGTCATCCAAGCAATGAACGCATACCTTGGTGTGTGTCTACTATCCCATACAATCGTGTGCCAGCTGATACCAATCCCCCGCTTCCGAAGCTTGTCATAAGCCTTTGTTACCTTGAATCTACCTCTAGGGCTACACTCCTCCAGGACATCACCTAGGCTTGTCCCATCACCTGTCATTGCTATCATTTTATCTCTTCCAACAAGCAAAGTCTTAATCAAAGGAGAGTCTCTACGATTGAGTTGTCAATCCTCCGGCTCAACTATCCTCATGTATCTAAGATGAATCCACTTCACCCACAAACCATCCTTCCCCTCATGTATATGGTTGTAGTGTTTACACATAAAAGCTTGGTTTCATGCACGTAACTCTAATAACCCTATCCCTCCTTGCTCTTTAGGCTTGCAAACCTTCTCCCAAGCCACACGAGGTTGTGACCAAAGAAATTGTATACACATTCTTATCAGTCTATCCAGCACAAGCCCTGGAATTGGCAAGAGAGAAAGCCAAAAACTGTCTATACCTTGTACAACAGACTTGATCAGCTCAACTCTTCCAGCGAACGAAAGATGCCTCTTATTCCAAGAAGATATATGCTTCCCTATCTTATCCAAAAGAGGTGTATACTCTACAGCCCTGAGGAAATGTGGCGCCATCGGTATACCCAAGTAACGGAAGGGAAACATGCCCATAGGAACCCGAGTGATTGAAATCAATTATTAAATTTCTCCTTTCGGAATCAATGCAAGGAACATAAGCTAACTCTAAGGCCACTTATGTCCCCAAACCTACGGATACAATTCATAAGAACCATCACAGACTCATTATCTCCCCGACAAAATAGAACAACATCGTCTGCAAAAGCTAGGTGTGATATCCTTAGCTCTTCACAATGTTGATGAAACCTAAACGCCGGTTTGGATGTCTCCGCTTTAAGCAACCGAAAGAAGAATTCCATACAGCACACAAAGAGGAGCGGCGACAAGGGGTCACCTTGCGTGAGCCCCCTTCTCCCTGGGAAAAATCCGTGTATGTCTTTATTGATCTTAATCGATTATGATGTTGACGACACACATTCCATCACCCATTCTATAAACACCCGATGGAAACCCAACTTGTCTAGAGCCAGTCTGAGAAATTGCCAGGACACTGTATCATATGCTTTTGCTAGATCAACGTTGAGGAACATCGCCTAGTATCTAGCTTAACATTATATCTTCGTAGCAATTCTTGCACCAAGAACACATTATCCAACATGAGCCTCCCTGGTACAAATGCCGCTTGGGCCTGATCGATGAGGTACGTTAGACACGGTCCAAGCCTCTTTGTCATCACCTTCGATATGATTTTATACACCACATTACAGCATGATATCGGTCGGTAGTGCTCCACTCTACTAGGTGAGTTAGACTTGGGCACAAGGAACACAATTGTGTGATTTAGTTACGCAACAGCTTCCCATTCCTAAAAAATTCCTGTACCACCACACATACTTCACTTCCCATGTCTTCCCATGCAGCTTTGAAGTATCAAGATGTAAAGCCATCAGGCCTTGGGGCCTTGTCCTCTTCAATATCCCATAAAGCTTCCTTTATCTCTTGATATGACACACTCTTCACAAGCTTGGCCATATCCATAGCGCTCACCTTTGAGCCAATAGCAAATTCACTATCAGATGGTGTTTCAACCGTGTCTCGGTTCCAAAGAATCCTTTGTAGAACTCTAGGAACTCATGAACTACATCATCATTAGATCTTGTGAGCTAACTCGTAACCCGCATAAGTGACGCCACATGACATCCAAAACCTCGTGCTTTCATTAGGCCATGGAAGTACCGAGTAGACTGATCACTTAGTAGCAAGAACTTTGACTACGCTTGTTGAGCATAGAAGCTAAATTTTGCATATCCAAGCCTCTTTGCCTTTTCCCTTGCCTCTAACATGTATTCCCTCTTTGTTCTAGCCATAGGGTCCAGCCGTAGATCTTCTAAGGCTCGACCATACTCATCATTAGCAGCTTTAGCCCGCTCTGATATGTGCAAGAAATGCAACCTATTTAATTCCCATAAGGGCCCTTTCATACCCCTTAATAATACACAAAACTTGTACTGATACATCCCATATACATGACTCACCCAATGCTCCTTAACAAGATCATGAAACCTATCATGCTTGGCCCATGTGTTAAAGAACTTAAAGGTTTTCTTACTAGTACTAGTGTGTCGATGAAGATGTGCAATAGCGGGATTATGGTCTGAATAATGCCACGTATCCAAGAAGCTAGCCCGACAATGTACCCCTCTGTCACGCCATGCCCTATTGAGCATCGCTCTATCTATCTTACTCCATATGGTACCATTGGTCGATGTGAATTTGTTGCCACTATTATAAGGGACATGAACTAGACCAAGATCTTAGCAAACTTCATAAAGGCTTCGGCATTCATACATCTTAATTGCTTCCCCGTGTATCCTTTCATTGGAATACTGTTCGCTCCAAACGGTGTGTGCAAGCTTTAAATTTATAACCCTAGACTTAAGCTTAAAACAAGGATGCGAACCCGCAGTGTACGGGTCAATCGTAGTAAAAGCAAGAAAATTCCAGGGGTCGATCACAGGGACTTGGTGAAACAAAGTCAACACGGTATGCTACGTTAATTCTAACCACAAGAGCAATTTAACACAATCAAAGATGAATAAGAAGTCAATAAAGCAAACATGCAATTCTAGGGATTAAAGCATCTAGTTGTGGTTCCAACTCAAGATCTATAGATAAGCGGACAAAGCTGAGATTTTTGCGTGGGGAAGGTGTTACTAAAGTGGAGTAGATCACCGGGTAAGTCTCACTACACGCTAATCCTAAACCGTAACTCCTATTACCGGGTAAGTCTCAAGGAATCAAGATAAAGAACTATAACCTCAAACTAACACACCATCTAAGGGAATAGAATCAACCTTTACCGGGTAAGTCTCAGGCTAACTCACAAAGATGGAATGGAAGCACACTCAAACCCCAATAAAGGATAAACCTTTATTACCTATACTTATGATCGTTAATACACAAACTAAGGAATTACCGGGTAAGTCTCATCCTAAGCTTGCATTGAACCAGAAAGGTGTAATAAGAATAGGATTTGGCAAACTCTAACACTTAACTTTCTGTTTTAGGTCGGATAAGTCACCTCGGTCAGAAGAATTCCACCCCGGCCGAGATGTTCATCAACCGAACGAGATGCTTAGGGTTAAGGTTAAAGACTCGAACTTTCAGGATCCTACTGGAATCTAAGATTATTCTATCATTGTTTTTCCCACAACCTTCAGCCAATCACCCTAGAATCACACAAGGAAATTAGCCACTCATCATCATAATGAAAGTATTAAAATATATGGGAAGAAGGCGAATATTTGAACAAAGAAGAATTTAATGAAAAGACTTCAATAACTGAATCAAATATCACAACAAAGCGTTCCTTGGATAATAATCCAAAAAAACGAGACAACAATTGAGGGAATTGAAGACAATCTTACAAAACCCTTCAAAAAGCTATAAAAAGCTAATCTTCAACTTTCCTTCAACCTTCAAAAAGGTTCTTCGAAAACTCCCAAATTGGAGTATGTTGCGGCTGCTGCGTTGTATGCGAGATTTCCAGCTGTAAGCGGATGTATGCGGCCTCCTCAAATTGTGGAAATCTAACCCTTTTTATAGGAAAATAAACCTCCAAAGATAATAAATCTTAAGAAGATATTATCCCATAAATATAGGTAAAATATATATTCTGCATATCTCCTTCCTTCCAGAAGCTAAGCCCAAAAATATAAGATCACTTTCCAAATTTAAAAGATCTCTTCCAAGAATAAAATATTCTCGCCGCGTCCTAGGTATTCGCCTCGGTCGAGTCGGCGTCTCTGGATCGCCTCGGTCGAGGTGAACCTCTGGTCAACCGAGGTGACTTACGACAGAATGTGAAATCTCTCGAATCTGCTCCAAAGTAAATCTTC
Source organism: Fagopyrum esculentum (assembly GCA_033239045.1). Lineage (NCBI taxonomy): Eukaryota > Viridiplantae > Streptophyta > Magnoliopsida > Caryophyllales > Polygonaceae > Fagopyrum > Fagopyrum esculentum. Next base: position 1,853,365 of record BSUD01000008.1, on the reverse strand, counting down.
AATCCATGGCTATGCTTCCTGGATGTAGCTCCAAATGACTCTTGACTTCTTTTGCTCCTTTTTGATGCAAAACGTACCATATTACCTGCAATTACAACGAAACTAGGTGTAGACCTCGATTCTCGCATAGGTAGATGAAATGGTAGTAAAATCACATAATGTACATACAAACATGCAGAATATGAAAGATAAAACGTCCAAACAAACCCCAAAATATAGACTATAATTCATGCTATCAAAATACCCCATACTTAGCCCTTGCTTGTCCCCAAGCAAGTTCCTCACATAGAAGACAAGATAGAATGGATTATAAGTCTAGAAAATCAATGAAAAAGTCTTTCAAAAACATTTAATGGTGTGCAACTATCATAGATCACTCTAAGAGAATACTTCCTGGAATTAAAAACTTAATATGATCAAAACATTTTATAAATATAAGAAAGTTGTTCATGTTTGCATAAAATCATAGAATGCATAATAAATCATAATTATCAAAATTAATCATGTATAATCCAGTTTAAACCGCTAAGTCAATCAACAAGCTCAAGGTCTCAAGGGCTTCCCAAGAGAAAAGGTCAAGAAACGTGTAGGGTAGGGATGTATGTAAGGAAATGTGGTGCTAGAATCCGGGAGAAGGATGAACTTCATTTTCACTTTGACTTGCAACATCTTCCACCAATAAGCTTTGCTTATTTCGCACTTTTTTCTTTTTTTTTTTTTACTTTACTTTTTGGGATGCATGGACAGAGGTGCACAATAACCGAAGCCTAGGAAATCTGCAATCGTCAATTTCTCGAGATGCATCAAACCCTTGATGCACATACCATGACCCGTTAGGAATATCGCTCAATCCGACTTTGGCAAGACACAAACACCCGGCTATGTGAATGGTGCCGAGTTACTCATCTTCATGATTGACTTCCCCAAACCTAGAATTACTTTCTAACACTTTCACTTCCAGCCCACTCTTCAACTTTAACTTGCTTTCACCACTTCGCTTGCTTCCAAATTCCCGGATAGGTAAAGGGAGGCAAAATGTATATGAGGGGCTAAGCATGATCAAGAAGAAGAAGAAGAAGAAGAGAATGAATTGCCTTGGTCTTTCCAAGAAGAATGTGAGAGAACTTAACCTGCGGTGTCAACCTTCAAATTCAACATAATTTGGATAAAAATAAAGTATTAAACATGCCAATAATTTCAAACAAAGAATTTAGCAACTTAAACATATTATAAAACCTTTCAAACACATAAAGAATTTAAAACCAGTCAGTAAACAAGATCTTCACTGAGATCATATCCAGATCAGTAGCACAAAATCGTTTTCGAAAACTTTCTGTTACGCCGCCTCGGTCGAGGTGTTCTTGGTTCAACCGAGGTGAAACACCTCGTTTCGCCAGAATCTCCCCGGTCGAGGTCAAAAAAAAAAATTTCGGTTCGGTTTCGACGTTTTTCTCAATCAAATAATCTGTAGGTATGCATGTAATATCAGATAATCATATAAAGGTAAGTGAAGCATAAATATGAAAGTATCCGATGAATATAATACATCAAAAGTATCGAATACATCAAGTGGTCACGTAGTCAAATAATACAGACAAATACCCCATACTTGAGACACACTGTCCCAGTGGGTATAATAAAAGTCTAAATGAAAGAGGACTCACCGGATAAAGAGCCGAACTGCATAAAAATATAATAAATAAAACCCTGCAGCTCCTCAGTAGTCCTGATCCGGTGGTGGTGGTGGTATGTAGGGGAACTGAGTCGGATCATAAGGATGGCCCATGATACGCTCAAACTGTAGCTGAGCCATCATGTGCTGATGATGCTGCCGCTCCTGCATCTCGCGGATATCCAATGAAAGTGCAGCATATGAGTCGATAACCTGATCCGTCAGGTCATCGATCCGTCGGTGTGCAGCTCTGTCCCTAACTCCCCGCCTCCTGCGCCTAGCGGGCCTGACCGGAGAAGTCTCAGCTGGCGCCGGCTCAGTGTCCTCCTCATCCTCATCCAGATCAATAATGGGAGGCGCGCTCGTCCCTGCTGTATCTGTGCTTGTGTCCATCGGGACGCCGCCTCCTCTCTCATCAACTGTCTCATCGTCGTCGTCATCCTCATCAGCCTCCTCGGCCTCCTCCGCAGGGGCAGCTGCTCCCTCTCTGTAATCCTCCATAAGTGGACCCCAAGCAGTCTGCCAGTAATGTGGATCGAAGACAGAGAACTGTGCAGACCATCTGATGCCCTGAGGTGCAGTCTGCTCCCATGGCATAGCGACGTAGGGTGTAGTCAGTCCTCGGGGAACCAGAATCCTCCGAGTAATCATCTCCTGAAGTCCGAGCGGCTTGGCAGCCGCCACCATGGTACACCTACTCAGATCCATATCCTGATACCTAGCGATATGGGTCACTATCCCTCCACAGCATATATCTCCCTTCCCCTTGGCCTTGATCCTGTGCAGATCCTCTGCCAGCATCAAGCCAAAGTCGGGGTATCCTCCTGTGACCATGCAGTATAAGGAGAAGAGCTCACCCTGTCTGATCTTCTGGGGCGTCTCAGTATGCGCCAGAAGTGTCTCGCTGAAGATCTTGTGTACCAACCGAAAAGCTAGATGATAGATAAGCTTTGCCCTGGAATCACCAGGGCGCCACCTGTCTGCATGACTCGTAATGTGGGCAATCTGACCCCAGAACTCTCTAGCTACAGCTCGGGTCGGGAAATCTACAACGGTGGGGATAGGGAAGCCAAAAATGTCTCTCCAATAGTCAAGAGGTACGAGGTAGTTCCGGTTCATCAACCGGTACTTCACAGCCCTCTCTGTGGGGAGGTAAGTGAAGGAACTGACAAACTCGAGGGTCGGCTCGAGGTAGGCTGGGGCTCGGATCTCAGTAAACTGATCCAGCCCGACTGTGGTGATCATCCTCCTAAGCTCTCCATCTACGTGGAGACAGTCAAAGGCAGAAACGTCCAGAAATCTGGGAGCGATAACTGGACGACTAGCAATGCGGTCATAATCTACCCGGTGTCTCTCATGGATCACCGGGATGGAAGGTCGGGATGAGGAAGAAGAAGGGGAAGGAGAGGATCTATCTCTAAGGGCTAACAATCTGTCAGAACTCATTTTCAAAACACACTGTCAGACTACCTCGGTCGACTGACAACTCCAAGAATCACCTCGACCGAGGTGCAGAACGACTGGACCGAGGTGAAGACAGTTCGATTTCCACTCTCTGATTTTCAGTTCTTTTCCCCCTAAAATCACTACCGATGCTTCCTAAGGGGTACTTATAGATTTCTTCAACAGAATCAGGGGCAACCAAAGCCCAAATTGCAGAAAACGAACGAGTTAGGGTTTTCGAACGTTTTTACCTCGTTTCGGTCGAAACGCTCAAATTTCTTGCAGATCTGTAGTTGCAATCGATTCCTCTACCCCTCAATTGCAGTTTGGAAGCAGAAATCTTCGAAAACGAGTGAGAAACGAAGGAGCGAAGTGCTTCTGTCCGCCGCGGTCGAAATGGGGTAAAAAAAAAGTGAAAAGTAATTTTTCCCTTTTTATACCGTTCCTGGATCTGCTGTCACCTCGGTCGAGATGGTCTCGACTGGCCCGAGGCGGTATGGACCGAGGCGGTTTTGCAGAAACCCTAGTCGCCTCGGTTGCTTCAAGAATCAACTCGGTCAAGGTGTTCTGACAGTGACCGAGGTGCTTCTGTCTTCTCAGATTCTCGAACTTCTGTCCTTCCAGATGTGCTCCTTCCTGTTGTCTGTCCAGAATGCCAAAAACAAAGCAAAGCAAAGCAAAAACAAAAACTATCTAAGCTAGACTAGAAAACGGGAAAGAAGAGCAATACCTTGGGTTGCCTCCCAAGAAGCGCTTGATTTAAGGTCGCTAGTTGGACCATAATGCGTCTCAAAGGAGGTAGATCGGCGCAACCTCCTCAACCGGCGTTTCTGGTTGGTACTTCTTAAGTCTATGACCGTTGACCTTGAAGTTTCCGCTAGTTTCGCCCCATATCTCAACTGCACCATGAGGGAAAACATGTTTCACAACGTAAGGTCCGGTCCATCTAGATTTCAACTTACCTGGAAAAAGACGGAGGCGGGAGTTGAAGAGTAGAACTAAATCTCCCTCGTTAAGCTCCTTTGGAACGATACGCTTGTCATGCCATCTCTTCGTCCTTTCCTTGTAGATTTTGGCATTCTCATAGGTGTTCAAACGCAGCTCTTCCAGCTCGTTAAGTTCCAATAGTCGCTTCTCGCCAGCATCTTTAATGTCAAAGTTCAACCATTTGATAGCCCAATACGCCTTGTGCTCCAACTCAACGGGCAAGTGGCAAGACTTCCCATATACCAAATTATAAGGGGTGGTACCTATGGGAGTCTTGAATGCGGTCCTGTACGCCCAAAGAGCATCGTCTAATTTCATGGACCAATCCTTCCTCGTTCTAGAGACGGTCTTCTCCAAAATTGCCTTGATTTCTCTGTTCGAGATCTCGACCTGTCCACTAGTTTGAGGATGATAGGCGGTTGATACCTTGTGGGTTACCCCATACTTCGATAGAAGTGCTTTAAACTTCCGGTTGATGAAATGCGTTCCTCCATCGCTGATGATGATGCGTGGAGTTCCAAATCGTGGAAAGATAGTTCTATTCAAGAACTTCACAACCACCTTGGCGTCGTTAGTGGGAGAAGCAATGGCTTCAACCCATCTAGAGACGTAATCAACTGCAAGGAGAATGTAGAGGTTTCCTCCGGAGGATGGAAAAGGTCCCATGAAGTCAATCCCCCATACATCAAAGATTTCCACTTCTTGGATGTTGTTAAGTGGCATTTCGTTCCTCCTTGATAAGTTCCATGTTCTTTGGCATGCATCACAAGAAACAACAAAAGATTGCACATCCTTAAATAATGTAGGCCAAAAGAAACCGGAACGCAATACCTTAGCGCATGTTTTATCGGTGCTAGCATGCCCTCCGCAAGGAAGTGAATGGCAATGCCTTATGACGCTATTAACTTCGTCTTCCGGAATGCACCTTCGAAGCATCCCATCCGGTCCGCGCTTGAATAGCAGCGGTTCATCCCAGTAGTAATGTCGTACTTCCTTGAAGAATCTCTTCTTTTGAGAGTACGTCAATCCGGGTGGTATTTCCTGGCAAACAAGATAATTCACAATATCAGCATACCAAGGACCTTTATTATCAGAAAGTTGGTGGAGGGAATGATCCGCCAACTGTGGGTGAATGTCAGAGAAGGGAGTAGAAAAATTGTTATTCTCGGCAATCTCAGTTGATATCGTCTCGCGGTCGACCTCGGTCGAGGCGCAAAGGCGTTGACCGAGGTGTTCTTCAGACGCCTCGCTCCGTCCAGAAGGTGCCTCGGTCGAGGTACTGCTACTGGATCCGAGGCTGGAAATCTTCGTTTCCTGGACTAGCTTCTCAGTTTTAGCTCTTGGATCCTCTTCCAGTGCCCTCAAGCTTTGTATATCTGCATCACAAGAAGCATCTATACCTTCCTCCATTAAACTGAAGCTAATAACTCTTTCGAGTGGATCGTTAATAAGGATAGAGCTCACCAATTCTCTTGATTCTTCTTCATCGTAGATGTTGAAGATATCATCAGTTAGTTGCTCCCCTTTCATGGCTGCAAGTAGTGCGAACTCCACCTCATCGCCACCAACGTTGAATTTCAACTTGGCGTTCTTGCAATCCACATTGCAACCCGAAGTTGCTAGAAATGGTCTCCCGAGAATGATAGGTACAGGATAATCTGCGGGAATGTCAAGTACGACAAAATCTATAGGTAGATAGAAGTTACCTAACTTGACCGGAACGTCCTCCAAAATGCCCACGGGATGGGTGATGGAGCGATCCGCCATGTAGAGTCGAATCTTGACCGGTTTGGGCTCTCCAAGACCGATCTTAGTGCATAGCTCCAGCGGGATGATGCTCACGCTGGCTCCTAGATCGCAAAGGGCTTCACAAGTGACATCCCCAACTTGAATGGGAATGCAAAATGAGCCGGGATCTCTCAATTTAGGTGGCATCTTCTCCTTCATGATCTTTATGAGTTCCGAAGATTTAGATGTCATCCTAACTTCACCAACATCCTCCAGCTTCCTCTTTCTTGATAAGATCTCTTTTAAGAACTTCCCATAGGCGGGCATACCTAAAATAGCATCAAGGAAAGGGATGTTAATATGTAGCTTATTCATCAAGTCAAGGAACTTACCAAAGTGCTTGTCTAGATGTGCTCTGGCTCTGGACTGAGGGAATGGAAGTGGTGGTTTATATGCAGGAGGTGGAACATAAGTTTCTGTCGTTCCTCCTGCTTTCTGTTGCTCTGCCTCGGTTGGCATCTCGGTCGAGGTGTTCTTCAACTGGATCTGGACCGAGGTGGTCTGCGTCGAGCGAGGTACTGGATCGGCAGTTTTGAGTCCACTCCTCGTCGTTATGGCCATACACTGGCCCTTAGGGTTGGTTTCCGTCTTTGCTGGAAGCTTCCCTGGATCTCTTGGCGCTTCATTCGCCCTATTAGCAAGTTGTTGTTCAAGGGACTTTTGGGCCCTCGAAAATGAAGTCATAGAATTCTCCATAGCGCCAAGCTTGATCAAGATTGCCTCCAGAACTGCGTCCTTCTTTTCCGGCTGAGACGAACTTGATCCTTGCCCTTGGCTTTTCAATGGAGTGGAAGAAGAAGAAGGGGAAGAGAGGAAAGGATTAGAGGAATCATTAGAATTGGAGTTTGAATGATTGTTACCGTTATTTTGGTTATTCGCCCTCCAGTTGTTGCTGTTGGATCCTCTATTGTTGTTGTAGTTGTTGTTTCGGGGACCGTTATTGTTGTTACGGTACCCGTTGTTGTTGTTGTT